>JARHVA010003194.1:1622500-2116528 GCA_037957365.1 Torreya grandis | reverse complement strand
CTTGTGAAATGGCACATTCTCAGTCAACATAACTACTTTAGATTAATGCCCAATTCCATCATGTCATGCTACAAATAGTAAAGCTAGGAACTTGGTCTCATAACTTGTATTATTCATTGTGTTATGTTCTCCTACAAAAAATGGCATGTAATTAGTCATAGCATCAAAAGAGGCTTGATTACCAATACAATGTAAAATATCTTGTTGGTTATAAATTACATTAACTAAATTAATAGTATGGTTCTCATTAATCACTGGGAGGTCAGATTGATCACAAGGGCAAGACAACACTTGATTTTATTGCATAGATTAGCTCATGGGTAGATTATATTGGCTATTATATTGAGGTAATGACTCATTATATGGCACATAATGACTCACTAACCAGCTTGTAACTATGGATCTCAAAGGACTTTGGTGGTAAACCCCTAGTTATACTACTAGATAGGGAGGTTGAGAACCATAGACATGGGGAAACGATTGTTTCTCTATTGTGAAAGTTTATTTTCAGGTTAAAGCATATGAGAGGGAAGATAGGGTTATTTTAATGTAAATAGTAGCTATAGGATCCAATGCATTTAGATAAATTGATATAGTTGTGTCCTCTATTTAAAAAAAAGTTTATTCAACTACTCAAATAATTGATGGAATTGGTGGTTGAACACATTAGTTGGATCATTAAGCTCTTTATGAGCTATAGAAAATCAATCAAATAAGATATAATGGTCAATGGGTATACAAAAATAGTCAATAAATAACTTTTCAAAGATGGACCAAGTGGTGGATTCATCCTTCTAGTAGACCAAGGTACCAAGAGTAAGCCATTTGATCCAATGAATAAGATAATAGGTGATAAGCCACATCCTCATGTTAAAGCTATGTTCTAATGATGGATTCTTTAAAATCATGAACATTCTCTTTAGTAATTTTGATTATTTCATGGATATAATTTAGATAGAACTTATGGGGGTCCTTAGGTAATTCATGGGAGGGCCCTGGAATGTCCATAGGAAAGATACATCCTTATATCCAAGCCAAGACCATTGGACTACTAGGAAAATCTCTCAAAAATAATGGATAAATCTAAAACATTCTAGATGAACTCTCCTCCTAGTGGTAATATATTATTTGGTTGTTAACAGAGGTTCCTAAATTTTCACCAGAACATGTTAATTATGGGGATAACTTGCACAATGGAGAGCACAATAGTTGATAGAGACATAAATCATATGCACCACATACAACATTTTAAACTAGGCTGAAAGTAGAGTGAAGCATCTATATAAATTAATGATACCATTGTTTATATTACATCATATTGTAAAATAAAGAAAAATAGATTACTCGATTGTGCATACACCATACATAAAAAAAATTAAGGGGAAACCATAACAAGATAATTTCTATTAATATTTATTAACACATCAAAATAGATTCTATTACATCAAAGTATTATTTATAGTATTTTACAATATTGATGTCTCTTCACCTTCCAACCTTCTAAGAAATAAAATGGAAGACTTTTCACATTATCCAATTATCTGATTAGAATTTCAAGGATGAATAATTATAAAACTATACAAAAGACAAAATCAAACACTTTACACATGTTTTTATCTTATATAATTCATAGTTTTATCAAGATTGATTCTACGTCCAACACTTTCTTGAACTTAAATATTTGTCTCATCCTGAGATAAAAGTGCAAGCTGAACTAAATTGAATTGGAAAGATAAGTCCCAAATATAAGATGCCTTAATCACTTCAAGTGCCTTTTGTCGAATTTCACCCTTTGTGCACTACTTAGATGTCCTTTTAGGTTTTCAACTAAGAATCATACTAGCCTACCTCCCTTTTAGGTTTTCAATAGACTAGAATAACTAGGTGACTACCCTTTATGGGTTTTCAACCAATCTAGCCCCACTCCTAATGTTTATACTATTTAACAAAAATGTGAATCTGTTGTAAGTTTCAAAATTATAGACCATAAAACTTATTGCTATGATTGGGCAGATGGTTAATTAGAGGTCTATAGAGTTTGTTGTTGCTAAGAAGCTATTGGCCTAGTAGCTATTTATGTATCCACTACTAAGGGTGTTTTACAAATATTGTCCCTGTGCCTTGATCTCCCTCTTGTGTATGATTTGTATAAGTTATTATGGAAGAACGAATTATGGCTCATTTTCTATATGTGCAATTATTGGATCGATTTGAGATATATCTTGCTTGAGCATTTTCTAGTCAGTAAGTACTTCACATACCATTACAAGTAGAATGAATCATGGTACCTAAATCATCATCATGTTCTATAGGTCTTCATCTTCTAATATTATAAGTAATGCCTTGGTATTAGATTAGTTTTGTTACATGTCCAAGATGAGCTCATCCAATCTATTTGTTTTTTTTCTAGGCTGAAATGGTTGTGAAAGTGTTGAACATTATTTCATGATCCCATACTTGTAGATTCTATGTAGTAACATAAAAAAAATACATTATTTATTTAAGTGAACTTCTCATCTTTGCCACAGTTACTATTTGATCCTCCAACATGGCTTTAGCTTTGTTAGTAGTTGAAAATTTAGGTTGCACAATGTTAAGAGATTGATTAAAATGCTATCTCCAATTGAGCACATCCTGGGCTTGATTTTTGGCTTGTGTTGTAGTGGTGTCTAAGATCTACTCATATTCCACTAAAATTTGACACATAGCCTCTATTTTGGACATGAGGGCTTATCCTTGTGTTCATAGTGCCAAAACATTCTATGTATCTCCCCAGCTCTTTGTAATTTATATCAATAATGTCATGAATTATTTATATTTATGACATAACTTAATCACCTAATACTTGTGTAAATAAGGTGGGGTAAGAATTATTGATTATCTACCTTACATTCATGAACCTCTATTTTGATTCAACCTTTTCATCTCGTAGTCTCATAACTTCTTATTCCAAATATAAAGCACTTTGAGAAATGGATTTCAAGAAAATGGTTATTCCTTAAAAGTTTTTTGAGAGTGATAGTTAGGTTACATCTAACTATGTATCCATCATAGTGGTGTAAAGTGACATGGATGTAATGGTAGATGTCCTAGGATCTAGTATAAACTAAGCAAGTGGAATCAATAAGGTAGTTCACTAGGTGGATGTAGTAGGGAAATCCCATAGCCACTGACTAAGAAGTTGCATTATTTCTTTAGTGCCCTTAGTGTGACTAGTAGATGTTACCATCAACTTAGACTTATGCATCCTTGAGATCCTTATCCTTGGTTATTACCTATACCTTATCCTTATTCTTATCTTTAGTTTGTGATTTAGCTTACTCTTTAGCCTTTATTTGAGCTTCACCTTGGGATTTAGCTTTGTCCTCTTAATTAGCCTTAGATTTAGCTTATGCTTCAGCCTTAGCCTTGGCTTTAGCTTCTAATTTGGCCTTAGCCTTGGCTTTAGCTTTTGATTTGGTCTTAGCCTTGGCTTTAACTTCAAATTTTGCCTTGGATTCTTACTCCTTATATTTCTTCTATGTATCTTGCACCTCTTATTTTTGATTTTTCTCTTCTTCGTGTTGTTTCTTCTTTGCCTTTGCTTCCTCATCCTACTTGTGCATAGATTCAGCTTCTTAAAAAATTTAAATAAATTTGGAATGGAGGATTGTAAGGCTATAAATACACCTATGGTTATTGGATGCAAGCTAAGCAAGGAATATGAATCCTTAAGGGTTGATCAAATAAATTATAGATATATGATTGGGAGTTTGTTGTATACTAAAATATCTAAACCAAAAATTATGAAATTAATGGGTCTTTTTGGAATATTCTAAGCATATCCTAAGGAAGTTCACAATACTTAGGGTATATCAAAGGAACCCTAGAATAAGGTTTATGATACCCAAGGTTTAAAAGGTTTGATTTAGTAGCCTATACAATTGTATACAAGGATGGAAGTCTAGATGATATAAAAGGCACTAGTGGAGGAGCCTTCTTCTTAGGAAAATGTCTAGTCTCATGGTAAATTAAGAAACAACATTCATTATCTCTATATACTTGTGAAGATGAGTATATTGTAATAGCTTCATGTTGTACTTAAGTATTATGGATGAAACAAACTTTGAGAGACTATAAGGTGGAGTTTAATGTCCCTATTATTATTCTCTTTAATAATACAAGTACCATAAGTTTTTCAAATAATACTTTATTTAATTCAAGGACCAAACATATTCTTATCAATCATCATTTACAAAGAGAATAAGTGAGTGAACAAAGCATTAAGCTTGAATTTGTATCCACCAAGGATCAGATTATAGATATCCTAACTAAGCCTCTTCCAAAGGCTAATTTTGAACATCTGAGACAAGAATTAGGTGTTGATTCCTATTCTTAGTAGTCACTAAGAAAAATAAAGTGCTTAGGGGGAGCTAATGAAGATGTGTTGTAGCTCCAATAATAAGAAATAAAGTGCACAAACTATGAGGACAAAGGGGGATTCATGTCAATATGACAAGAATAAAGTTATCAAAGTTATGCAATATGAAATAAGTGTTTTTTTAGGGAAATTATTTATCATTAATTTCAAAGGGGGAGATTGATATACCTTAAAAAAAATTCCAAGAGAAGTCTCTTTGAGTAGATTCCATCAATGACGTATTGCCATTAATGACAAAGGGGGAGATTGTTTGGACTGTGTTACAAGGTATGAATGAATTTATCATTGATGTCATTAAATTTTCATTCTAATGTGTTATTTTTTATCTTGATCTTGAATCTTTAAAGCCTTAATAAAGAGACCTAGTGAGAAGTTGCAGGCTTAGTGTCTCAATGAGATAACCCTGGTAACATGGTGAGTTGAGCCATTAGAGACCTAAGTGAGAAAGGTTGGTAGTGTGAGATCATTTTATGATGTTATATGGCATGTGGATAAAGTTTTGAATATAGTAAAATAGGGTTTTAGGTTATGTTCATAGTCCAAGTAAGACTAATAGTATAAGGTCTAAATGTACAAAGTGACCCTATAGTGGTATAATGAGAGGTCAAGTTCATTTCCCAAGATGGCAGAGATTTTAATAGAATCTACAGAGGTGTGAGGGGTCATGTAAATCATGTTTATAAAGTTTTAAATTCATATCTTATATGAAAAATTAAGAAATTTGATGATAAGGTTGACTATGTGCATAAAATTGAGGGTTGCAAACCCGAGAAGATGTTTCTCATATTGGTTAGCATGTACAACCTTTACATGATATATCTATCCCTTAATGGTAGTTATATAATGTACCTATCTTTTAATCCTTGGAATTTTTTTTGAGATTGATGTTAAATCCTTTATGAATGATTGCTAAGAAGGTAAGGCAATCAAAACCCTCCTAAAACCATTACATAGACATGATAAGAAAGATATAATTGGTTTCATATGATAATGGTCAAATTGACCTATTTTAGTGTTTATAACATGTAAATTACTCTTCAAGATATCCTCAAGTGGTTTTGGTTTGTATTAATAGTGAATAGAAGCTATAGGAAAAAATGTATTTTTAGGGTTTATGATGCTAAAAATGGGGTTGACTAGGTTAAATCATGAAAGTGGATTGATAATGATGTGAAATAATTATATTTTATGATCATGGAAGTTTTTTATTAGGTTACAAGCCAAAAATTTTCAAAACTAGTTAAGGAAGGTAGCCTATTGTTAAACTAGCCTAATGAGTAGAACAATGAGAAAACTAGGTGAGGATGAATATAAATTTAGGGATTGGTTTTAAAGGACTAGGTTTGGATAAAAATGCATGGTGTCATAATTAAATACCTATACATATTATTTCATTTGTGTGGAAGTGTTTATGATGTCTATATCCAAGCAAAATATTGTCATCAAACTGGTCTGTCCAGTACAGTGGAGTCTGTATAGAATGACATAATGAGATTGGTTTTTAAGACCAATATTTATATAGGACCATGAAATATATATTTCCATATATTTTATAAGGATGCTAAATATTCACACAAATATTTTTGAATATCATATAAGTTTTTAAGTCAACTTGATTTTCTTGACTATGTTTTACAACCTATAGACAACTTTTCTTTGTGTGTGAAAAAGATGTTTCTAAGTCAAAATTAAGTAAGATGAATGATAAAAAGTTATAATAGGTGTTATAAAGGACTAAAAATGTCATTTTAATGAAATTTTTCTCATTATAATTCCTTGATCAAGTTTGTAAAGTCAAATGACTTTGACTATGTTTTGACAGTGTTTGGTGTTTTTGAGTAAAATATATATAAGAGTGTTTTTGAAGCCTTTTGGCCTATGTGGTAGAGACAAAATAATTTTGAGAAGGTTTTTAATTTTTTATGAACCTATTGGTATTATTTAATGAATATTTAATGAGTTAAATTTGTGTACATGGTTCAAATGTGCAAGACAGACTTATAGGTAGTGAAAAGGCCTATTAGCGAAGAAACCTAATTGGTAGGTCCAAGTAGTGAAATGAACCAAATAAAGTTGAGAACCAAAGGTAAAATTATAAAGGGTATATTATAGTAATTTTGGAATTTTTTAATATATTATATAATTTAGGAAGTTTTCTTAATGATTTGAATGGTAACGTGTGGATAGGACATACCTAATTGCATTAGGTCTATGTTAAGCCTAATGGTGAAATTGGTCCTTATGGACTATGAAAAACTAATGTATTATTTGTTTTGATAATAAAAAATGAATATTTATATATTTAAATCATAAAATAAGTGTGTTAAGTATCTTGGCTGACCAAGATGGGTAAAATAAATAATTGAGTATAAAGGCAAGGCCTAATAAGGCTATTTGGACTAGTTAGAATATTGAGTTATTAAGAAAAAGACATAGAGTTTTTTTAATAGGTTGAGGGATTGAATATCATTATAATAATAAGATAAATATTTCATGAATTTTTAACTATGTTTCTATAGGATTTAAACAAGACCAATTGACCTAATATTGCCAAGGAGAGGGCTTATTGAGCAAGAAACAATGAGAAGTTGGTTGAGTGAGTTTGAAGGGTAAAGAGTAAAATAAAAGGTTGGAATATATATTTGAGTTAAAAAATATATTCTAAGGTGACTATAAAATAGAGTTGATGTGGTCATTGCTAAGTTACCTAAGGGGGTTGGAGCCTCCTTGTAAGACTAAGCTTGTAAAAGAGTAGTTGGGTGGGTGCTCAACTAGGAAGGGGTTGGAGCTCCTTGTGAAGTTAGTGCTTCACTAAATTTGAATCTTGACATTATAGGATAGTATTCCATTTACATTTTTTTGACCTATTTTTGACCCTATAAGTCAAAATTGGTCACCCCTATATGAAAATTTGGCCTTTAGATATTTTAGGGGTAAATATCATGTCAAAGAGTGATCTCAATTTTATTCAACATAATATAAATGCTATTAGCTTTGATAAATTTCTTGTCTAGGTCCTTTTACTTTATTTAAGTCATGATAATAGGTCTAATTAGATTTTAAATAACATTTTCAATGTGTTAGATCTCGTACGTGTAGTAGTTTTAGAGGAAGCTCATCATGTGGGTTTGTTCATCCTAGTTCAAAGTTCCTATGTACTAATTATGAGGTCCTTCACCAAATCACAAGCAAAATTTTTCATGTTCAAAGACTTCCTTTGAAAACATATCTTGACTTACTCATTCGATCTTATCCATTCACTTTAGGTCTTCCTAATATGTATAATTCCTTTGGAGGATATGTTCCATACAAAGCCTGAAACAAAAGTACAAGTGTTCTTTCTTTTAGAGTTTTTTTGTTGGGAATTATTTTGGACATTCTATTTGAAACAATTTCCCCAAATGACTTTTTTTGGGCTAAGGGACCATTTTAGAGAGCTGAAGGGGTCATCTTCATCTTTTTCAAATGACACTTTGCAATCCTTCTGAAGGGTACTTTTTGGAAAAATGGTCCTTTGCAAAGTTTCTGAAGGGTACCCCTCCATAGTGAAGTGAACCAAACACAAAGATGAAAGGACACTTTCAATATTTCTGAAGGACCAAATAAAAATCCTAAAGGAATTATTTCAAAAAAACTATCCACAAATTTTTTTGGGAAAATTATCCATATTGAAAAAGAACTAAGGCGTAATTCTTTCAGACTTTTTGTCTAAAGGAATTACTCAAGTCAAAAAGTCCATAGAAATTAAGCTTGGGAAAGCCCAAAATATTTCTTTCAGAAAGATTATCCAAATGATTTCTTTAAGAGAAAGTATGAAGAATAAGTTAGGCAAAAAATATCAAAATATTTTCTCGAGGAAAAAGTCTGAAGGATAGGTTCACCAAAAATTTCAAATAAAATAGAAAGAGTCCTTAAAGAAAAATCCTAAAGGAATTCTTTCAAGAAAAGTGGTTGAGACAAATATTTTGTAGGACAACTTTGAAGCCAAGTACCCCAAAAAGTTCTCTAAAAGACATCTTGTAAGAATAGGTGTCCCACATAGAGGTTCCAAAAGAGTTCTTTCCATATTAAAGAGCACTTGGAAAAAGTCCAAAAGAAACTTAAGTCTAAGTAAAATGTTCCAAAGGAATAAGGAAGGTGATGGCCCTACAAACGTCAACTTTAAACTATGGAAAATGGATGTTGGAGTCAAAAAATCTTGGTAGGAACTTGAGGGCAACTATGAAGGTAATACATTTTAAGATCCCAAGCATTTAATGTAGGCAAAACAAGTGAATAATAGATAGGTCGATAGTTAGGGTTATTATTGAAAGTTGATAAAAACCAAAGAGTTTTCATGAAATTGATGCACACAGGTGTCCATAAGATGGCTAGTAGTTATAAAGGGTATTATCTAACTGTCATGATGAGTCTCATGTCCTTTGAGTAGTTTTATGTGTCAATTTCCCCATTATATGTTTTAAACGCTCCTGGATGGTTTATGATGGAGGTAGTTACCTATGTAAATTTTAGAGGTTTTGCACCACTTTTCACCATTCCTATGACTAGTTTTGAATGAGTAGACTCCTGACATGACATGACTCATCTCATCCCTCTTTTACATGCAATTTTAACTAATATTCTCAAGGTGACACATGTTTGAGTGACCTTTGGACTTCCCTTACTTGATTCCTTTCTCAAAAGCTATATATATGCATTATTTTAGCTCTTGGAGTAGCCTCTACTAGTTATTGGGAAAAATCTGGCTAGATTTGTACTTGAAGAACTCTTGAAGAAACATACAAGTGTTTTTTTCAACTCATATGCTATAATATTAAGTAATGAATTAAATATTATTGGTCTAGTCGAGTGAAAGACTGTCTTTTCTAGCTTGTATTCTTGATGGTTTACCAATTTGTAGAAAGGAGATTGTTGCAAGTATTTTCTAGTATTTATTTATAAGTTTAGAGATATATCAAAAGTGTTCCATGATTGTATCCCTCTTTGGAATCATTCATTCCCTTCCTAAGAATCATATACCTTCTTGAATCTAGCATATGAAACATTGATGTAGTAATGAATCCCGAGTTGTGAGTCTTGTGTGAGAAACACCTTGTTTGTCTTTAGGTAGTGGTTCAGTCAATTGGGAGGACATTATACATTGGTGCATTATTGATTGGTTTCTTAGTTGTTTTCTTTAACCATTTCAATACACAAATTATTAAGTTAGAGAGAGAGATTTAAAGGTGAATCAAGGGGAGCTAGCCCCCTATCTAGAGATTTATCTTAGCAAAATTGTCACCCAAAGCAAGAGAGATGTTTCCATTATGCCACTTGGATGAGGAGAGTTGAGCATCTTCTCAAGGGTGTCAATTCAAGTGACAATAGTTTTTGGCATGCTCAATGGGACTTTCAAGTCCTATAATATTATTCAAGGTTGGTGTTGGTCTTGGCATAATTAAAGATGAAAGAAACATCTGCATTTAGTACCTAGTGACTCCATTGAAGAATTAAAGTCTTTGGTTGATGATCAATCCTTTTTTCATGCCAAAGGTGACAACTAGATCTACTTCTAAAGAGACCTTTTGAGTTTTAAGTTTGTGCAACTACCTCCATATTCCACCAAAAGGTTTAGGTTTGTCAACACTCATCCTTACAAAAGATATTTTGTGATTAAATCTTCTAATTTTGTGTTACATTCCATTCCTAATATCCATAGTGATCATTCCAAGATGGCTAGAAGACAATATTTTATGCCTTTCATTAGGGCATCTCCCTTGCATCTTGCCCAATATGATCAAATTCCAAGATCAACCCTCAAAAGTGTCCCATCTTTTAGTGGGGATGGTCCTATTAATACCTTGAGCACATTAGTAATATAAAAAACTTTTTTAATATACACAACATCACCCAAGAAAATATATCAATTAGGTTGTTGGTCTTGTCTTTCTTAATAAAAGTTTTGGATTGGTATGGGACTCTACCTATAAATTATATTGGCTCATGGGAAGAGTTGGGGGATCTATTGACTAATAGGTTTGGGGAAAAGAGTGGTCACCTATCTCTAGCTAATAAATTTACCACAATCAAGATGGAACCTAATGAATTCATGCAATATTTTAATACTATGTTACAAAAAACATGGGATAAGATCCCAGCCCTTGTGAGACCTACCCTGAACTATGCATTTTTATATTACCTAAAGACATTAAATAGTGACATCACCATGATGATTCAATGTATGTGTGGAAACACATTGCCTAATTCATATGAAATATTCATAAATGATAAAAATTTCCTTGTCCAAATATGAAAAATAGCCCCTAGACCTCCAATGCCTCTATTCCCTAATTTACATTCTCCTAGTCAAGGTGCATTGCCCACTTTAGCTCCTTTGCCTAACCAAGAAAAGTCTTCCATTTATCATTAAAATGAAATTAAAAAAGTCAAAATTTTGTTTAAAAGTGTTAAAAATTAGTTAGTTTCCCTCAAAAGACAAATATCTCAAATTTATAGACCATATCAAACATATAATTAGTTTGGGCAAATAAGTAGACCTCCTTTCCAAAACAATGCACAAGGACAAGGCCAAATCACCCATGTCAAGACTTATCAAAGATATAATACTAATTATCCCTCATACTCAAAATCCCTTATCCCAACTCAAAATAACTTGGTCAAATAATAACCCAACTATCCATCTTTTGAACATGGGCAAGAACAGGTGACTTATGCAAATGAAATGCACAATTAAGGCATGGCAATGTAAGGTAGCCAATCTTTCAAATCTTAAAATTTTTAAGGATCCATGCAAGGTGGGGTGGAAAATGGAAAACCTCATACTGATTCTACCCTCATAAATCATTTGGATGGTGAGTTTTTTGCCATTAATTACTTGAGAAATACAAGCAATTAGAATACTAGTGTTGCCTCTAATACTAGGTCCAAAAGGAGGGATGTTGATGAAGCTCAAGGAGATAATCAAGGACCTATTGTGACTCTTCAATCATATACTATGGTAATTGGGTCTAATACATCTCTGAAACTAAAATAAAATTAGAGGATTCCAAATTTTAGTCTAGCTTCCACAACTCTACCTCCACAAGATACATCACAAGGTGCCAATGTTCATAAAGAGAACCCCAAGGTGAGTAATCCTTCAATAAATGTGGTGGACCAGATGAATAACCTTCATATTAGCATCTCAATTTGGGATTATATAGCATTACCAAGTCATAAATATATACTCCAAAAGGAATTACATGGATTGGGTAAACACGTTGGCCCATCTAGAAATGACAATGTGGTTTTGTTCAATGGAACTCAAACTATAGATAGTCAAGTGAAGAAAGATAATAATACTCCTCTATTTTACCTATATATAATTATTTGTGATTTATTGGTTCATAATTGTATTATAGATAGTGGAGAAATCACATCATTTATGCCCAAATGAATATCAGATAAGTTAGGCCTTAAGTATGAGCCAATGACTAAAGGAGAGCTGCAATTAGATGAATCACTAGCCAACACTTTAGGGGTAGTTAAAAGTTTGAATTTGATCATTCATTCTTTTCCTAATTTTTAAATTCCTCATGATGTGGTGGTGGAATATTTTACCTCCTTAATTTTCTCTTTGTTTGTCAAGAGACTTTACATTCAAGATAGGTGGATATTTGGTAGCCAATTGGTCCTACATGGTGTTTAAGACAAAGTATGGCACTAAAGTGAAGATTGAATTAGAAACTATTCATAGAGATCACTTGGAACCTTACTCACCTAAGGTGGCAAATTTTAATAATGATATCATTGATGAAGAGGAAATTCATATTGACCAATCTCCATCTTCCCTTGAGGGAGTTTCTGATTTGTTCCTATATGAGTGGGGAGATGAGCACTATGAACATGATCCTTAAAACTATATTGAATAATCTGGTCTTGGGGTATATTATATGCATGAGAAGGACTCTTTCATACCCAATTTTATGAATTCAAGTGAAGATGTGAATGGCTTGTGGTAGCTCTTCGTTGATGGGTCTAGAAGTAAGATTGGGGCAGGTGGTGGAGCAATGTTGGTTTCACCTTCAAAGGAAAGGTATTTTTCAACCTTTAGATTTAAATTATCTTACACTTTTAATGTAATAGAATATGAAGCCCTTATGCATGGCCTTGAATGGGTTAAGAAGAGAGGTGTCAAAGAATTGAAAGTTTTTGGTGATTGCAAATTTGTTAACAATCAAGTTAGAGGGCATAATTTGATTAAAATAATTATTTGATTAAGTCTTATAAGCATAGAGTGTGGGATATTTTGGAAGATTTCAAAGCCTTCAACATAAATTCTATTTCAAGAGAATATAATAATCATATTGATAGGTTGGCAACAATTACAGCTCAATTTGATGTTACAAAAGGGATAAAAGAAGACAAGAACCAACCTCATTTAAAAGTGATTGTAAGGCCCTCCATACTAGATAATGTCACTAATTGGTAGGTGTTTGATAGTGATCAGTAAATAGCACTTATTATATAATAAGAAGCTAATTTTTCTTCCAAGAAGAAATCTAAACTACAACAACAATATGGATAGTAGACTGTGCAATTCAATTCTAACAAACTCCCTAAAGGCTTAGTCATTCTTGAGAGCATATTCAATGATAATGACCAGATAATGAAAGAGAAGGTAAGCATATCTACCAAGAAGGAAAACCATGAGAAGGTTCAAATCCTCAAAGATAAATTTCTTGCACTTGGGAAGGCATGTACTAGCGAAGATAAGCATGCTTTCATTGAGTTATGCAAAGAATTTTCTCATGTCTTTGTTGATGATTTAAAATTGTGTTTGATTCTAATAAACAACAATGGGAAGTTTCAAGATATGGGACTTGCATCTTGAAACAACCTCCATATTTTTGAGAAGTTGGTTCTTCTTTATATTAAGTAGATACTGGGAAAAGGGATAGGAATTTAAATCAGAAACACAAATGCAAGAAAGGAAATCTAATCTATGGCGATGCGCTTGAATGTAATTTGACCTTAATCCTGAGCACAATGAGACTATATGTAGGATTTATTTACATTTAAGAGCAAACAAGTGCATGATCAATGTAAAAGATGGAAACAATAGAAACAGAGGCTCATAACATAGACTACTTTTGTTGTGATATAGAAAATGTCAACCAAGGCATAGGGTTCAATCTTCTTATTTAAATTTTCCGGTCATATAAGAGGCACAAAAACACGTACAGTTATATAAACCTTTCAACTCAAGAAAATGAGACAAAAGCAAATGACATTCTTAATCACTGTTCTAGAAAGTCTATAGCCTAGACTACTTTGCAAATGACATAGAAAATATCAACAAAGGCATAGGGTTTAATCTTCTTATTTTAATTTTCAAATCATATAAGAGGTGTAAAAACACGTACAGTTATATAAACCTTTCAACTCAAGAAAATGAGACAAAAGCAAATGATATTACTTAGTCATAGCTCTAGAAAGTCTAGACTCTTTACAATAATTCTCTCTCAAAATTTCTCTCTAATAATTGATGATCCCTGGTGATCTCTGCACCCTTATTTATAGCCTTGGATTCACTCTAGATTATCTGCTTGTTCTCAATCTAACAGCCTAAGTGAAATCTTCCTCAACTGAAAGTGTCTAACAAAAGATATTTTATAGATTCTAAAATGCTTTGTCTTTTGGTAGTTCATTGGTTGAAACAGATTGCCTGACGCTCCTTTCTCTTGAATGTTATGTAACACTTATCCAATTTATTGAAAACTTCTTATTACTTTAGGAGACACCGGATGATGACACTTGTCATGTTCTACAGCACCTATTGAGGACACACGACATTTTTCGCGTAACTTATACTCTTTTGTGTCTTTGCTCAGGAGTGTTCCACATTTGACACTTGTCACAATCTGCTTCCTCAAAACTCCAACAGCTTAAAATAAAATAATACCCACAACATTTATTTTAAAAAGGACACAAGGACAAGTGTCAATCTCTGCTTCTTCATTAAAATACATGTGGCAATCTCCACTTTACTCATCTGGGGTTACGTGGTGGTCTTTACTTCTTTTAGCTACCTTTTAGAAACTTGTAGAAGATGACATGTGGTGGTCTTTGCTTTACTCTATTTATACAAAAATAATAATTTGGGTCTCATTTCACATTTACATGGATAGTGACACCTGGTGGCTTTTGCTTACTTAAAAAACAAAACATGGGACCCACCACAATCTTTACTATATCAGTGAAGCCAAAATGAAGATAATTCAGATCGTGACACATGGTGGCTTCCACTTGATTCTACTAGGGTACGTGGCACATTCCATTGCTTTTAGAAAATAAACATTGAGACCTTCCATGACTACCACTTGGCACTTTCCGCTTGATCCTGATACTTAGCTTGTTAAACCTTACACTGAAAAGAGATGAAATGCAGGTGCCGATATGAAACCGTGGATGATGACACTTAGCACATTCTTCTAAGTCACTATGAGATGTGTGGCACATTCTGACCAACTCACAAAAAATATGAAACATGCCTCAGACGATGACACTTGGCATTTCCACTTGAGAAAGAATATCTTGAAGGACGACACTTGTTAGCTTTTGCTTTACCTTGACACTCAGACAAAAATGAATCAAAAGGAAAATATAACCTGTGTTCTGTTTCAAAAATCCACCATCTCAGACCATAGTATGTGAAGGCAAAATTTCACGGTGTGTGACTCAAAAATAGAATGAAATGTAGAGTAAATTTTTACTCTATAGTTACTGGCGACCCTGAGGACTTTTGAGCCTGATAAAAATTAAACCACAATTTCTCATATAAAAATGTGGCAATAATCACAACTTCAATAAGGCCATCTGATAAACAGACCATTTAGTATCAAATAGCCCCTACTTATTTTATAACTCTTGAAAAGCTAAATCAAGGTTAATGATGTCCTTATACAAAAACTCTACAAAATATGAATTGCAACCTTCAATTGGAATTTAAGCTACGTCAAAATAGCTTCCACTTTTAGTACTGACAAATCAAACACATCTAGGAATTATGGAGATTTGTGAGAGAGAATTAATGTGTCAAGAACCTTGAAAATTTTGAAAAGATTTTGAGTCGTGGCCACGTGCTCAAAGAACACTTATTTAAAAGAGAGAGTAGAAAAGAAAAAATGGGAAAATAGAGCAACACAATTGAAAGCAAACTACTATATACAGTTAACCAGGTATATTTTCCTCCCTCCTAGATCAAAAGGAATTTTTTTGAAGTTTCCTTCATGGCAAGAAGACTTATGATGCTAGACAAATGGCTGAATGGGATGAAGCTCTAGTGACTTGGTCATCCTGCTTGCCACCTTGATTGGCTTGCATCTGAGTGAATCAGAGTAAAACATGATTCCACTATATACATACTCTTCTTGTTCTTGAAAGTTTGTCGAATATTAATTTTTTATTATGTCTTGTCTCATCAAGAAATCAATATCTATTGGCTCTTCACTCTGTGTCTCTTGACATATATCATTGTTTGTCTTATCTCCTTCTGCCTCATTTTTGGGTTCCATTGCATCATCATCCTCCTTAATGACTTCAACCTCTTGAATGGATAAGTCTAAAAGCTTGCATCCCCTCTACATACTTATTTGAGTCCTAATGCTACCTTCTCCACCTGAAGCTAGCTCACAGCCTTCTTGAAGAATAGTGTAACCTGCCCCAATGAATTCAAACAAGTCATTTAAAACATGATCAGAAATTCTCTTTTTCATCAGAGATAGAGGCAAAAGCTTGTGACTTTTCCTCTGGTTCATCAAAGGGTGTACCTATGGTGATTTCCTCCTCATCTACACTCATGAAATCTTCTTGACTAGCTATGAATTGAGTGTACTCCTTTGCATACTTATTTGCTTCCTCTAAAATATATTCCTCTTTGAAAAGGGATAAAGAAGAAGACTGATGGTTATACATGTGCAAAAGAGGAGACAATTCTTGAGCTAGAATCGAATGATTATCTTCTTTCCATTTGTCCATCACTTCATCTATATCAGATGTAGATTGATAGCTCTCTTGGAGGGATGTAGATGGGGTGTGTTCAAATATAGGATCTTCTGCTTGATTCTCACCATGAGTAAGAGCAGCCTCGACTTCTTCAAGGTTTTGAGAAAAAAAATTCTCTTCTTCCCTTCTACCCCATGATTCCATTGTTTGTTTCCAAATCATGACCTTAGGTCTAGAACTTTTCTCTTGGAAAGAGTCAGCAATTTTATCTTCTTCAAATTTTTTAGCTGGTTCATGATCTTCTTTCTTCCAACTTGTAATTTGAACATCATGTTGAGAGATCTAAGGATTGGTAGAAGAGGTATTTTTTGGCTTAGGCTCCTCTCTAAGGTCTGAAAGCTCTATCTCTCTTTCTCTAAGCAATCTCATCTTTGCCTCTAATTCCTCAATTTGCTTAACTAGATTTTCTTGAAAGAGTCTTTCTTGGAGTTCATAGGAATAATCATAGAAGTGGAGAGTGCATGAAGGCTTCGATGAAAAACAAGAAGCTTCTTGAGGAAGGGTGGGAGGGACTTGAGGGGAAAGTGAGGGTTTGGATTCCATATCCCTTGCTGCCAACATAGACTCGACATTATTGGGGAAAGGACCTTGACAAGTTCAACTTGGCTCATGAGCAGGGGTTGCGTATATCTGATATGAAACTTGTGGAAGTGGATATGCAGGTTGATAGAATTGGTAAGGCTATTTCTCATGAATACTCAGCTTCTCTTCTAAAAATTTAGTCAAGCCACACCCATCTAACATCTCATATGTAAGCCTTTGCCAATTTGCTCTTTCAATGTGATCCCATTCACTTTTAATTAGATCTATTGCAATTCTTACTTGATGGATGACATGATTAGGAATTTATTGGCCACATCCCCTTCTATTGTCAAGCTCTAATAAAAAAATTTATATCCCAGTAATACTTTTTTTAAGGTGGAAATGAGATTAGGTTGAGTATGAGATGTAACATATTGGGAAGATTGAGCATAAGACTGATATGGCTCATGACAGGTCTAAGGCTAGTCATATCGGACTTGTGAAGGGCAAAACTTATAACCATATGCATCCTTGTTGCCTGATGTGATTCCATGAACAACCTGATCTTGATTAAAAATATATGAAGGGGCATAAGACCAATAGCTCTGAGTAATAGAATTATACATATGAAATGGTGATTTCTTGATGATACCAAGACTGCTTAACTGGCTAATTCAACTCAGAGTCACCATTGTTTTTGATAAAATAAAAACCTCCAAAGACTGGTTGGCCGAAGAACACACCATAAATTCTTCAACTCCTTGAAAGATTCATCCCACTGGGCATGCCAAAAATTGTTGATGATTTAAAATTGTATTTGATTCTAATCAACAACAATGGGAAGTTTCATATCACCGGTAAGTGCCTTAAAACCTATCAAGGTATCTCTAGACCTTGATTTAGCAAAAAAAATCTTCCAATCAAAAGAACAATTTTCCTCTTGTGCTACAATTTTTCATTTTCGTGGTTTTTGGCCCCCTCTTATAGATCTAAAGAACTGGATTTCCAAGAATTGGACGCATATTAAAGATAGTCAAATCCTTCCTTGCGCTAGGGGGTTTTTTATAATAATATTTCAAAGCCCTGAAGATAAGAAGTCTATCTTGTGTCACAATAATTTTTCTTGGCAGGGCAAATTTCCTCTTATGGCCAAACCTTGGCATAAGGATTTTAATCCTCTCTCAGAATCCTTTAACAAGTTCCCTATATGGGTGTGACTACCTTATCTTCTGTTACACCTGAGGCAAGAGGAGGTTTATAAAACCATTGGAAATGCTATAGGGGATTTTTTATATAAAGAAGATAGTGTGACTCCTCTCCACTCGACTTGTGCAATATTTATGGTAGATCTGGATGTTTCTAAGGGCCTTCCTGAGGTGATTTGCCTTGAATCCCAAAGGGGTACCTGGACACAAATTTTGGACTATGAGGGGATCCCTTTTCGATGTAGAAAATGTCACCAGATAGGACATATTGTTGCTCATTGTGTTGCTGGGAATTCTAATCCCAGACATTCACCTTCTTGGTGGCCTAAAGTTTCATCTGAACAAAATATAGACAAACAACCTCTGCAAGCAACAACTGATTTTGAGTCTGAGATTGAGGAAAGTTCACAATCTAAAATGGAAGATGAAGAGGAATCAGTGTTGAAACATTCTAAGGAAAATCCTGTAGAGGCTGTGGTTAGTGAGTTAGCTGAGCCAGAGGAGGAGGTGGTGGTCTCCTCCCCTATTTTGGAGGATCTTTCTAAGAGCCAGACTGTGATTGATTCTCATAAGGATTTTACACCTACTAGAATCCAAGGATCATTGTATTCTGAGGCATGGGTTGTTGAGGCAGCTAACGTAGAGGATGGATGGATAGCAGTTAGGAGAAATAAGTCTAAGCCTTTGGTCCCCCCTCTAGTTATGAATCTTCAGTCATGTAAAAAAATAATAACTTAAAAGATTCATCTAAAGGTCCCTGTTGCTAACTGATTTTTTGGGGTCAGTAAACTGGACGCTTTTCTGGTTTTTTGGTTACTGGTCTAGGAGGTTGTTCGGCTTTCCAGTTAATTAACTTTCAAATCAATGTTTTGTCTATTGTTTTTTCTAGTCTTATTTTTTGGTTATAGGTCCCTGTAAAACCTAGTTTTGGTACTTTTCTATAAGCAGGTTCTTTTGTTAACCCGGATGTGCTTTAAGGTTTATCTTCCTTCTTATTGTGTAGGGTTTCAGGGTCCCTTCAAAACCTATTTTTACCTTAACCTAAAACAATGGGAAGTTTCAAGATATGGGACTTGCATCTTGAAACAACCTCCAGATTTTTGAGAAGCTAGTTCTTCTTTGTATTAGGTAGATACTGGGAAAAGGGATAGGAATTTAAATCAGAAACACAAATGCAAGAAAGGAAATCTAATCTATGGCGATGCATTTGAATGCAATTCGACCTTAATCCTGAGCACAATGAGACTATATGTAGGATTCATTTACATTTAAGAGAAAACAAGTGCATGATCAATGTAAAAGATGGAAACAATAAAAATAAAGGCTCACAGCATAGACTACTTTTGTTGTGATATAGAAAATGTCAACCAAGGCATAGGGTTCAATATTCTTATTTGAATTTTCCAGTCATAAAAGAGGTGCAAAAACATGTACAGTTATATAAACCTTTCAACTCAAGAAAATGAGACAAAAGCAAATGACATTCCTAATAATGGTTCTAGAAAGTCTATAGCCTAGACTACTTTTGCAAATGACACATAAAATATCAACAAAGGCATAGGGTTCAATCTTCTTATTTGAATTTTCCAGTCATATAAGAGGCATAGAAACACGTATAGTTATATAAACCTTTCTACTCAAGAAAATGATACAAAAGCAAATGATATTACTTAGTCACAGCTCTAGAAAGTTTAGACTCTTTACAATAATTCTCTCTCAAAAATTCTCTTCGATAATTGATGAGCCCTAGTGATCTCTGCACCCTTATTTATAGCCTTGGATTCACTCTAAATTGTTTGCTTGTTCTCAATCTAATAGCCTAAATGAAATCTTCCTCAACTGAAAGTGACTAATAGAAGATATTTTATAGATTCTGAAATGCTTTGTCTTCTAGTTGTTCATTGGCTGAAATAGATTTCCTGACGCTCCTTTCTCTTGAATGCTATGTAACACTTAGCCAATTTCTTGAAAACTTCTTATTACTTTAGGAGACACCAGATGATGACACTTGTAATGTTCCACAACACCTATTGAGGACACGCAACATTTTCCACGTAACTTATACTCTTTTGTGTCTTTGCTCAGGAGTGTTTCGCATTTGACACTTGTCACAATCTGCTTCCTCAAAACTCCAAGAGCTTAAAAGAAAATAATACCCACAACATTTCATTTAAAAGGGACACAGGGACATGTGTCAATCTTTGCTTCTTCATTAAAAGACATGTGGCAATCTCTACTTTACTCATCTGGGGTTACGTGGTGGTCTCTGCTTCTTTTAGCTACCTTTTAGAAACTTGTGAAAGATAACACGTGGCAGCCTCCACTTTACTCTGTTTATACCAAAAAAACAATTTGGCTCATTTCACATTTACATGGACAACGACACTTGGTGGATTTTGCTTACTTAAGAAACAAAACTTGGGACCCACCACAGTCTTTGTTATATTAATGAAGCCAAAACAAAGATAATTTGGATCGTGACACGTGGTGGCTTCCACTTGATTCTGCTAGGGTACGTGGCACATTTTGTTGCTTTTAGAAAAGTAACATTGAGACCTTCCATGACTGCCACTTGGCACTTTCCACTTGATCTTGATACTTAGCTTGTTAAACCTTATGCTAAAAAGAGATGAAACATTGGTGCCGATATGAAACCACATATGATGACACTTGGCGCATTCTGTTGAGTTGTTATGAGATACATGGCACATTCTAACCAACTCATAGAAAATATGAAAGATGCCTCAGATGATGACACTTGGTGTTTCCACTTGAGAAATAATGTCTCAGAGGATGACACTTGTCAGCTTCCGCTTTACCCTGACACTTAGACAAAAATTAATCAAAAGGAAAATAGAGCCTGTGCTCTATTTCAAAACTTCACCATCTCAAACTACAGTATGCAAAGGTAAAATTTCATGGTGTGTAATTAAAAAATATATTGAAACATAGAGTAAATTTTTACTCTACAGTTACTGGTGACCTTGAGGACTTTTGAGCCTGCTAAAAAACAAAACCACAATTTCCCATATAAAAATGTGGCAACAATCACAACTTCAGTACGGCCATTTGATAAATAGACCATTCAGTATCAAATATCCCCTACTTATTTTGCAACTCCTAAAAATCTAAATCAAGGTTAATGATGTCCTTGTACAAAAACTCTACAAAATATGAACTGCAACCTTTAATTGGAATTTAAGTTAGATCAAAATAGCTTCCACTTCTATTACTGATGAATCAAACACATCTAGGGAATTATGGAGATTTGAGAGAGACTTAATGTGTCGAGAACCTTGAAAATTTTGAAAATATTCTAAGCCATGGAAATGTGCTCAAAGAACACTTATTTAAAAGAGAGAGTGGAAAAGAAAAAATGGGAAAATAGAGCAACAAAATTTAAAGCAAACTACTATATACAGTTAACCAGGTATATTTGCCTCCCTCCTAGATCAAAAGGAAAATTTCTAAAGTTTCCTTCATGGCGAGAAGACTTATGATGCCAGACAAATGGCTGAATGGGATGAAGCTCTGTTGACTTGCTCATCTTACTTGCCACCTTGATTGGCCTGCATCTGAGTGAATCAGAGTAAAACATGCTTCCACTATATACATACTCTTCTTGTTCCTGAAATCTTGTCAAATGCTGATTTTTTATGATGTCATGTCTCATCAAGAAATCAATATCTATTGGCTCTTCACTGTATGTCTCTTGACATACATCATTTTTTGGCTTATCTCCTTTTGCCTCATTTTTGGGTTCCATTGCATGATCATCCTGCTTAATGACTTCAACCTCTTGACAAGATAAGTCTGAAAGCTTGCATCCCCTTTGTATACTTATTTGAGTCCCAATTCTACCTTCTCCACCTGAAGCCAACTCACAGCCTTCTTGAATAATAGTGTAACCTGTCCCAATGACTTCAAACAAGTCATTCAAAACATGATGAAAAATTATCTCTTTTTCATTAGAGATAGAGGCAAAAGCTTGTGACTTGTCCTCTAGTTCATCAAAGGGTGTACCTATGGTGATTTCCTCCTCATCTGCACTCATGAAATCTTCTTGACTAGCCATGAACTGAGCGTACTCCTATGCATACTTATTTGCTTCCTCCAAAATATATTCCTCTTTGAAAAGGGATAAAGAAGAAGACTAATGGTTATACGTGTGCAGAAGATGAGACAATTCTTGAGATAGAATCAAATGACTCTCTTATTTCCATTTGTCCATCACTTCATCTATATTAGATGTAGCTTGATAGCTCTCTTAGAGGGATGTAGATGGGGTGTCTTAAAATGTAGGATCTTCTACTTGATTACCACCATGAGTAAGAGCAACCTTGACTTCTTCAAGGTTTTGAGCAAAACTTTTCTCTTCTTCCCTTCTACCCCATGATTCCATTGTTTGTTTCCAACTCATGACCTTAGGTCTAGAACTTTTCTCTTGGAAAGAGTCAATGATTTTATCTTTTTTCAGTTGGTTCATGATCTTCTTTCTTTCAACTTGGAATTTGGACATCATATTGAGAGATCTGAGGATTGGTAGAAGAGGTATTTTTTGGCTTAGGCTCCTCGCTAAGGTTTGAAAGCTCTATCTCTCTTTCTCTAAGAAATATCATCTTTGCCTCTAATTCCTCAATTTGCTTAGCTAGATTTTCTTGAAAGAGTCTTTCTTGGAGTTCATAGGAATCATCATAGAAGTGGAGAGTGCATGAAGGCTATGATGAAAAACAAGAAGCTTCTTACAGAAGGGTGGGAGGGACTTGAGGGGAAAGTGAGGGTTTGGATTCCACTTCCCTTGTTGCCAACATAGACTCGACATTATTGGGGAAAGGACCTTGATAGGTTTGACTTGGCTCATGAGCAGGGGCTGCGTATATCTGATATGAAACTTGTGGTAGTGGATATGCATGTTGATAGACTTGGTAAGGTTGTCTCTCATGAATACTTAGCTTCTCTTCTAAAAATACAATCAAGCCACACACATCTAACATCTCATATGTAAGCCTTTTCCAATTTTCTCTTTCAATGGGATCCCATTCACTTTTAATTAGATCTACTACATTTCTTACTTGATGGATGACATGATTAGGAATTTCTTGGCCACATCCCCTTCTATTGTCAGGATCTAATACATATTTTTTATATCCCAGTAGTGTTTTTTTGAAGGTGGAAATGAGATTAGGTTGAGTATGAGATGTAACATATTGGGAAGATTGAGCATAGGACTGATATGGCTCATGACAGAGCTGAGGTTGGTCATATCAGACTTGTGAAGGGAAAAAATTATAACCATATGCATCCTTGTTGCTTGATGTGATTCCATGAGCAACCTGATCTTGATTAAAAATATATGAAGGGGCATAAGACCCATAGCTCTGAGTAATAGAATTATACATACCAAACGGTGATTTCTTGATGATAACAGGACTGCTTAACTAGTTGATTCAACTCAGAGTCACTATTGGTGTTGATAAAATAAAAACCTCCAAAGGCTGGTTGGCTGAAGAACACACTAAAAATTCTTCAACTCCTTGAAAGATTCATCCCACTGGGCATGCCAAAAACTATTGATGATTTAATATTTCGCTTGATTCTAATCAACAACAATGGGAAGTTTCAAGATATGGGACTTGCGTCTTGAAACAACCTCTAAATTTTTGAGAAGCTAGTTCTTCTTTATATTAAGTAGATATTGGGAAAAGGGATAGGAATTTAAATCAAAAACAAAAATGCAAGAAAGGAAATCTAATATATGGTGATGCACCTGAATGTAATTTGACCTTAATCCTGAGCACAATGAGACTATATGTAGGATTCATTTACATTTTAGAGCAAACAAGTGCATGATCAATGTAAAAGATGGAAACAATATAAATAGAGGCTCACAACATAGACTACTTTGGCTGTGATACAAAAAATGTCAACCAAGGCATAGGGTTCAATCTTCTTATTTGAATTTTCCAGTCATATAAGAGGTGCAAAAACACATACAGTTATATAAACCTTTCAACTCAAGAAAATGAGACAAAAGCAAATGACATTCCTAATCACGGTTCTAGAAAGTCTACATCCTAGACTACTTTTGAAAATGACACAAAAAATCAACAAAGGCATAGGGTTCAATCTTCTTATTTTAATTTTCCATTCATATAAGAGGTGAAAAAACATGTATAGTTATATAAACCTTTCAACTCAAGAAAATGAGACAAAATCAAATGATATTACTTAGTCACAGCTCTAGAAAGTCTAGACTCTTTACAATAATTCTCTCTCAAAAATTCTCTCTGATAGTTGATGATCCCTGGTGATCTCTGTACCCTTATTTATAGCTTTGGATTCACTCCAGATTAGCTACTTGTTCTCAATCTAATGGCCCAAATGAAATCTTCCTCAATTAAAAGTGTTTAACAGAAGATATTTTATAGATTCTAAAATGCTTTGTCTTTTGGTAGTTCATTGGTTAAAATAGATTGCCTAATGCTCCTTTCTCTTGAATGCTATGTAACACTTAGCCAATTTCTTGAAAACTTCTTATTAATTTAGGATACACCAGATGATGACACTTGTTGTGTTCTGTAGCACCTATTGAGGACATGTGGCATTTTCTGCGTAACTTATACTCTTTTGTGTCTTTGCTAAGGAGTGTTCCACATTTGACACTTGTCACAATCCGCTTCCTCGAAACTCCAAAAACTTAAAAGAAAATAAGACCCATAACATTTATTTTAAAAGGGACACAGGGATAGGTGTCAATCTCTACTTCTTCATTAAAATACATGTGGCAATCTCCACTTTACTCATCTAGGGTTACGTGGTGGTCTCTACTTCTTTTAGCTACCTTTTAGAAACCTGTGGAAGATGGCACATGGTGGTCTCCGCTTTACTCTATTTATACCAAAAAACAATTTGGATCTCATTTCAAATTTACATAGACAACGACACCTGGTGGCTTCCTCTTACTTAAGAAATAAAACTTGGGACCCACCACAGTCTTTGCTATATCAGCAAAGCCAAATGAAGATAATTTAGATCATGACAGGTGGTGGATTTTGCTTGATTCTACTAGGGTATGTGGCACATTTTGTTGCTTTTAGAAAAGCAACATTGAGACCTTTTGTGACTGCCACTTGGTGCTTTCCACTTGATCCTGATACTTAGCTTGTTAAACCTTACGCTAAAAAGAGATGAAACGTGGGTGCCGATATGAAACCATGGATGATGACACTTGGTGCATTCTGCTGAGTCACTGTGAGATACATGGCACATTTTGACCAACTCACAGGAAGTATGAAAGATGCCTTAGATGATGACATTTGGCATTTCCACTTGAGAAAGAATGTCTCAGAGGATGACACTAGTCAGCTTCCGCTTTACCCTAACACTTAGACAAAAATGAATCAAAAGGAAAATAGAGCCTATGCTCTATTTCAAAACTCCACCATCTTGGACCACAGTATGCAAAGGCAAAATTTCATGGCACACAACTGAAAAATAGAATGAAATGTAGAGTAAATTTTTACTCTACAGTCTTTACATGGGAGTATAGTGGTTTATAAGGTTTTGATCCAAATCTAGCTAAACATACTATAGAGTTATATGAGAATGTTTATCCTATTAATCAAATTCAAAGGCCAATCAATCACAATATTGAGACTCTCATAAAGAAATAACTCACCAAATAGATTAAGTCTAAAATCATCTTTCCCATTAAGCATTCATCTTGTTTGGCAAACCTAGTTCCTATTAGGAAAAATAATGGAGAGATAATATTGTGTGGTGATTTTGGGGACTTTAATAGAGTGTCTTTGAAGGATCATTACCCACTCCCTTCCATGGAACAAATCTTACAGGATATGGTTGGTAGTGAAAGTTTTTCTCTCTTTGATGGGTATTATGGGTATAATCATATTTTGGTGAAGGAAAGTGACCAATATAAGATAGCCTTTACTACTAAATGGGGTAGATATGCTTATAGGAAAATGTTTTTTGGGTTGTCTAATTTTGGAGCTAATTTTCAACGTGCAATAGATATGGATTTTCAAGGACTAATCAATGACATTATATTAGTATATCTTGATGATGTGAGAATTTTCTCCAAGGAAGCAAAAGATCATTTGAATCACCTAAGGTAGATTTTTGAGAGGTCTAGAGAGTTTGGGATCTCTATAAACCCAAATAAGTGTGTGTTTTTTAATCCATGAAGGCAAACTACTAGGACATATTATTTCCAAGAAAGGCTTATCCATTGATCTGGAAAGGGTATATTCCATCTTGGCATTATCATTGCCTAAACATAAGAAGGATTTAAAAAGTTTATTTGGTAAGATAAATTTCATTAGGAGGTTTATTCCTAACTTTTATAATTTGGTCAAACCTCTAACATCTATGCTAAGGAAGTATGAGATATTTACTTGGACAAAAAAGAGGAAAGAAAGTTTTGAAGAGATCAAACAAGCCATTGCCCAAGCTCCTACTCTTGAAAGTCCAAACTTATCCAAAGACTTGAATTTTTACACTTTTTAGAATGAAAAGGTGATTTCTACCATGATTACCCAAGAAAATGATGAGAATTTATAACAACCTATTGCGTTTTCCAACCAAGGTTTAGAAGGCTATGAAACAAGATACACATATGTTGAGAAACAAGTGCTTTCACTCATAAGGAGTTTAAAGAATTTTAGGCATATGTTGTCTAATAAAAATATTCACATTTTTTTGCCTCATATTAGTGTGAAATAATTTCTTTTGAATAGATACTTGAATGAAAAGAGGGCAAGATGGATCACAAGGGTGATGGAATATAATGTGGAGATCAAAACTACCAAGTTAGTGAAAGGAAAAGGACTATGTGAGCATATAACTTCAGAATTGAAAGAGAAAAAATATTTTTTTTTTTTAATTCATGATGAATCTATGATAGCTACACTTTCATCTATGAGAAGTTGGACACAAGACATGATCCATTTCCTTCAAACTGGTGAGTGTCCACAAGGTCTCAATAGGGCCAAGAGAAGGTAATTTAGGATAAAATCCATTCCTTATGTACTTGTTGATGGAGTGATATTTAGGAAGGATATTTTATGTGTAATCTCAAGGTGTATTTATTCTAATCAAATTAATAAGGTACTATTTGAGTTCTATGATGGACTGGATGGTGGTCACTTTGCTCCTAAAACCACAACTACCAAGATAATGAGGGATGGATACTTTTGGCCTAGCTTGTTCAAAGACACTCATGAGTGGGTAATAAAATTCTAAAAGTGTAATTTTTTTTATGGAAAACAAAATCTTATTGCCTTACCTCTTCATCCAATCCAAGTTGAGCAACCCTTCATATAATAGGGTTTAGACTTTATAGGCCTAATCAATCCTCCTTCTAGTGTTGGTCACAAGTGGGTGTTGATCACCACTGATTACTTTACAAGATGGGTGGAGGATATATCTATTAAAGAGGTTAATGAAAGTTTAGTCCTTGACTTCTATGAAGGTATAGTAGTAAGTTTTAGAGCTCCTTCAACCATAATATCAGATAATTCCTTAGCTTTCCTAAGAACAAAAACAAGTGAATGGGATTTAAAGCATGGTATCTATCTTAGTACCTCCTCCAAATACTATACCCAAGGGAATGGAATAGCTAAGTCCACAAACAATAATCTAATAAGGATCATAAAGAGAACAATGAAGGAAAATCAAAGGACATGACATACCAAGTTGAAGACAACCCTTAGGGATAATAGGATCACCCCAAAGAGAGAAATTGGAAACTCACCATATACATGTAGAGAGGATTAAAAATCAAGTTAGTCAAACATTAGTTCATAAATAATGAAAAATATATAAAGAACTAACTAACTAAGCCTATCTATTCCTTGGGAATTACAAAGGATAGCAAGAAAAAAATTAAACAAAGCAACATCATAATACCTTGCCAAATGGGTTCACCATACCCATGTGGCTCAAAATCATGTTATCCCTTGATCAAGCATCTTTGTATTTATAAACAAAGGTGGAAAACTCCTCCAATGTCTCAAGAACTCCATAAAACCTAGGCTCATGATTCTAAATCACTAAACTAGCCTATCAATGAAGCTTGCAAACAAAATCAATGATAAAATGCAAAGTATTGTGGAAAAAATTTAACATTATAACTTTGCAATATTAAAACTTAAAATTAATATCCATGTCCTCTCTATTTATATATTTTTGAGATTGGTTAAGATCAACCATGACCATCCATCTCAAGATTGAGATGTTTGGCCATGGATAATCCTAATATTTGGAATTAAACTCATAAATATCTTCAAGATAAATAAGAATTAAAGAGGCATGTGAGGCATTAACTAGGCATGGGTGACCCATAATCCTAATATTTTATGCACTTATGGCTTAATGGATGCCACCCCATAGATGATATCATTAGGTGATGTAGATATTCAAAATCAATTTCCAATAATGAGATATTCAAAAATATCTATGTAATTATTACTTAAGCTCTTAAATTAGATTAATTAAGTTTAATCAAGTTTAGTGTAATTCTTTGGAAATTGGTGCATAATTAATCACAATGGTCAGAGAGTCATATTACTAGGTCATAATTTGACTGGAGAGGAACATGAAGGTGATGTTAGATGTGTTGGAGTTGTATTCTCATTTAAGATGTTACCAACATCAAATAAAAAAGGTACGTGATGTGTACCAATGAATTAGAAGAAAAGAGTGATCTGGAGCACTAAATGGCAAACTTTTCATTTTGACTCAAAATGATCTTATCAAAGTTAGCTAGCCCATAAAATGCATTGCCAAATTTAGGGATACTTTGACCTAAAATGGAACTTGTAAATGATAATTTTGAACCATTTAGGGTGTTTTGTGGATTTTGACATAAAATGTGCATTTGAGTACAATTCAAGTAAGATTGATAATTTCAACACAAATGGTGTTAGGAATTAGATGTCTAAATTTTTCCCCTATTTGATAAGGTGTAGAAATACATTTAGGTGAAGTGACATCTTTTCAAAGAAAAGAGTTGTTAGGAATAAATTGAAATAGACCCATGATTCCCCCTCGATGGTACATACTAGGATGGAAGAAAAGGATGGACTCTCAAAAAGAAAGACAAAGTGAGAGATTAACCCATGGAATAGATCGCATCCAGATGAGCTAATGCTTGCACATGTGTTCACCATTAATGATCAAAATACAATTAGAGGTATAATAGACCCTAGAGATATGGGAATGGGAAAGATATAATCCATAAATGCAAGGGACATACTTTAAACATACCCAATTTGAGAGTACAAGCTACACATTTATAGCATTGATCAATCTTAAAACAAGTTACACACTTAAATATTGCCATCATGAGCTTTAATGTGGACATCTTAGAATTAGAGGAAAAGAGAGAATGTTTTACTTTAAGAAGGGAAGCACCACTAGAACTGGGTCTCCAAAGAGAATATAATAATAAGTACTCCAGTAGAGCAAATTTGATCATGATAAAATAGTTTTTCCCCAGTAGGGTAAATCTTGATCATTGATAAAAAAATAAATAATGATTTGCCCTTATAGACATGATTTGATTCAAACATTGTTTAGATGTTATGCCCCATCATGGGTAATTGGCAAGCAAAATAACTCAAGGATATAACCCAAAAGATAGGTCAAAGTGGGTGAGTGCAAACGTACATGCGATAGTGTAATGGCTTAGAAAACCATATAAAACCAAGCATATGAAAATTCACAAAGTGATGAGAGATGAAAAGAAGAATGGAGATAGATAAGCTAACATCAATAGAAATTGAGCACTACGTACATAGTTCCATGGACTCATGTTCCAACATGAACTTCAGGCTAATGTAGTTCACCCAAGTTTGGGAGAGAATTAAATGAGGAATGATGAAAAATAAACCAAGAATTAATTAGACTTATAATGTAAGCAAAGAGATGCATGTCTAAGCATAGAGAAAGAAGCTGGAAATACATTTTACCTAGAAGCCTAATTCCATATCATGAGCCTAGGTGTTGCAAAGTGTTCTTGAGAATCATTCACCGGAGTTGATGTTAACATTTAAGAATTTGAGACCTCAGCACAAAGTGCTTTCTATAGAAAAATAAATTAGGAATCATAAGTATGAATAACTTAGGATAACATAAGATTCCAATTGTGCTAAGCCAGTTCAAATGTGAATACCTATAAATAAGGATAATGGTAAAACAATGACCAAAACTAGAGCTACAATGATCACATTTAAATAAAAAAGAAAAAATAGATAAAAAGACAAACATAAATGAACCTAGCTTGAAATAAAGATATGATCTGAATTAGAAACAAAAATGTTTAAAAACAAAAGGCAAAAATGTCTTAACGACATGAGACCAAGATATGAATAATCAAGATTCATGTGGAACATCAAGGCATTCTTGAACACAAATATAGAAAATCAAAATTAAATATAAAAATAAGACATGATCAATAATAAAATAAACAAAATGGTCCATTAATAATGTAATAATATAGGATCAAGATATAAACAATCGAGATCCATGTGAATCATCAAGATGTTCTGAAACACAAAAGAGATGAGCAAAAAATAATCAAGGAAACACAAGACCAAGATGAGACTAGAAATAAGGAAAAGAGAAAAGGAGAAGAAATAAAAGGAGAGGTTCGAAATCACAAAAAACACCAAGAAAACATAGCAAAACACCAAGAGAACTCAAATAAACACACATAAATAAAATTTAAGTTAGCATGGTTTAAAGATAAATGTTCATGCATGTGTGGAAGAGGCATTAATTTCTCCCACATCATAACAAAGAACAATGACACAATAAGTGTTACCTAATTAAAGAGGAACAATGATACAAGAAATGGGGGAAGAGAAGAAAAGGAAAGTGTTGGCTAAGTTGACTCCAAATGTATAAGACAAGTGGATGCTACCTACATAGTTCTATGGATGCATGTTCCAACATAAACCTTAGGCCAAATGTAGTTCTCCAAGAAATGGGATAGAAGAAAAAATGATGATTAGACCAACATGATTAATGTTATAGAAGAAATGGAAGATATGACAAACAAATGAGAATGGTCTGGAAAATAATAAGTTGATGAGATGAGAAAGAATGATCTTGAAAAATGGTAAGTGCATGAGACAAGATGAAATGAACTGGTGTTTTTGTGCTTCTAAAATGACAAGAGTGTATCATGGTGAAATATAAATGTACAAATTTATAGAAGCACGAGACAATATTTTTATTATTTTATGGATCATGTTCTGATGTTTTTGGTATTTTCAAAGTATTTCTAATGTTTTTGGGATAAAATATGCACTAGGTAGGACCATCAAATTGAGGAGATGTGTGTCTTAAGAAAGGAGGTTCCAATAAGATAGCTTAGTTAATTACAATGGCCCATGCTCATAAATTTATGAGAGTGAATATCCTGATAAAACAATAAAGAGTAGAAAATGTGATATAGAATAATGTGCAACCTAAAGTAAAAAAGAAGTATCTACTTTCACCTATTTGTAATAGTGTAGCAATGGTCTAGAACTAAGAATGTGTTTCTATTCACTTGTCTGAAGCTACACAATACTATCTTGGTTGAACTGGTTTGTAGAATTATTGCTACAGATGTTCATAATGTTCATGAGACATAATTGAGATCATAATTGGTCAAGGGATAAAAAGTGTTCAATCTTATAACATGCCTTAGACATAACAAATAATATTCTTCTTAAAGAGATCAATCTATAATGGGATGAAGAATATGTTCAGAGTGCCAAGGATTTAAAGCCTTTACTATAGAGAATCATGAAAAGTGGACCAAGGTAGTATAAAATGCATTTAAGGTAAGATAAAAGGGTGAGATAAAATTATGATAGCACAAGTTGCCCCCAAGTCAGGGGTCTTGTAGACAATGGTTCAAATTTATTCATGCATAGAACCTGTTAAGGTGTATGGTGTTCATGGGCTTTGAAATTTCTTCACCATTAGGTTTAGCCAATTGATATGCTCCTGATCCATAGTTTATTGTGACAATATATGGTCCTAACCAATTAGGTTGAAAATTGCCTTTATTTTTGGGTTCAGCATTCATATTCTTTTGGTTCTCTTTTAAAACTAAGTTACTAATCTAAAATTCTCAAGGGAGAATTCATTTGTTATATCTTCTCCACAATCTATTCTGATAGGCCTGCAAGTTTTGTAGGGTAGCCAAATGCTTACCATCAAGAAGCTCTAGTTCATGCAGTCATTAGGCTCTATAGTCTTCATCATCTTCAATGTGCTCCAGTGATATTCTTAATGATGGGATCTCAAGCTTGACTAGGATGATGCTTTAATGCCAAAAACAAGGGAGTATGGAGTAGCTCCAGTTGGGGTGTGATGATTTGTTCAATAAGCCCAAAGGGCATGAAAGAGTTGTAAGTGACAATTATGGCCAATATCATTAATAATATTCTTTAAGATGGATAGAATGGTTTTATTTTATGCCTTAGCTTGTCCATTACCTTGTGGGTTATATGGAGTGGATTTCTTATACTTGATCTTGAATTTTACACAAAGAGATTTTCACATCTTGGTTCACAAAAGATCTACCATTATCAGATATAATACAGGATAGGATGCCATATCAATAGATAATATGGTAATGAATGAATTTGTATATTTTTTTCTCAGTAACTTAAGTGAGAGGAATAACCTCAATCCACTTGGTAAAGTAATTGGTTATAGTCTAAATGTGACTATGGCCATTTGAAGATGTTAGGTTAATTTTCGTAATGAGATTGAGACCCCATGTTGAGAACGGCCATGGTCTTGCAATCGGATATAATGGTAAGGAAGGCACATGTATCAAGTTGCCATGTTAATAATAAGGAACACACTTCTTTACATAATTACAAGCATTTGTCTCTATTTTGGGCCAATAATAACCCATTTTAAAGAGTTTCTACACCATTGGTATGGGCCCCACACATTCCTCATGAACCTCCTTTAGTGATAGCTTGGATTCTCCCAAAGATAAATAATGAAGGAGCATTCCATCATAGCCTTTATGATAAATCATGTTTCCAAGGAGGATATAACATGTTAGCAATGAAGGAATAGTTTTTTTTGGTTATTGGAAAGGTTGGTAGGAAATACCTAACTATGGAAATAGTTATAAAAATCTTAGTACCATGGTAGCTCAAGTGACGGATTAGGATCAACAATGGTGTATATCCTCTCTAAATCTGATAGAATATGTTTTTACTAAGGAATATTTTCAATTAGGAATTGATACTCTTTAGCACTATCATGTATTTGAATCATGGAACTAATTTTTTCCATGGCATCATCAGATCTGTTATTGACTCGCAAAACTTGCTCAAATTATAGAGATTTAAAATGTGTTTTGAGGTTATCAACAATTTGCTTGTAAGGAACAAGCTTATCATCTTTTGTTTGATAATGGTCAGTTGTCTGATTTATGATTAGCCATGAATCTTCATAGAACTTTAAGCTTTGAATATCCCACTATATAGTAAGATGGAGCCCTATAACCAATGCCTCATATTTAGCCATATTGTTTGTATAATGAAATTATATATGGAATTATTTGGGGATCAATCCCCCTATGGCTTGATCAATAATATGCCATATATAGACCCTCAAGATGTGAAGGATTGATCCAAAACTCAAAAGCTTTGGTTGAAAGATAATTCAAGAAACAAGAATAAAATAATTCAAAATAATGTTATCTCTCAAAAGAGATGTTTTATTGATCCAATTTGTAGACCCAAACATATGCCTATCTCTGAGAAGAGATGTCCCATTTCCATTTTGGGTTACATCTTAATTTATACATGTTTTGAAGGTGGGAAGAGGATGTGAAAGGTTACCAATCTTGAGTTATATCGAGTGGTTTAACTTCCATGATTTACAACAATACAGAATTTAAGGAATTATTATTTTTAGAAACTTACTATTTTTAGACTGCACTACTAAAATTTAAATTTGGGGCCCTTCTATTGGTTTTTAGGGGGTCAAAATTCATTTATCAGAGCTCAATGCCATTTCACAACTTTCCCCTCATTATTATCTTTCCAACGGTTCAAACGGCAAGTAAATTAGAGCTACGGTGCAAAAGTTATGACTCCCAGAAGTTCTATCATCAATTGGGGTGGACCCATCACCCGAATTGTTGCCTAAATTGTTGCCTAGATCATTCCTCCCTCATTGAGAAGCAATGGTCCCCATTACATCAAGATTTATCATCAAGTGTGGAAATTTTATTTTGATTTTATTCTCAATGCATACTTGAAATGGATTGTGCTTTATGGAACTGTGTAGGGCTTGATTATTCACCATTTCTATCTGACCATCAGTCTGTGGATGAAAGGCCATGAACTTCTTAAGCTTGGTATCTATTTGCTTCTCTTTTTGTGTTGTTTTTGTAGTTAGGGCTGCAACATTAGCCCTTTTAGATTCTTATGGCTTGGGTTTGGCTACCAATTCAGCATGTCCACCCCAATTGATGATGGAATTATTTCCCAGATCAAGGATCCATCAAAATAGAGTGTCAACTATTCAGGGTATTGTGATGCTTGTTTTATCATTATGATAGAATCATCTAGAAGGTCAAAATTGAGAGGTTGAGTGGTCGTAATAATATTTTCTACAAGTTGGTCAACAAGAACTTGTCCTTTGATTCCTTTTGATTATGATACTCAATATCAAACTCATTGAGGAGCATAATCCATTTAGCCATGCATCCTTGAAGGGTTGCTTTAGATAAGAGGAACTTGAGAGGATCTACCTTGGTGATAACAATAGTTTTTTTATTTAGCATATATTGTCATAATTTATGAGTGGAAAACACCATATCTAAACATGCCTTCTCAATAGGCATATAATTATGTTTATAGGCTATCAATGTGTGGCTTAAATAATAAATGTGTTCCTTACCATGATCATCATGTTGAGCCAAAAGTGCCCCCAGTGTATGTTTTGTGGCTGATATATAAAGAAGTAGTGGCTTTCCTTATGTCAGAGGTCATAAGACTAGTGGATTGGCCAAGTATGTTTTAAGCTTTGCAAATGCTATCTAACAATCTTCATCCCACTAAAATGTTACCCCTTTATTTAATACATGGGTAAATGGATGGCACTTATCTTCCAATTGAGAAATGAATCTATGTATAGACTGGATCATTCCTTGTAAACCTCACAACTATTTAAGATTGTTTGGTGGAGGCATTTTCATGATATCATTGACCTTTGTAGGGTTGACTTTGATCCCTCATTGTGATACAATAAACCCTAGAAATTTTCCTAATGTGACTCCAAAGACACATTTCTTAAGATTCAAGTAGACTTTATATTCATGAAGCCTCTCAAATATTCTTTATATAATGCTAGGATGTCTAGCTCTTATTCTTGATTTTGACAGTATATCATCAACATAGTCCTTGATAATGTCATGTATCATGTCATGGAAAATGATAGTCATTTCATGTTAATATGTGGCTCTAGCATTCTTCAAACCAAATGGCATGACTTGGTAGTAGAATGTCCCCCATAAAGTGATGAACATGGTCTTATGTTGATCTTTAGGGGCCATCTTGATCTGATTATAATAAAAAAATCCATCTATTAAGGATAACATCTTGTACCCAACAGTTGAGTCAATGATCATGTCAATGTTGGGTAGAGGAAAATAATCTTTAGGTCATGCTTTGTTGATATCATAGAAATCAGTACAAATACATATGCCTAGGGTCTCTACTCATTGGTACTATGTTAGAAACCCATTCAAGATAGTCTAGTGGTCTAATAAAATTGGCTCCTAACAAATTTTCCAACTCAACCTTAATCAAAAGGGTGATTCATGGATGCATCTTTCTTAATTTTTTATTGTTTAGTTTAACACTAGGGTGAACAACAAGATGATGCACAACTAAATCTAGGTCTAAGCCTGGCATGTCAAAGTATTCCCATGTAAAGATGTCTATATAATCCTAAAGAATGGATATAATATGTTCACATTCTGCTTCAGTATGGGAAGATCTAAGATAGACAATTTTGGGATCCTCATGGGTTCCCAAATTCACTTTTGTTGTGCTCTCCATAAGGAGTGTGGATCCATCTTCTAGAATTATAGGCAATGTATGGTCATGATAATTTTACTCTATTATATCTTCTTGTTATTCCTCCTAAAGATCCATATAATATGAAGAATCATAATCTACCTTCTTAGGTAAAGGCCAATTGGTAAAAACCTCTAGAAACTCAAGAGCAAGATGCTCAAATATTTGATGTTGTTTTGAATAGATACTTGTACCTACTATGGAACTTGGACTAGATGGGCTTTCTACATCCTGAGGGGATGAGCAAACTTTCCTACTTGGGAGTGCCTAAAATACATTTTTACTCAAAGGCTTGTTTTTTTCTTTACTTTTTCCCTGATTGACAAATACTTCAAAGAGGTTTTAACTTAAATATCTTGATGTGTGTTCTTTATTATAACCAAGGAAGTTTTCCTGATCTCCAAAGAAGGTAAAAAGATCTAATGAAAAATCAAAACCCTACTTATGATCACCAATTGGGAATAGGCCCATGTATTCTATAATTTATTCTTCATTTTGGAACTCATCGAGGCATATGAATAAATTTTGTTGATCCCAATCTATGAGTTTAGGATGGCAAAGGCATAGGTAAAAGTGAGGGTTTGGTTTAGGATGGGAAGTGCCAATGGTAAAGATATAATGTCCTACTTTAGGAAGGGAATAACCACTAGGATTATTTTTTGCTTCGAGATGGGAAGCTCCAATAGGTGTTATGGTCATTATGGCATTTGAATCAAAAAAATCTAAGTCAGTAAGCTCATTGAAAATGTTATAATGGGATGTTGTGTCATTAATAGGAATCTTATTACTAGTCATTTCAAAAGAGTCACTATCAAATGTCATGAGGTCATCCTCTGGTGGTTTAAATTTGAGACCATGATTCTAATGATAACTCTAGTTGATAAGGGTTCTAAAATTCCTTGTGCCTATGGGCTAAGGCCTTCCTTATATAGTCAAGATGATCCATTATCTTGTTAGGGATAGGATACTTTGGATTCTAAAAACAATCAGTAAGGCCTTCATAACATAACCAATCTCCCTCGATAAATCTTTGATATTTATTTGGTTTAATTATAGGTACAAAAACCATAGGAGGTTTTGGTTATTTCTTCTCTAGTTTCTAAATTTGATCAGGTTTGTTAGGAGTCTAGGAAGTTTTAGGCTTACCAAATCTTTTAGGGGATTTTGGAAATTTTTTAAAATGGAGATGTCCTTTAGATGGTACATGGAAATACCTACATCTTTAACAATAACCTACTTGGCCAAAGCTATAGGAAAAGGATTGGTTGAAGTGGAGGCTAGATCACCAGGGTCTATATAATTAGATGGAGATGGATGAGAAATGATGGATTTGTTTTTCTTTGCAATGAATTCAAAACCTGGGTAATAGTTATAATTATGAAACTCTACTTTAAGATGTTTTCAATATTGATATGGCTACTGATCAATGAGAATAATAACCTCGATCCCATCATGGGGAAACTTAAGGCATTGGTGAAGAGTAGATGGAACTAACTATACTTCATGGATCCAAGGATGACCAAGAAGTATGTTATAAGGAAACTCAATATCTATAATATGAAATAATGTGTGATGACAAATAAACCCAACCATGACTAGTAACCAAATTGCACCAGAGGACTCCCTCTCAACATTTTCATAAGCCTTGATTTTAATAGTTTCTAGCTAAATGTCTTTATCCATGTAGCCCAATCATCATACCAATTTAAGAGATATGATGTTTAGCCTTGAACCATTATTTATAATAACCCACTTGATCTTGTGATCTTTAATGATTATCTCAATGTATAATGGGTTATTGTGGTTTGGGCCGAGGGTGGACATGTCTTTTTGATCAAATGTGATTTGTTGAAATGAAGACAAGTGTCCAACTAGGTTCTGGAACTAATCAAGGTTTATATCATTAGGCATAATAGACTCTTGAAATTTTTTATTTAAGATGGTTCTATGGACATCAAATGTTCACAAGAGTTCTAATATGGAAATTTGTGTAGGGGTTTTATCTAATTGATCCATTAGATTATAAGGCCTTTGCATTGTCAATTGAACTCTTTTAGTCTTTGTTGGGACAATATTTAGCTTTAGAACTATTGGCACAATATTCTCATTAGGTTTTATGAAAGAAGTGGGTGAAGGGCCCTAAATGGTAACTCACATGCATCTAGTTGTGACTCCATAACCTAGAGGTGACAAGGAATTATTATAATTATAAGAGGAAGGCAAAGGGCCTTGGATGGTGACTCGTAGGTGACTAACTATATTGCTAAAATTTTGGGTCAATTAGGAGCCTTTATAATTAGAAGAAAGGTGTTATTATTTAGGATTAGTAACCCATGTAAATATAATAGCAACATGATGATGTGAACTCGACATGGTATTACTAGGGGTAGAGGGTGCTGACCCTATAATGATGGGTCCCATGTTAAGAGGAACACAAGATTGGCCACATGGTTTTATAGTAATAGTGGTAATGTGGGTTAAAAAAATGCATCCCATAGTATTATTATAGTCATAAGGTATGTTTTTATAAGCCACATTATTATTATGGGAATTATGATCATGATTATGCTCATTATGATTCTGACCATTTTGATTATTTCTTGGTGGTGGTGGATCATGTCAAGGAAAGGGGTCTTTATAGATTCCCATATCCTGATTTGTGTCTTGATTAGGGGCCAAATTAATTTTTAGTTCACCACTTTCAATAAAGTCCTCAGTAATATTTCATAATTGAACACAATGATATGCACCATGACCAACAACATGATGAAAGTTACACCATTTATTCTCTTTATACCAATCTTGTTTTGGTTGATCTTGAGGAAATGGCCTTGATACTGGCCATATAATTAAATTATAAGCAATGAGATTTTGCAACACTATTTCAACTGATTCTCCTGACTTGTTAAAGACTCTAAATTTTTTATGAAATGTCCTTCATGGAGGTTGTCTCTGCAAAGTAGGTAGTGGATTTGGGGGAGTTAATTGTACATTTGGAGGAGGCATAGCTTGTACTATTTATACATATCTTGTTTTAGTTACCCCATTTCCTACCATGTTCTTATTTTTACTAAAGCTTTTAGGCTTATCCTATATAACTATTTAAATTGATTATTTAGTCTGATTAGACACTTGACCTTATGCAAAAATCTTAACAAGGCCCTTAGCAATAAGAGCCTTCTTAATCCACAATCCTTTGTCAATAATTTCATCAAATGAGTTAGCACAAGCTAACCATAGATTATGCACAACTTTAGGATGAAAACTCTATTCAAAGATATTATCCAACTATTTGTCTAGAAAATTATGTTGAAAACGGCCTGCCAATGCTCTCCACCTTTACAGATATGTAGTGAAACTTTCACCATCACATTGTTTGGATTTGCATAAGTCAAAAACAATTAATTCATGTTTTATGTAATATGAGAAATGATTAATAAACTTTTTTGATAAGTTGTTCCAATCCACAATTGATCCCTTGGGTAGTTTAAGTAGCCAATCAAGAGCTTGTCCTGTTAAACTTTATATAAATAATCATAGTAAGTACTCACTACTATAAGCAACCTCTTGACAAAAGATGAAGAATGACTATATGTATTCATGTGGATCTCCTTTTACTTTGTACTTGTCAAATTTGGGTGCCTCAAAATGAGGGGGGGAGGGGTTTTGGAGAATAGATAAATCAAATAGATATGGGCATATCTCATTGAATTTGTACTTTTTGACTCTATTATTCATCTCCAATATTTAAACAATTTCCTTCATATAATTCCATTCTTTCATGTTTGGTTCATTTATGGATTGAATAAAATGTTGTTGGGGTGGAATGTGCCCCTGGTTTTGTTTCTATTGGGGTGAAATGTGCCCTTAGTTTTGTTGTTGTTGGGGTGAAATGTGCCCCTAGTTTTATTTCTATTGGGATGGAATGTTCCCTTAGTTTTGTGTGGATCTATAGCGAGTGTATACCTTTTGATCCATGAATTGGTTCTAATTTTCTCTTTGAGTTGAGAATATAGGCCATTGATTATTGGATTGTAAAACATTCCCTAAATTTGGTTGTTTTATACTTTGTTGATTTAGGAAATTTTTATGTTTATTTGCCAATTTTTGTGTTGGTTCAAAATAACTAGCCAAATTATCTTGAGGGATTTCCTCAATTCAAACTGAATGTTTGGGTTTTTGAGTTTATAAAGTAACAAGAGGTTCTTTATGATTGAATAATGTATGTTCGGTGTCAAATGGAACACTTTGTAAGGTCTCTTGTGACTTTAACTATTCATTTAGAATACCTTTATCCCCTATGGTAATGTCCTCATCTAATATTTGTTTCATACTTTCAACCACATTTCCTTTTTCTTTTTAAGCATCATTGTGAATTGAAGTGGAAACTAGGGAGTCAGTTAAGTTTGCAACAAGTTGATCTACATATCATTGACTTGTTATCTTGATCTTAGCTAGAAGATTTAGATTTGTGGGTTTTGAATCTATTTGTATTTCTTTTCCTTTGTTATATGAAGAAGGTATGTCTATTTGTGAAAAATATTACTCTTGTAATTATCATTCTCCTTCTCTAACTAAGGCATGTAATTATTCTATAGGAAAGTTAGAAGGTATTCTAACACCTGATTCTATCAATATAAGAAGGGCTTCATCTTAATCTTCTTGGGGTTGATATTCATTGTAATCATCTTCAAATCCTACTATCATGGGTATATCATCAAAAACAACTAGGTTATCTTGACCATCATAAAATTTCTCATCTTCATAACTAAAGCCATAAGAGGCTCCACTATGAGTGAACCCTTGAGTCATGTCTAAAAGAGTTGTTCTGTGTGTTTGAGTAACTTTGAACCAATGCTTGGAAAACAAACAAAGTATGCTTTGGCTCTCTTTTAAAAAAATAACCAGGATACCAATGAGACTATAAGGGAGGGTGGTTTGAAACCATGCATAATTTAAAATATTTGATTCACGTATTTACTCAACCTTTGGTAAGGTTAAAATCATATAGATCGGAAGATGGTAAGGTAACTCAAAGACCCAAGGTGAAAACTAGTACACCAAAACCTATATCTTTGTGATACACTTGCACTATAAAATATAGTTTCAACTTTGACAAGTTAACCCTAGAAGTTTAGAGGAAAGCTCTCTGAATTATGAAGACAAAATGAACTAAGCAACTCAAGATGTAAAAACATACGTGAATCATTAAGTATAAATATAGGACCAAATAGGTAGCACAATGTCACCACATGATTCCAATAGGATAAAATATGTTCTAGTACTCAAAGCATAAGTGATATGCAAGATGACTTGAGACCAATATGATGATAACATGATTTTGAGTCTTAATAAATGACCTTCAATCTAAATGGAAAATTGAACCCAAGTTAGAATAAGCTTAGTGCACAAATGGCGAACCCACTCTATCATACCAACCCTTAGAACTTAGAAAGGTTTAATTTTGAATGTGGATTATAAATGAAGGATTCAAATAAATTGGGTGAAAGATCTAGAATCAATTGGGTAGCATGACTGCACCAAAGTGGATGACATGACACAAAGTTTTTTATAATAATTTAAATAAGGAAAAGATGAATTTTCCAATTGGATAGTGTAACGCATCCCTTGCTCAATAAGAGGACAATGTGTTTTGGTTAAGTTCAATGAGTTAACAATTAGTTTTAGACACAAATCAAGACCAAGTAAGCTAATGACAAAAATAAATGTCATAAGTCTAAATTAACAAAGTATGGCAAAGTAGGGTCTACTAAACTAGTTAGTTTTTAATCATTCTAGGTGAATCAATTACACAATGACTTTCACATCAAATGATGTAAAATACAAGCACAAAAATTAGGTGACCATAGTATTGGCTAGTTATAAAAAGGTCTAGTCCTTTTTCCAACCACTACATCATGTTGTTCACTTAGTGTAGTGCGATGTCCAAATGCATATACATCCCATGTGTAACTCTAATTAGGAGCCAAATGAAGTCAATGTTGGGAGATTAAACCCTAGGTCAAAGCTTCCCTAAAGAACTCATGGGAGATAATGACGTCCCCCTCGCAAGCCAAGTTTGCATAAAAAGAAATAAAGCATGAAAGTAAACTTTAGGGTCATTTTCAAGATCACCCAAACTTTAACAAGTTTTTGGGGAGTGCTTTAGATGACATTATTTATAAGCCTTGGACTAGGCTACTTGAAATAGGAATGGCACTTTTGATTCCAAGGGTTCCCTAAAGGGGAAAAATAGAAGAGCATACTCGTGGGACCCCTCTCTTTACCAAACAAATATTTAAATTAAACAACTAAGTAAATGCAAAAACTTGGAAAGGTGAGTTCATTTTTTAGCCCAAATGGAAAATGAGGTAGTGTTCATTTGACCCCTTGGTCTTAGTTGCAAACTTTGAAAAAATACACCATAAACATCTAAATTTTTTTGGTAAACACCAAAATAAGGTTCCTAATTGATTTTTAAGCATGAAAAAGGTGATCTATAACATGTTTTTAAAAAAATGTCAAGCTTGGTCCTACAACAAAAATGTTAGCTTATCCTTTAGCCTTGAAGCTCTTTTACGTTTGAAACAATGAACTTAAAAAAAAGATCTCTTGGGTCTATGTTTTAAGAAAAACATAATGATTGATGTCAGTTATATAACTAATGATGGTTACATTTTCTAACTGATGATGGTAATCTAACTGACATTGGTTATACCAATGTGACCAACGATAGTTATCCAATCAACGTCGATTTTACTAACCAATGTCAATTACTATGTAAACCTGTGGTAAATAAAAATGGCAAAATAAAGTTAGAAAATCAATTTTTAAGAGTTTTAATGATCCAAATGAAGATTTTAAAGCTACAAAATGATCTTGTTCATGTGTAGGATGCGTCTAGTCCTACTGGGTGTGTAAATATGTAGAGAGGATTAAAAATCAAGTTAGTCAAACATTAGTCCATAAATAATGAAAAATGCATAAAGAACTAACTAACTCAGCCTATCTATTCCTATGGGAATTAAAAAGGATAGAAATAAACAAAATTAAAGAAAGCAACATCATATTACCTTGCCAAATGGATTAACCATACCCATGTGGCTCAAAAGCATATTCTCCCTTGATCAAGCATCCTTGTCTTTTTCAACAAAGGTGGAAAACTCCTCCAATGTCTCAAGAACACTCCATAAAAACTAGGTTCATAATTTCAAATCACTAAACTAGCCTATCAATGAAGCTTGTAAACAAAATCAATGATCAAATGCAAAGGATTGTGGAAACAATTTGAAATTATAACTTTACTATATTCAAACTTAAAATTCATGTCTATGGCCTCTCTATTTATAGATTTTTGAGATTAGTTAGGATCAACCATGACCATCCATATCAAGATTGAGATGTGTGACCATGGATAATCCTAATATTTGGAATTAAACTCATAAATATCCTCAAGATAAATAATCATTAAAGAGGTATGGGAGGCATTAACTAAGCATGGGTGACCCATAATCTTGATATTTTATGCACTTATGGCCTGATGGATGCCACCCCATAGATGATGTCACTAGGTGATGCAGATATTCAAAATCAATTTCCAATAATGAGATATTCAAAAAGATATATTGAATTCTTACTCAAGCTCTTAAATTGGATTAATTAGCTTAAGTAAGTTTAATCAAGTTTAGTGCAATTTTTTAGTAATTGGTGCACAATTAATCAAAATTATCAAAAAGTCATATTACTAGGTTATAATTTGACTAGAGAGGAACTAGAAGGCAATGTTAGATGAATTAGAGCTATATTCCCATTTAAGATTTTGACAACAACAACTATTAAATGTACGCGATGTGTACCAATGAATTAGAAGAAAAGAGTGATCTAGAGCACTAAATAGCAAAATTATCATTTTGACTTGAAATGATCTAATCACAGTTAGTTGGCCCATAAAGTGCATTTCCCTATTTAGTGATACTTTGACCTAAATTGGCACTTATAAGTGACAATTTTGAACCATTTAGGGTATTTTATAGATTTTGACCTATAATGTGCATTTGAATGCAATTTGAGTAAGATTGATAATTTCAACACAAATGGTGTTAGGAATTGGATGTCTACAATGCACTTGTCTATGGAAGGGAATATAGACTTCCTATCTCACTTGAGTAATCAGCTTTATATCTTACCTATCATCTATAATTGATGGAGAATGATAGCATGAAATGTAGGTTATGTGAGTTGATGGAGCTTGAGTAGACAAGAAATCAAGCTAAGCACACCATGATAACTTACCAAGAGAAAACAAAGAAGTATTTTGATAATCAATCCATGTTGAGGAGCTTTGAGGAAGGATATATCATTTTAAAATGGAATAAAGAGAGGGAAAAGATGGGAAGACACACAAAGTTTGATACTTTATGGAGTGGCCCGTATATCATCACACAATTCAAACAACACAATGCCTTCCAACTCTCAAAGTTAGATGGAGAGAATCTGCATATCCCAATCAATGGGATATATCTAAATAATTTCTACTAAGGTTCCCCTCTTCCCTTATACATAGTTCTTACTTTCCTTGTGTTCCCTAAGTGCTTACACACATTTGTGAGTTGTTTTGATTTATGTCTTATTTTTGTCTTGTTCTTTTTGTGTGTTGTATCTCATGGTGCAAGTTTCCCTTCTGGTTCGGTGTGTTTTTTAGGGTCATTTTGCATGCCCTTATATGACTCTATGCCCAATGGACTATTTAGGCTACCAGTCTAGTCAGTATAGCAGGCATACTACCCTTGTGAGTCACCATTTTATTGAGAAATTTTTGACCTTGTAGGTCAAATTGGGCACCCCTATATGAAAATTTGAATTTATATCTTTTAGGGGTAAATATTATGTCAAAGAGTGATTTCAGGTTTATTAAATGTAATATGAATGCTATTAATTTTGATCAGTTTATTGTCTAGGTCCTCTTACTTTCTTTGAGTCATGCTAACATGTTTGGGAACAATTTAAAGAACATTTTCAAAGTGCTAGATCTTACACATGTAGCAATTGTAGAGAAATCTCGTCATGTGGGTTTGTTCATCCTAATTCAAAGTACCTATGTAATAAGTTTGAGGTCCTTCACCAAAGCACAAGCAAAGTTTTTCATGTTCAAAGACTTACTTCAAAATCATTTTTGGACTTAGTCATTTGAGCTCAGCCATTCACTTCATTTTAATCTTGATCTTCAACTTTAGGTCTTCCTATTATGTATAATTCCTTCAAAGGAGATGTTCCATAAAAAGCCTACAATAAAAGTACAAGTGTTCATTCTTTCAGAGTTTTTGTTTTAGGATTTTTTTTTAAAGTGTCAGGAATTATTTTAGATATTTTGTCTGAAACAGTTTCCCTAAAGGACCTTTTTTGGTCTAAGGGACCATTTTAGAAAGTTGAAGGGGTCATCTTCATCTTTTCTGAAAGACACTCTACAATCCTTTTGAAGGGTACTTTTTCATAAAAATGGTCCTTTGCAAAGTTTTTGAAGGGTACCCCTCCACAATGAAGTTAACCAAACACAAATTTGAAAGGACACTTTCAATATTTCTGAAGGACCAAACAAAAACCCTAAAGGAATTCTTTAGAAAAAATTATTCATAGAATTTGTTTAGGAAAATTGTCTGCATTGAAAAAGAACTAAAGTGTAATTCTTTCAGACTTTTTTTTCGAAGGAATTACTCAAGTCAAAAAGTCCATGGAAATTAAGCCCAAGAAAGCCGAAAATATTTCTTTCAAAAATATTGTCTAAATGATTTATTCAAGAGAAAGTTCGAAGGATAGGTTTAGAAAAAATCCCAAAAATATTTTCTTGGGGAAAAAGTCTGAATGATAGGTTCACCAAAAATTATAAAGAAAATAGAAAGAGTGCATAAAGAAAAATCCTGAAGGAATTCTTTCAAAAAAAGTGGTTGAGATAAATATTTCAAAGGAAACCTTTGAAGCCAAGTGCCCCAAAATTTTTCCTAAAATACATATTATAAGCAAAAGTGTCCCACTCAGAGTTTCTGTAAGGGCACTTTCCATAGTTAAAGATCACTTGACAGAAGTCTGAAAGAAACTTAAGTCTAAAGAAAATGTTCCAAAGGAATACAGAAGGTGATGGCCCCACAAACATCAACTTTAAACTATGGAAAATATCTATTGGAATCAAAAAAAATTGGTAACCTAAGGGCAAATATGGAGGTAAAAAATGGCAAGATCTTGAGTATTTAGTGTAGGCAAAAACAAGTGAATAATAGATAGGTCAATGATTCAGGTTATTATTGAAAGTCGATCAAACCAAAAAGCTCCCATGAAATTGATGAACATAGGTGTCCTTAAGATGGCTAGCAATTAGAAAGGGTATTCTCTAACTATCACAATGAGTCTCATGTCTATTGAGCAGTGTTATGTGTTAGTTTACCCATTTTAATCTTTAAATGCTCCTAGATGGTTTATGATGGAGGTGGTTACCTGTGCAAATTTTGGAGGTTTTACACTACTTTTCACCATTATTATGATTGGTTTTGAATTAGTAGACTCCTAACATGACATGACTCATCTCATCCCTCTTTCACATACAATTTTAATTGATATTCTCAAGGTGACACATGTCTGAGTGACCTTTGGAATTCCCTTACTTGATTCCCAAAAGCTATATATATGCATTCTTTCAACTCTTGGAGCATCCTCCACTAGTTATTGGGAAAAATCTAGCTAGATTTATACTTGAAGAAATCTTGAAGAAATATACAATTGTTGTTGCCACTCATATGTTGTAATATTGAGTAATGACTTGAATATTTTTGGTCTAGTCTAGTGAAACATTGTCTTTTCTAGCTTGTACTCTTGATGGTCTACCAATTTGCAGAAAGGAGATTATTGCATGTCTTTGCTAGTGTTCTTTTCTAAATGTAGAGATATCCTATAATTAGTCCATTATTGTATCCCTTTTTGGAATCATTCATTCCCTTCCTAATAATCATATACATTCTTGAATCTAGCATATGAAACATTGATGTAGTAATGAATCCTAAGTTGTGAGTCTTATGTGAGAAATAATTTGTTTGTCATTAAGTAGTGGTTTCAGTCAATTGGGAGGATATTATACATTGGTGCATCACCACTTGGTTTCTTAGTTATTTTACTTAACCCTTTTCATACACAAATTGTTAAGTTAGAGAGAGAGATTTAAAGGTGCATCAAGGGGAGCTAACCCCTTATCTAGATATTTGTCTCAATGAAATTATCACCCATAGCAAGAGAGATGTTTCTATTGTGCCACTTGGATTAGGAGAGATGATCATCTCCTCAAGGATTTGAATTCAAGTGACAACAGATGGTTCAATGTGTTTTATTCCCCAAGAGGGCTTTGCACATAAATTTTGTGTTTTCTTGTGAATTGCTTGATTGGTTTCTTATTTATTCATTAATATTTCATGTGAATTAATGCCTTATAAAATGTTGAATGGAATTGAGTAGATAATGTTGAGAAACTAATTCATCCCTAGTAGCCATTCTTCCAACATTCTTCACTGACCTTCGTGTGATTGGTGGATACTAACTTGGCTTGGACTTGTGCATCTTTGAGCTCCTTAGCTTTGGTTATTGCCTCTATATTAGAATTATTCTTAGCTTCAACTTGTACTTTAGCTTACTCTTTAGCCTTTATTTGAGCTTAGACTTGGGCATAGGCTTTTCCCTCTAGGTCATCCTTATCTTTAGCTTATGATTCAACTTTAGCCTTTGATTTAGCTTCAAATTTTGCCTTGGCTTCATACTATTTCTATTTTTATTATGTATCTTACACTTCTTATTGTTGCATTTGCTCTTCTTCATGTTTTTTCTTATTTTCCTTTACTTCTTCATCCTAATTACACACAAATTCATCTTATTTACATTTATTATTTTTGGCTTTAGCTTTGTTAGCTTACTTCTATACACCCTTTGCTTCCTCATCTTTCTTTTATTGATCCATGGTTACATCTTACTACTTCAATTGTGGAATCTATGCATCTAATTGTGGTGTTGATGGTGATATGGTTTCTTATTCTTATGATTCCTCCATGTTTTTTTCTTGTTGTCTCACCTCAATCTGAAGTTTAATCTACTCATTTATTTTTCCTCCTCTTTATTAGGCATGGTTTTATCCATGGGTTCCTCTTTTTCTTTGATTCTCTCATCTATTTTAGTCTATTCAAATGATTTTACTATGCTCAGTTCTTATTTTTGTACCATCTTATTAATTATGGATTTGGTTGGAGGCTTGAGTGTCCTTCTCTTTCCTTTCTCCTTGAGGTTGAGGTTGTTGATCTGGTTACATAGTACTTTATTCTATAGGTGTGCTAAAAGAAACCATCTTTTCAGCATTGTTTGTGAGGGCTAGTAGTTGGATGTGTGCATGGTATCATAAATAAGAGTTGTGATGGTTTGTCTTATGTAGATAACTCTATGTCATGCATAATAGATGATCCCATAGCTAGTTCTTTTAAAAATAGTTTACATTCTAATTCCCACTAAGCTGCTTCTTATCTTATAGCGTCAATAATAATAGAAGAAGGTGGTTGAGTGATAACTACCCAAATAGCTTGCCTTACCTAATTACACACTTGGAAAGTGTGTAATGCTTTCTAAAATAATTCATTTTCTTCCTATGCATCATAGACCTTAGTGTTTATGATTTCTATCATTGATTAAAGCATTTTTTTTATTCTACCCCCATCTCAGGTAGGTTACACTCAGTGGCTATTTGTGTAACCATGGGGTGTTTGAGTTATGACTTCACTTGCCAGGTTCATTTCTTTGGCAAACGTGGAAAGGATGTATGTGTAGGTACTTTCCTCTTTCCTTTCTCTGACTATGCTAAATCTTGCAGTTGTGGTAGCTATGTGGGTTATTGTGTAGGTGATTGATCTACCTATTATTATTGGGCTTATAGAGGGATGGTTTGCAATGGAGGTACAGACCTAAAAAATAAGGCATTTTATTGTATACCTCAGATTTTTCATCAACCATTGAAATGAAGAATGGAATTAGAGTGCTAATAGAGTTATATGACTTGTGTACCTTTATTTCGATACCATTGTGTAGCTTGGTAATGGATGCATGTTAACCCAAATAGTGCATGACATCCTACAGAATCCTAGTATGTGATTGAATTAGTGCCAGAGTTTCCATCCACCATGCATTGAACCACCCCAATTATTCATAATACTAACTATTTTTGGTCCATGTAATTTTTTTGAAGGTATTACCTAGACAAAAATCAATAGTGACATTTACTAGCCTTGGGGGAGATTTGCACTGAGTTAAACACAATAATGAGACCAAGAATTGATATTGAAAGGTTTACATAATTCTTGCAAGTACCTTTTTTATATTGGTGGTAAGTGCAGTGGCAAAAAATTTAGGCTAGTTAAAATCTTTATGTATCATAATCATCTGGTAATCAATGTCAATTATGCCTCTTGTTATTTACTTTCCATGCTTTGTGGTTTGCCAAAACCTCTTAGTAATACATTAGATCATGGTGCACAGTGAAGCATCCATAATTGAATCAATAATAGTTCATCTTCCTACCATAGTGGTGTATTATTCCTTGATATTTGAATGAATTAGTATCATTGTAGACTTATATTGCATTAGAGATTTACCCTGATTGGTTAGGTTAGTTTTTCTTGACATTAAGTGGGAATTGATCCAAATGGTAATATATTGAGCTAGCTGAATAGAAACATGATTATACAAACGTAGAAATGTCATCATGACTTTATCTAATTGGTTAAATATAGGTAGCTAGAGCAACTTTTTAGTGTCAAAACCATGGAGTGGATCTTATAAAATTAAAGTTCCTGGTTGTGCTACTCTTTGGGCTTCTAGAGAAAATGCAGTAAAATTTACCCCATAAATGAAATTAAAGGGTTCTAGATCATTATAATTCATTTTTTAGATCCCTAACCCTATTCCCATTTCCTCCTTATAAGTATTAGATAGTGGGATCAATAGTTAAACTCTATCTATGGTTGGATCAATGAGAAAAGTTGATGATTAATTTGAGGAATTGCATGATAGTGCAAAATTTATTTCTAAATAGATAGTCAAAAGTCCAATTTAAAAAATATCATGTTATCTAGAGAATTTAATGTCTTCTCATTTTCTATATCCATTTCTTTTATAGCTGCTTGGTGCCCAAATTTATGTTACTACCTCCTTTGAATGCATTAACTATATGTACAAAATGTTCTCTTTTTAATTAATATTATATGTTGAAAATTATCTTGATAGGGATGTTTGGTGCTTAGGTTGTGTGATTTTGATGGAAGTTATTTATGGTGAATAAATGTCCCTTCAAATAATCAATTCATTTTATGCATCCACTTGTCATTTTATTGCTAAATCTACTTTGAAACTACTTCCATCTTTTAAGATGCCACATTATTGATGGTATGACCTAAATTATGGCCTTCCATTTGTCATACCCATCCTTTTTCCACCTTATTAGATTTAATTACCAAGCTTGGTGTAATCGTGGCTAGCTATCCTAGGTGAGTTTTTTTAGCTAGGTGGTTACATCATGTAATGATAACTAGTTGTATGGTTGTGATGTGTTTCATATCAATGAGAATACTAACAAATATTATAACCTATGAAACAAAATAGAAAACAACAAACATTAAATAAAATCCTAACTACATGGTGCTACTTAGCACCCACTCAATTTTTAGAAACATGATAGAGATTAAAGATGTGGCTTAAGCCTACAACCATTGATTCACCCTAATAAAATGGTTTCCTACAAATATTTTATCACTATCATACCCTTTGGTGATAAATTATGAATGATATAGGGTCCTTTCCATCATATGTGCAGAATTCTTAGGAATGCTTTAAATTTGCTCTCATAGAGAAATACAGTTTGATATGGGTAGAATTTATTAGATTTGAAACCATGATCATGCCAAGATTTATAGATTTATTTATTTATTTGTTGGGTCCATTACTCTCTTGCCTTGTCTTCTTCCATCTTAGTGAAATCCAACAATCATGACCTTAATGAGTTATGATCCCCTACCCTTGTGATCATTGTAATGCATAGACTAGGTACAATGTACTCCATAGGCATTACTACCTCAATGACATATACTAATTGGAAGGGAATGATTCTAGTGTCCCACTTATAATGTTTATGATAGGCCCATAGAATTTTAGGAGTGTGATCCTCCCAATCGTCTCTCTAGAGATTGAATTTTTTTTTCAACATCTTACCCAAATTTGTATTTGATGCCTCTGCCTATCCTTTTGTTATGGATGGTAAGTTGTACTTATTAGAGTTACAATCATTTATAAGGGGAGTGAATCAGTGATGCAAGATATTTCAAACCTAAATTTTAATCTTTTAAATCTTTTAATCTATGACCATAAGCATTCATAAAGCATACAAGATGTTCATAACAATGAATAATAAAGATGATATAATATCACAAACATAACACAATATCTATGTGGGAAACCCTCCTGAGGAATAAAACCCACTCTCAAGCCTATAAGCACATGGACTACTTATCCTATAAGATGATCACAAACATGAGACATTTTAGTGAAGAACCCACTTCACAAGGAATACCCACCCTTAAGTATGAACAAGTACCCACTTATTCTAGATGTTGATCACCCATATAACACCTTATTAAATCAACAAATCCATAACTTTGATTGCATTTCAATTTGATTAGATAAATAATGTATAACACTTCTCTTTAAACTCATCACACACTCAAACTTACTCATAAAAGTAATTCATCTAAACACCCCTTTTAGATATCTCTAGGCTTATTCACTCATCCTTAATTTTCTATATACTTATTCCATCCACTAATAACACTTCATCTGATCTCTTTCCTTCATCTCTATCTTCTACTCTCTTAACACATTCAACATACAAGTCCAGAAACCATTGCTTTGGTCTCCACTCTTTATAGAGTCTTCATGAATATCAAATTATAAGTTAGCCATAATAATTGACTTAACCATTAAGACTTATATCATGATGAAACATAGCTCAATACCATCCTCACAGGTTATCCATAGCATCTATGGGTCACACTTAAGCAACTACACCATTCAATTAGGCCTTAGTATCCCTTATAGGTCTCATGGAGACCTATTACCCCTTTTATCACTTCATCAAGAAAAACAAGAACACAAGATCACTTTCAAATATATAGGTCCACTCCATATGAACCTTATGACATCTTTAGGTGATTACTCATGCCAAAACAATCTTATGATAAATCGCAATTTACTCAAATAGTAGTCTTGTACACAATAACACCATGAATAAATAAATAGTAAGATTTGAATCTCAATATCTAGAGATTTAAAAACATTCAGATCCTCTAATAATTTTTTTTGAATGCATCCTGAAGTCTTACTCAACTTTTATTTTTACTCCATTAGAAAAATATGCCATATGCTCAAGATATAGATCAAAACCCCTCACTAGTTTTCTTTCACAAATTTGAAAATTTATATTCCAACAATCACTATTCAAAAACTAAACATCAGACACTTTGTTATCATCTCATGTTCCATAGAAAATTTAGATAAATATGCACTATATATCTCCTTAGAATTATCTTTATCTTTACCTCGTAATGCTCACTATTGAGCTTAGATCCTTACTTCTATGATTGTGTCACTTGGTAGCTCTACATGCCTTCTACACACCCTGTACCATTCAGTCAATGTGTTCACACCACTTTGTATTTTTGTGTGTAATCTAAGCACTCTATTGACTTATTGACTCAATACACTCCATTAGATCATAACTAAATGATCATATTCTCACCATTGATCTCTATCTAATAGGTTTCATGTTTGCCATAAATATGTTACTCAAACTCTATGATTGTGATACATGTCATTAGCATGTGCAATCTCAAGAACCTTTGACATATTGACTTCATGCACATTGTTGGATCACTAATAAAAATATCATGTGATTTTTTATATCCTTATCTAGTCAAATTAAACACTCACCATTATATATGTGATATGATTAAACACTCACCTTGGATCTTTGATAATGCAAATTTGGCTAAGTATGGGAACTTAGTGAACTTAACTTGAAAAGCCAACTTTCCACCTTAATAAATTTTTATAAGCTCCATTTCTAGATCTAAAACTTTAACCATATGATCTTCTCACATAGGGGAATTCATCCATGTATCAAACTACTCCTAAAACTTTCACATGTGTGAAATATGATGTCATCAAACTTCTTACTTGATTTTATCTATAAAGATGCCTACTTGAGATTAGACATGCATATGGCTATTCTAATGAATTTTTTTCACTTCTATAATCACTCTAAGAACTTATAACATCCCATAAGGTCTTTACAATATGTTCATACCATTAATATCATTCATCAATTACTTAGCTAAGTAAACACTCTCCAAACCATCAATCTAATTACTTTGTCACTAATACATTATGATCGCATAATCTCTTTGACATAAGTGGAAAAATAACATAAATTACCGTGCTAAAAACTCTCCCCCTTTGTCATTGATGGAAAAACACCCTGAAAATGACTTCTTACTCATTTGAACTTCTTCATTCTGAACTTTCTTCCCCTTTAACATTAATGACAAAGGGTCTCTTCCTCAACATGTCAACAATCATTCCTCAACATCATGTATGCATTCAAATACTATTTAATATTTTTAATATACTTACATACTTTCAAGCATATGAATAATTTTTTCCCCCTTTGACATGTGCCAATCTGAATTTGGACTTATTTGATCCTTGGACCTAAAAAACTACTCATAAAGCTTGGAAAGCTCCCCTAACATTATGATCCATCTCATGTCATCTATTTTAAAACCATACTATACAATCCTTTTTGAAATTAAACAAATCACACATGATTTAGTCACTTGAATATATTAGTTTCACTTCATTTTGCATGTTTTAGTGTTTTTAGGCCAAATTGTGCATTTTGGGTGGAGATTGGCCAAAAGCCTGATTAGAGGTTATCAACGGCCAGTTTTAGGTGTCTACAACTTTCCTTTATTTTGGAAGGCATTGAAAGATATAATAATAGTAACATCTTCTCAAATAATGAAAAGGTCATGCATGCCTACAACTACAATGATGATATACTAACTGTATGATGCCCCTTCGAGGGAATGGTTGGCATAAGCAGATTGGCAAATGGTCCCTCAAAAAGAAAGAAGCAAAATGAGGGGACGAAAGAAAGGAAAGATGATGGGGTGAAAACACAATGATATTGAAAAATTAGTCAAAATCATTGAGAATGCAAGTGAGATGGTGCACAATGGTTTGCCTAAAGGCAGTTATAAGCATTGTACCCTGATAGTAGCAACATGGTATGATAACACAATGATTTGACCAAATGTGGTTATAATTATTGAGAAGATGGAGCTACCTCAATTAGGATATACAAACAAGATAATAACATGCCTCTGTATAGGTAGAAAAAGTAAAGTGGTGATAACATAATGATTTGCCCAAATATGGTTATAATCATTGAGAAATGTAGGTGGGACAGTGTGCAATGATTTACCCATAAGCAGTTATAATCATTGGATCCCAATTATGACAAACATGACAAACTTGGCTGAGGATGATGACAACTTAACATAGAGGGTAATGATGAATTAGAATAACCTACTAGTAGGGATATGCTCATCTGAACTAATAAAGATTGAAATTCTTTCATGGTTAATTACTCTATTTGGGATATGATTAGGAGTGGAATCAAGATGTTAGTGCTGAAGAGATGTTACCATTGTTGAATAGACTTCTTAAAGTTGAAGCTTGTTGTAGCATGTGATGGTAGGATTTATAATAAAACACCATAAATAATTGGCCAAAATATGTAGAAGGACTGACTCCCATAATCTAATACTCAATAGAAAATAATGCACGAATGATAGAAACCATGATGACAATGTAAACATATGAATATGGATGGATTCAAGTGTAAGTGTGGACAAGGAATCACCCAATGAACACCCAAAAACTGAATCAAGGCAAAAGTACTAAAAGCAAATAAACAAGTAGACAAACAAACAAAATAAGCAAAAATAAATAAACAAAGAATGAAATAAAAAGTCTATGAACATTGCCCATATAGAATAGGTGACAAATTAATAAACAAACTAAATGGGAGAATGGAAGAAAAGGAAGGGGTGACCGAGTTGTCTCCATATGCACTAGGAAAGTGAACACTACCTATATAGTTTCATGGATGTAATATCCAATAAAAAACTTTAAGCCAAATGTAGTTCTCCCAAGGAATGGGAAGAATGTGATAAATAAGGAAAATAAACAAAATAGATGTGATAGAAGAATACAAATGGTCTTGTAAAGTGGTAAGTGCATGAGATAAAAAGGCCAAAAAGGATGGGAAAACTAAATGATAAGTGATTTGCTTGTAACTTAGTAAGGGTTCCAAGAATACTTAAGGCAAAGAAGTGGTTAATTTTTTTGTTTTTTTCTAACTATTTTTTGAATTATTTTTGGAAATGTTTTGGAGTGTCACAACTCAATCAAGAATGATAAGACACTAAATAGTTCAAGCTCACAAAATGATGAGAGCGTTCAAACTTAGGTTGCTTGCAAAATGATGAGAGCATTGGGAAAAATGTGACTGAGCTGACCTCAATAAGTATTGACAACTACCTACATAGTCCCAAAATAGGACATCAAGTCACTGTAGTTCCACCCTTACAGTGGATGAATTTGACTAGTACAATAGCTAATTCAAATAAAATAGGCATAATTAGTAAAAAGATAGTATGGCATAGGAAGTGGAAAGTTGGTACGTCAAGGCTTAGTATTACCCCTAGTTTACCTATAAGTGGTTATAACTAAGACACAATAGCATAAATAAATGATACTAATTTTCCCAAAGGTAGTTATAATTATCAATAGGATCAACAGTAAGAAAGGATTAACAAATGAAGGATGCAATTGTCAAAACTTCTATCCCACTATCCCAAAATATGATATCTATCTAAAGTTATTGAACTAGCTGATGAACTGATTAGATACCTTGATGATAAAACTACATAATGAATGATAAAAAACAAGGTTAAATAGGTTAGGCTTTAGAACATGCTGGGTTGGTAGGTCAAAAATGGAAAGTGGATAGGGAAAAGAGGATGGATAAGAATGGTATGTGTATAAAGAAGAATAGTGACAAAAAGACATAACTAATATGGTCCTTACAGATAATACACCTTAGCATTCAAGCATAATACTACTTGAGATGAATAATATTCATTGGATCTGAAATTTTGTCACCATCTAGTGTGGCAAGCTTGTATGCTCCTGATCCATAATCTGCAATGATGATGAAAGGCCTTATCTAGTTTGGTTTGAATTTCCTTTTATGTTTTTTCTTAGCTATGGTATTCTTTTGGTTTTCTTTGAGAACAAGATCACTAAGTTGGCCTTGAGGATAATATGTTATATAAAAGTGTTGTGTGATGTTGTATTCAGTACATAACTGGTCTACATCTTTGTTTTTTAATGATCTTCCATTGTCAGATATAATGTCAGAGGGGATACCGTAGTGACAAATGAGATGATTGAAGATGAATTTGGAGATTTGCTTTCCAATCACATAAGTGAGGGGTGTAGTTTCAACCCACTTAATGAAATACTTGGTGGTGGTAAGGATATATTTATGGCCATCAGATGAAGTGGGGTTAATCTTTCCAATGAAGTCAAGTACCCATGTAGAAAATGGCCATGGTGTCAACATTAGTTTCAAATTTTTTGTTGGGTCATGAATCAAATTAGCATGGCATTGACATTTGTCACATTTTTTTACATATGCAGTGGCATCTACATCCATTATGGGCTAATAATAACCAATATGCAAGAGATTTTTAAATAGGACTGACCTGCTAGAATGGGCTACACATACTCCTTCGTGAACTTCTCTTAACACTAATGTAGACTCTATCAAAGTTAAACAATGAAGTAGAGTTTCATCAAAACTATGGTGGTAAAGAGTGGATCCAAGTAAAGTATAATGAGTAGAATGATGAATGAGAGCTTTGCTTTGCTTTTAAGATAGGTTAGATGGTATAACTTGGTCATGAAGGTAGTTGTAAAGGTTTGAGTACCAGATAGAATTAGGATCAACAATATCAAAAATCATGGCAATGGTTGAAGGTTCATGAGCTGATGCTGACAAATTCTTGATGAAGAATGGCTAGTCTCTAGCATTATCTATTTGTCAAATTAGAGAACCAATAGTAGCCATAACATCTATAGTTCTATTACTAGCCCTTGATATATGCTCAAACTAAATGTTGGAAATTTGCTTTTTAAGAGTGTCAACCATGGCTTTATATGGAACCCACTTGTCATCTTTGGTCTAAAAATGATCTATGACCTTATTGATGATTAACTAAGAATCACCATAAACTTGAAGATGAGATATATTCCAATGCACTGCTTGTCAAATTCATGCAACAAGTGCTTCATACTTAGCCATGTTATTTGTATAAGGAATGCTGATTCTAAAAGATTTAGGGATGAGATTCCCTTGTGGTGTAATAAATAATAGGCCTACCCCTGATCCATCCATAGTGAATGAACCATCAAAATATAGCTTACAGGGCTGCCCCTCAAGGGGTGTATCAATAATGGTCATGATGGATTCATAAGAAAATGGAAAATTGAGTGGCTATGTGTCTATGAGAGGTGCTTCAATAAGTTGATCTATAAGAATTTATCCTTTGATTGCCTTTTGATTGACATACTCTATGTCAAACTCACTAAGAAGCATGATCCATTTAGCCATCCTACTCTGAAAAGTTGTCTTAGTTAGTAAATACTTGATTGGATCTACTTTTGAAATGACCATGGTTTTATTATTCAACATGTAATGACATAGTTTTTGAGCTGTGAAAATCATGGCTAGATAAACTTTTTCAACAAGTGCATATTTATGTTCATATGTAAGCAAGGTACAACTTAGGTAGCAAAAAAAATGCTCCTTTCCATTGTCATCATGTTGAGCCAAGAGTGCCCCCAGAGGATAATTTGTAGCTAATAGGTATAACAAGAATGGATTTCCTGGCATAAGAGGTAATAAAATAGGGGGATTGAAAAGATAATGTTTTAGTTGTTGAAAATCTATTTGGCAATGATCATCCTAGTGAAATGCGACTCATTTCTTCAAAAGGTGCATAAATGGATGGCACTTATCTCGTAAATAAGAGATGATACATCATATGAACTAGATCTTATCTTTCAAACTACGAAGTTTCTTCAAATTAGTTAGTGGTGACATCTCAGCTATAACATGGACTTTAGTTGGATCAACTTCAATACCTTTATGAGAAATGATGAAGCCCAATTATTTTCCTGAAGTTACACCAAACACGCATTTCTTTAGATTGAGTCTGACTTTGTATTCTCATCATCTTTTAAATATCTTATGTAACACTATTGGATGGTTAGCTCTGGTCTTGGATTTTCCTAATATGTCATTGACATAGTCTTCAATAATATTATGCATCATATCATGGAATATGACAGTCATGACTCTTTGATATGTAGCTCCCAAATTATTAAGGCCAAATGGCATCACCTAATAACAAAATATTCAAGATGGAGTGGTGAATGCTATTTTATGCTAATATTTTAGTGTTATTATGATCTGATTATATCCTAAAAATCCATCCATGAGTTAAAGCATCTCATAACCTATCATGGAGTCAAAAATCATGTTGATATTAGGCAATGGAAAATCATATTTAGGATAAGATTTGTTGATGTCCCAAAAATTAGTACAAATTTTGATTCCTTTAGGCTTTTTGGTAATAGGTACTACATTAGAGATCCATTCTGAGTAGTCAATGGATCGAATACATCCTACTTCCAAGAGTTTTTCCAACTCTTTCTTTACTAATATAATAATGTAAGGATACATCTTATGTAGCTTTTGTTTTAATAGTTTGTCATTAGGATTAACCACAAAGTGGTGTAGAACGAAGGTGGGGTCTAATCCTAGCATGTTAGAATAGGCCTATGCAAATATATCCATAAATCTTTCAATAGAGTTGTAAAGATGTCACATTCCTTCTCAGTGAGGGATGTACCTAATCTCATCCACTTCAGGTCTGATAAAGTTCCAATGTTTACCTCTATTGTATCTTCGATTAGAAGGGTCAAACCATCTTTTAAGATAGTAGATAGTGACTTGAACTATTGGACTATGTCAGGGTCCTCTATTAGGACTTTCTCTTCAAATTTTCCTAGGCATGATGAATCTGAGTCTCCTAATGGTAGATTTGGCCATGTAATAAAAATAATCTAAACTTATTTGAGAATTTGATAAAATACTTGTTGTTGCTCAAAATTGAACTCAAATTTGTAGGCAAGTTTGTAATTAGTGGTCTCCTAGTCTAAAATCAAAGAAGAATGAACACCCCCATCTAATGGTGCCTAAAATAGTTTTTTACCACTAGACTGGCCTTTATCTTTACTTTTTCCTTGGTTAGAAAGTGCCTCAAAGAGGTTTTCACTTTGGGACCTCAATGTTTTATTTATTTGTTTTTGGATAAGGGTGTTCACTCGCTCTCCAAAATGGGTTTTAGGATCCAATGTGATTGAAAATCTTGATTTATGATCTATGGTGAGCATTCAATGGAATCATAAATATAATGGTGAGAATTTAATCTAAAAAAATGAGGATATAATAGATCACATGATCTTGTTAGTAGTGATCCAACGGTATGCATGAATTCAATATGTCAAAGTTTCCTAAGATTGCATGTACTATGCATCTATGCATTTGACTTTTGAAAATTTAATTAGAAACACATCCTGGTAGTCTCTTAAAAATTATAGGGATTTTTAGATCAACTATTGTCCCTAGTAATATCCCACTAATGTAAGCTTAGGGTTTGCTTCTATCTTAATATTTTATTGCATCTTCTGCAATGGTTCTTGATATATTTTCTTGATCCACTAGGCATAGTATCTTATATAATGCATTTTCCTTCCTATTGTAGGATGTCAATACTACACAACTTATCTTCTTCAATTGCTTTGCACTTTATACTAGTTTAGGATATTATTCATGTTGTGGTTCAAGTAAACCTTATAAATCAAGATTCCTATCACTATCACTGGACACTACAAATCATTGTTTATTTTATGATAGGGTTGAATTTGGAGCTATTATTTTTTTATTAGGTTTGTAATTACATAGTGAAAAATTGAGATCCTGCATAGCTTCTAGACAAGAAGATGATTTAGTAACATTTGATAAATATTCTAAACTTCCATGACAAATGATTTTTTTTGATCTTTTATAGGGCCTTTTATAATAAAGGATTATCATTTTCAAATACAAAAGTTTTGATAAAAACATGCTGAAGTTATGGCTAGTGTTTGGTTTCTCTTTTATGTTATTGATGCATGTACCAAGATGTTGGAAGAAGTGAAAGAGTATGACTAAATATGTGAACCAAATATTTAGGCTATACTCCCTATGTATTCCACATATCCTCGCAATACATATATATTTTTCTATGCATAGTCCACCATTTGTAGCAGTTCATTTCAACGTATAGTTGAGTGCACTAACTCATTATTATACCTTTAGCACATGGTGATCAAGCCTTAGGATGAATATATTAAGATCCTAAATTGAAAAATATTGAGTTATTTGTAATTATATAATAAACACCATGTATAAAGGTCTCAACTTGTGATCTTTATAGGACCAATTTAGGATATGTGAATCTGAGTCACTACTTATGGATGAGGTTGAATCCTAGAATAAGATTCCTTTAGGGGTAGGTTTAATATAATCCATCATAGTTGAAATATTATTATACAAAAAATTTACCTCATATCTTACTGGTGAAAATATTAAATGAGAAACACATTCTTCAATTTGGATTGTATGACCGATAACTTTATGATAACTAAATTAAATACTAGCAATTGTTCCTACTACACATTACTAGGATTTTACTTATAAAATTCAATAATGTGTAATCTAGTTTTAATTTCATCTATCCCCACTTTAAACAAGATAATATCCCCATAAGAATAAAGAGATTTTGGTTCCTTAAAAATGATATATGGCTTTTGTTCAAATTTTTTTAGAGGCATGACTACTATTTTATCTTTCTAATGCACTTCTATCTGATTGTACAAAGTGTTAATAGTTATTTATCCATCATAGGCCCATTTATTACTGATTAAGGTAGGATAATGGTTCTATATTATCTTCATGTCAATGACCTTTAAGTCTCCTCACAACTAAGTTTAGAAACTCTAATTTCAACATCCTTTAGTCAGCCAATAGGTTCAACTCTATCATAATCCACTAAGATTAATGTTATTAGACTATAACTCAGATTTGGTTGTCTAATGGCTTCCCATATGGATACTATAATCATATTAATGGTACTTCTAAATTTTAATATTGAATTTTAGATATCATATCCATCCAACTCAATGTCTAGTTGTGAATCCATATATTAAGGTCTCTTGGTCTTAACATACCAAACTACTTTATCAACCCTTATCTATCCTCACTACACACACTCCAAAATATTGTTAAGGAGGTTCATGATATTTTGGGATATATACTTAATGTATAATGTGTTGATCAGTTTCATTAGATCTATTAAAGTAATCACAATGCCCTCTTTTTGCAAGATCTAAAAAAATTGCACATATATTTGAGCATCACTAGAAGTGTTGTGTTCATCAAAAACTATTTTTTTTTGTATTTATTGTAATACCTATATAGATTGATGTAATATATTTCTTTTAGTTGAAGGGTCAGGATATTTATCTTACCAAACTTTTCTAATTCTAAGATCCTAAGGCATATCTAATGGAGGTAACCCTTCTTCAATCCTTTATTACTGTGTGACAACTTCACAAACATATTTTCCTTTGTATATGCATTAATCATGTTTTAATTGTGTATTTAATTATATTTTATTTATTTTTATAGAATATGGTAGTCTTTTATTTGATGTTGACCTTCAATCCTGCAATATATACAATAGACTTGCCTTTGGTGGTTTGTGGGATAGTTAATTGCAAAATGATTATATGATCTACACAGATAAATATTATCACCAAATATTTCACCTTAGGTTTTGTTTTTCAAACCTAATCTAATATTTTGGAAACATTTGAATACATCTATGCCTATGGGTTGCATATGGTAGAGGTAGACCTATAAGTTTAAGGGCTAGATTCCTAGATTGATCATTGAATGCTTATCACCTACACTAACTATTTGCTTGGATGAAAAATAATATAAGTGACATGAAAATAACATAATATAATTAGGTGATACAAAAAAAATATCTCCACTATACCACCATATAATTTCACTAAGAGACATGACTCATAACACTAGTCTTAGAATCTTGAATTGTTCTAACATTAGTATTTCAAACATGGAGGTGATATGCATCAAACTACTAAAATTATAGAAAACAAGGCTACATTTACACTTTAATATAGTAAAATTCACTATCTATACTTTATATGACCTGTTAGAGTGAGGGCTACTTGTATTATACATGTAAAAGTTGAGAGAAAAGTAAGGATAGATAATAATCACTTGACCTTTCACTATACACTACTTCAACACTTAGATAAGATAGTTTATGAAATTAAAAATAGATATAAAATATTTATTTAAAAGTAAAAATACACTATTAAACTAGCAGGGCTTTCACATACCAGGTGTGGATTACAATACAAAATCCAAAATGGCTTGACTTTATAGAGTTTGTGAGAAGAGAGAAAAGAAAATAATTTCAAGGGTAACAATGCCACATGTCAAGGAATTAAAATAAATTAAATTTTATGAGAATTGAATGGATAATATATTTTTTTAAGGCCTTTTTAGATAATTTTCCATCTGAAGCATCAAACTTGCTAAAACTAGCATAGAGACCCTTTAGCTACCATCTTGAAACTGTCTTCATGATTAGGCATTTTTTGAGTGCTTAAAATTGGACTAGCGAGAGTTAACACATGTGAAATATATTATGGGGGTTGTAAACATACCATGATAGTCATCATATGCATCCCTAACTACTATCCATCATTTGGATAAATATACTCACCATCTACATTCATTCATTAGTCTTCTAAGCTTCATTCTTCACATTTATCATCCAAGTGATCTTTAGTTGCTCAAAAAAATAAATGGAAAAGGTGTTAGGACACTATATAGATTATATTTTCATTAAAATAAATGATTTATACCTTAAAAAGGTAAAAAAACTAACCTCTCCTCTTCTCACTAGGCAATCACTCTTCATGTTCACTATCTGTCAAAGACTTCTTGAAAGGAATGACTCAATAGAGGTTTTTATATGCTTTTATGTTGTGATAAATGGACAAATGGAATTATAATAATCCCTAATTAAAATACTTAAATGATTATCACTCCTTCACTCTATTTTACACATGAAAACCATGTAAAAAATCTACAAAAAACACTGGATTTAGCTTGTCTATAAAACTAGGGTCTAGACCAATTTGATGTGATGGAGCCTGAGAGAGTCCTCCATAAGTCCAAAACTATTTCTAGGCCATTTTAACCATTTTAAATGAATTCCCATCCATATTTTATCCATCAGGTCAAAACCCAAGGTTTTGGAGGGTTTAGAATATTAGAAATTATTTATAAAAACTAGTTGTTGAAGCCTTTAAAAAATTTCACTAAGAATTAGTTAGGACCCCATTCAACCATCCCCAACTCCTTAGTTCACTATGTAGTCTCATTGTACAAGTTTGGGTGTTTAAATTGATCCTCTATAGTTCTTCCATGCATTTTAGGCATCCCTATCAACCTTATACCTCCCCTTAGAGTCTCTAAATTAGAATAGAATGTTTATGTGGTCATAGAAAAGGAATTGAGAATCATTAGGGCTTGGGTCTAGTCTGAGCCTAATAGTCCTAACTATGTTTTAGTTGTCCATGACCACCTCTGAGTGGTTTCTAGTGGTTGTGAGTGTTGATTCACACTTTTTCATCTTTAATTCAACTTAACACACCTTTATTAAATGTTCCAAGACTCAAATCTCACCCCTTTTTCACATTCACATGGTAAACATGCACTCTAGACTATCTGGGAGTGCCCTTTATTTGAGAGAAAGTAGAGGGAATTTACACTATTTTCATTGTTAAAGTGAGGCTATGGGATGTTATATTAGGCCTTAAAGACCATTTATGCAAATTTTCATAGCCAGAATACTCCTTTTGAGTCCTCAACATCACAATTATTTAAGATAAACTTACCGAGTTGATGACTATGTACTGTGTAGGATTTTGAGGTTGATTGTGGGTTGAGATTTAAACCTTCTTTGATCTACCTGTTCTCTTCAATAATCATGTGAGGTGTATTAATGCCACTATGAGAGTGGTCCTTAACATGTTTAACCATCATACCTTTTTAATCTGATTTAGCTCACATCTCTTCACTGACCTAGGCTAAACTATAGACCTTTGGACTGTGTGGACTATAGGTGCATTCACTTTAATAAAATGAGGCTCCTATAGGTGTCTTTGATTATTATGTTCATTCCCTAAGGTCCTATTGAAACCAATGAGATCATTTCACACATTTATAAACTCATTCATGTTTAGAGGCCTACTTCTCTCTACTAGCATATGTTCATCTATCTTTAGTCAAATTGTGTCACCTATAGGTGATAATTATGTAGAGTTTAAAGATCCTCTATAAATGATGCCCTGTGTCAAATAATTGTGCTTCACTCTTTTATTGGTCTTTATATCATTAAGGTTATCTCCAAATTTCATGATTAAATATGATCATGCAAACTATGCTCTCAATTCCATTACCAACACATTGTATGTCTACATACTGACTGTATATAATCCATTTGAGAAATCAATGGGGCCTCATATAGGTGATGACCTATATCAAGCATTGAACATCAACTTCTCTAAATTTTATTGAGGTCATAGGTCATCTTTCACTCAAAAGAGTCACTTTGTCTTGATTTATGCTTCCATTATGTCACATTCTATTGTAAGGCCATTTAGGCTTCAAAAATATTTTAGGTTACATTGAAAGTATATAGTGATAATTTGATTAAGATGGAAGCCTATCTACACAATATTTCCCATGACCAAAAATCACTCTCTTAGGTCAAGACATTACCCCTATGTTTGAGTTACATTAGTGAGCCCATAAGACCTATCCATTCCTCATTATACCCACCAAGATATGACTTTGTATAGGATAATATATATTATTTAGAGAAAATAAGGTAACATGTCTCTCTATCCAAATTTCTCAAACCAAAGGCAAGGTTTTAGGTTTGTCTACCACCTTATGACTTCACTATTATCATAATGGCATCTTCTATGTCTTAAAACTTGATTAAAGGTCTCAATAAGTGTCAATAACTTAATATAATCATCTTCATGCCTCTATGGATTACACTTAGACCCCTATTGGAAACACCTGTTGGTGTTACTACATGATCTAAGTCTATGTGTGCTAAATTATTTCTCAAAACTAGTTTTTAGTCACTTGGAATATCTCAAACTTATTTCTTACACTTTGAAAATCCTCTCACAATCCTTAAAATCTCTATACTCCATGAACATGACTACTCAAGCTTGGTTCCATCTAACTTTTGGTGGCAGTCACAAAGTTTACTGACAATGTGTATGTATTGGTCTCTTCACTCCACTTAGGAAAATCCTTAGACCACACCTTTAGAAGGATAATTGGTTACCATGAAATATTATATTTTAAATAACATTCCATATTTATTATAAATACACTACATGAAGGTAAGCTTTGCAAGAGTGAAAACATTATCTGCAAACTATCAATGGATTCCTCTTAGCAAACTACGATAGTTCAGGCCAATTATTTAACCTATAAACATTTAACCATGACTAATAACCATGTGAGAATAATTTTTACACTCTATAACAACATGTACATAACTTGAATTTCTTAGACCAATCCAAATAGAGAAGGAAACTAAAGGGTATGGGAATGAGCATGCAAAAAAGAGTCACAAACCTTGTTTACAATGGGTCATAGAGTAAAAGCAAAAAATACTCTAAAAATTTCCATGGATTTTAATTATACGAAGATTTATATCATCCTTGAAAATCATTTTCCCCAACTCACCTCCTCAGGTTCGTACCATGCAAAGATCGGTTAACCATTTCTACTTGTCTAAGAGAGCGATGGAAAGATATAATGGTTTTTTCCATTTTTTAGCTTGTAAAAAATTCCCAAGCATGTAAATAAGTTAAGGGGACATAAAGATTCACTTATAAGTCCTCCCATGTGAAAAAAAATATAGGCTATATAGCAATTGAAAACCATATGAAATTGCTTGATCTTCTTGCTTTTAATGTAGCACCTACAATTTTTAGTCTAAGACTATCATCTCTAATAAGAATATAACATGTAGGTTGTTATATTACCTATTGAAACATTTATCCTCCCATGTAAACCATAAAAGTCTATTTAATGACCCCAAAAGTGACCCCTAGATGACATAAGACCAACTAAGGACTAAAAATGAAAATGATCAAGGATAAAGACACATTAAATGACCTCACTAGGTCCATGGAACATAATTCAAACCATAATAGACTCCTATAACAATTTTTTAAATATAGGGGGTTGACCTAATTTGATTTATGTTCAAATCAGTCAATATTTTGACAATTTCCTTATGGTGGAAAGCCAATTATGCCAAAGACTAGTAGCCTACTCCTATTCATTGGGATATGGAGTCACCTATATGCTATATGGACATTAAATTGCCTCTTAAACACACATAAAACAACACAAAAAATAAGACACCAAAGGAAACACACGTGTTTTCATTAGCAGTTAGGGAACAAAAGCAAAAACACACTTATCCTAGTATGTACAAGACCTCAAAAACTTGAGGTGAAGAACAATCACCATACTTCAACTAGGGTCAAAGATGTTACCTCTTAAATTATTTTTACTCCATAAAAATAATCCATCATGAGAATCATGTTTATCAATTAGCACTTACTTGTGTAAGTAGTTAAATGAATCACCATGTTTAGATCTTCTTTTGTCTGCAAGTGTGCTACCTGGAGCTTCTAAGAACATTCCATCTTGTCCTTTGAGGATCTTGTTTGGATTTATAGTCTAATTGAATTCTATCATATTCCATTGGCACTTTTCAAACTAAATCTTGGGAGTTATCAAATTTGTCTTAGCCTCACCTCCTTATTAAACATGATGCACTTGATATATAAGACTATCAATTTTTTCTTCCTTTTGCTCCATTAGGACTGAAAGTGATTCAACCTCAGGTTGAGGTGTTGACTACTCCTCAAACACAAAACTTTCTTCCTTAGTCTCATTTTACCCCTTCATAAATGCAACCTCTTGGATAGTAGCTTGATATTCATCTTCATGTTCAATAGGAAATTATCTTTCATGCTTGATGAGATACTCAACAACCTACTTGTTAGGTTCATATACAACCCTATTATCAGATTCACATTTTTTAGGAGAAGTAAACTTACTCATCTACTCAAACTCTTGACTTATGGCATAGAAACTTTTCCATAGGTCATAGTCCTCCTTATGACTATCATCTTCAAGGAATTTTCCATCTTATATAGGCATAATAGCATTGTCTTCATCACCATCCTAATCTACCATGATTTGAAAAAAATCATCATCATGAAAATGAATAAGGTAATTACCTTCATTAGATTATGGAAAAGAACTATCATTGCTTACCTCAGATTGTTCATATCCTCCCTCATGGATGATGTATGTGCCAAGTTCAGTTTGCTTAAAGTAAGTGTATGGATCATGTCCATAAGTGTTAGCACCATACTCATCTAGGAATAGATTAGATATTCCCTCAAGCTTATAAGATGCTCCATAATCAACAACATAGTCCTCTTGATCATTTATTGTACAATTGAGGTTAGATCTTATTTCTACATAGGGCTCAAAATGAAATTTAGCTAATGGTTACATTTGCTCCATACCTTGTTTTTAAGGCCAATAACGACCAATCAGCTAAGAGGTAACCTCCTACCTTGGTTTTGAAATCCCTTGAGAGGAATATAGAAAGCTGAGTAGACAAGCCAACCACTACTATGTCTTGAAAAATGGCAAATCTAGGGTAATAATGAAGAAAATTGTCATCCCTTTGATAATTCCTAATTAATTATCTAGCATCCCATCAATTTGAATCACTCCCTTATTATATGGTTCATATTTCAAGCCTAATTTATCAACTATATCCTTTGGCATCACTAAAGTACTAGCTCCACTATCCACTATGCAGTTGTGAATAAGTTTGTCTCTAATAATGAGAGGGAGGTAGAAGGGTAGAGGCTTTTATGATTTGTAATAGGGTTCCATAAGGTGAGTGGGAAAATTAGTGAGGGAAACATTACCATGGCTTTATGGTTGAGGGATAAAGTAGATTTTGGAGAGTTGTTCTTGAATGAGCTCATTTTGACCAGGTAAATGAAGCATTTCCCAAAAAGACATAGATTCTTTATCACTCTTAAAATAATGCATAATATTCAAAACATGAGAACTCACCTTTTATTTTGTCTTTGAAGGCAAATAAGTGTCTCTATCTTGAGGCATTGGAACATTTTGATTCACCATTCTAACATTATGATTTGAGAAAACTATAAATTTTTTAGGGACTGATATACTTGTAGTCACACCTTTATACCATTTAGGAGGGATATTTGAACTTGTATGAACACTTGGGAATCTCCCAAGGCCTTCCTCTTTTATAAATTATTTTTTACAATTTAATAATTTTGATTGAGGAAATAAGTATCTTTAACTAGAAAGTTAGTCAAACTCACTCCTTGAGGCTTCCATCCTTCATTTGTTTGCATATAAATTTAATCTTCTACTAAAAGCTAAGGATTGAATCCTCCTTATGAAACCAAATATTTCTCTCCACCTTTATTTTCATCCATGAATTCACCTTTCTACCATTCCTCTCCTTGCACTAAGTTGTTATGAATAGGGGCAATGACTATTTTATTGGAGGTGGAAGTTAGATTGTATGCATTGGCTATCCTATTGAAGTTACGTTATCCTTGACCTATCCCTTTCCCATATTTTTGAGGTGGGAACCTATTTACTTATTTAGGATAGGGGTAAGGGTTTTTATTAATAGCATACTAAAAATTTAGTTGCCTATTTTGAGCCTTTAAGGATCTATATCTTGCCTCCCAATCAATATCATTGTCTACCTTCTTAGGGGTAGTTTTAGACTTAGTATTCACATTAGGGACTTGAGAAACACTTGGATTAGTAGTAGATATATTATGAAATAGAGGCATTAAAATTTTTGGAAGAAAATTTATATCTTGTATTAGGCCATTCTCATCTCTAATGGTAAGGTCCTATGCCTCAGGTAAGGTGTAACCACCCATGGATTGAAACATTATGGCTATGTTAGCACCAATAGATTTATATATGTAGGAAACATAAATCTTAGAGGTGGTCTAATGGGAGGAGGTAGCCTATGCCAAGTTATTTGGATCTCTCATTAAAATCATGCATTGTCTCCTTTGGGGATATTTAAATGATAAATGAATTTGATCTAATTGAGGCACATAACACAAAACTTTACACCAATGTTGGCTAATGCAATTTTTTGCAATACAACATATACTTGACCAAAGAGTAAGCAATCAACTTGGAAAGTAAAATCTAACTAAGTGGTCAACCTAAAATATAATTTTATATGTGATATGGAATTGGATGTAAGAAAGGAACTATAAATCAATCTAAGGATGGTTTCAAGACATTTGGGCTGAAAGGGATCTATATTAGTATTGGTATAGGCTTGATATTGGGGCCTACCCCCTCACTTCACATACCATAATGGTAAGGGTGTCAAGTGCTTAGTTAAAATATACCATTAACCATGTGTTTATACTTGACTAGAAAACTAAGTTGGCTTCTCTCTTGCTGATGAAATCCAAGTAGGTTGGCCTTGGGTAGACAATTATTAAAATGCTTGTTAAGATTTTTTGATTTGGTCATGTGTGCATAAAAGATAAACTAGTGAAACTAAATAGTATATTAAAAACCACCTAATTAGACTATGTGATCTATTCTAAGCATGCAAGCAATAATAAATGAAAGTGTGAGCTAATTACTAACATATTAGGGTTAATTTTAACTTTGAAACATAGTACAATATTGATGTAGTTGACAATGTATGTAGAGAATATAGAATAGGATCGAAGGGTCACCCCTATACTATGAAAGCAAAAATTTTGAAAGTGAACTACATCAATAGAGTCAACCTAGCTTTTTAGACTACACATTGAATATGAATACATAACTACGTTGATAAATTTGACCTAGTTGACTATATAAGGATAATTTTAAAGACTACAAACTATGAAAAAAAAATTGTAAAGAAAGAGAGAAAGGATAGAAAGGAACCTTGGTGGGTTTAAAGATGCATATAAGTGAGATTTTTATTAAATAAACTTGATAAATGCTTTAAAATCTTACTAACTATGTCGACTAGGTCAACCAAGCTTTGCAAAAACCTATTGCCAAGTGCCTAAAATGTATAGGGTCGACTAGGTTGACCAAGTAGTCTGAATATGATGCTTGAAAGTGTACATGGTTGATTGAGTCAACCTAGTAGTCTAGACTAGATGTTTGAAAGTCTAAAAACTTGTATTGTGTTGAATGAGTCAACTTAGTAGCTTAAACTTGGTAAAAATATTGCACAAATAAAACACAATAATTTTGATGTGACTATGTGTTAAACTTAGTATAGAAGTTAGAATTGTATCAATATACTCAACCTAGTATTGTGAATATCTGATAATAAAAATGATAAAATAATGAAATAATTGAAACAAATCTTGTAAGGGTTAGATTCATGTCGAGTTCACCATAATGTCTGAAATCAAAAATGCATCATGTCTATAAATCAATCCTAGCTCAGAGAAGATAGAGCATACCTACACTTTCAATTGGGAACACATTTGTTAAGTGGGAACATGACAATATGGGGATCCTCCAGACCCAATTATGGGATATATTACCATAATACACTATGTTAAGGAGGGTTCCAAAGCCTCTAATATAACATAATCACACAATAACCCTAAGGGGGTCCTAGGTTTTGATATTTCACATAAACTTATAACAAGTAAATTAAATCTAATATAGTGCTCACCAAATTTTGTGTCACAACATGAGAGTTAAAAATAGTCAAAACATGTATAAAAGAATCTCAGTTAAGCTAAGTATGAGTAAGATCCTAATACATGGAATATGAATAGTAATATTATTCAAAGCCAATACTTATGCTAATTCTATCTACTAAAGAGAGGAGCAAAGTTAGAGAATATTTTCCTGAATGTGAATCCATCGAGACTCAATATATCCCTTATACAATGTGGCTTCGCAAGAGGTTGTTATGGTTTATAAAGATCACTAAGAAAGGCCAAAGTATCGAAGAATTATCCATAAGACTAGATTCTCCAAGTAAAAAACCTAAGCTAAGACTCCTTAAATATAATGGTGGAAGATCAGATTGTAAATAAGCACAAGTGAATAATAACTCTTGATTACATATTGAAATAATGATGAAATGATCTTGTATTTATAGGCATATTTGACCCTAGACACTTTTAAAAATCCTAACTTGTAGGGTCACCTTAGTCAACCTAACACAATTTTAGACAATTATTCACTAGGTCATGAGCTAAGTCAACCAACAGCTAACCTAATTCTTAAGTGAAAACATCTTAAAACTATACAAGTTTGACCTAGTCAACCTAGTATAGATGACTGACAAACAGAGATTAAGGTGAGGAAAAGAAGGATGGAAATTGGGAAAAGACTAGAGGAGTGTACAAAGGAGGAGTAATAGCTTAGGGAATGGTTTTTATGAGCTAGTTGGAATGGTAATATGTAGAAATAAGGGACAATAATCATGTAAAGCACTAATAGCTTGCCCACCCCTTTCTCAGTGCACCCTTTAAGGCATGCACTCAGAGATATTGAGTCTTGACAGGTTCTTTCAAGATGTAAAAAATTAGTATTTGATAAAATTTGAAAATATTATGTGTATACATTACCCTTGTATTTATAGTCATTGAAACCATAAATTATGTTTAAAAGCTTGGATTTCACTCTTCCAGGCCTATGTAAAACCCTGTCTAAGGTTGAGGAGAGAAATCGGATTTGTGCATACAAAAAAAAATTTCAAGAGTCCAAGTTACACCTAAATATTGTATTCATTTTTTATAAACTTATTTTAAGAGGTTTCATTGTAATTTGGCATGTGTGGAGTGTTTTATAACAAAAACTCAGTTTGACTAGTTTTAGAGACATAATTGAGGCCTAATTGAATAAATGTTTTTTGGAATTAGCAAACTTCCATTGAAAATATGAACATGAAATTTATTATGAAGCTATAAGATCTTAATGGGAATTCAAAAATGTGTTTAGTTTATCTAGAATCTTCTTATATTATTCAAACCTACAAGCTTTAAACCTAAACATGGCTACTAGGAGACTAGGCCTAATTCAAGAAACTTGCATTTTGAACTAAAAACTCTCTCCATTTTCATCACCTTTTCCCTGTTACTACTAAATAGGGAGGATTCATACTTATATCACAAGATAATCAATATTACATATGGTAATTATTGATATAGGTCAATGAGACAATAATTATAAAATAATTTCTTACCTTATTTTCTCACCCATTGAGGGAATTGATACCAAACTCAATCTATAAGCATATAAGCTAAATTTTAGATATTCAAGAAACCTATCAAAGTTAAAAATTACAAAAATTACAAACATATAATTTAGAAAACAAATTTATCATATCAAATGGTCACATTACTTGGTCACTTGACAAGGATCATGTGATGTTGCATACACTTTTCTAAATATTCGAGTAACCTATATATTGACATATTTTAATATGATTGATTGACTAGCCTCATTTGTAACATAAAAGTGGGGCATAAATTGGGCTTTCTCCAATTGGTTATATTTGTTCATACTGGTTTGATTATCCATATTGGTATATAGTTTTAGATTGGTACAAATATTTAGAATGGTTTAAAAGTCCAAAATGGTACATATTCTCATATTGGCATAAATATTTAGAGTGGTTAAATTGTTACATATTCATTCATATTGGGTTATAATATTATATTGCATGATTTAAATAGTTCACATTTGGGTCAAGTTATGTGACAAATGCATACAAATTATGAAATGTTGTGATACACATGACATAAGTTGGTAAATATTATAGATTCATATAGATTGAGGCATATGTGATGCATATGTCACACACATTGCATATTTCAATAATTTTTAGGTTATTAGATAAAATGATAGTTTATTTCATTTTATATTTCATATTAGAACTAATTGGATGATATTGGGGCATATGCAATGCATGTGTCCCACAAGTTACATGTTTTACTGTTGTATAGGTTTTTATATTAAATGAGAGATTATTTCATTCTATATCACATGTTGGAATTGATTAGATTAGATTCAATTCATGAACATTATTCATGCACTCACTATTATAGTTTTTTTTATTTTCAAGTTAGGACTAAAGGTATTAAATGAACATTTTGATTTTAAAATACAACTACTGTGGTTGGTTTAGTATACCATATTTATATGAGACTATTATATGCTCCCCCTTTCATATTGAGGTTTAATATTAATTAAATCAGATTTTGGTTGAGGTTATGCATCACTTAATGACTGAGAAATTTATCTTAGAATCTTGTTTAAGTCTCTATCTAAGAAAATAAAAAAATAAAATCACCTTTTCCATATAGATTGGGTCACCTAAGTACCCATGGCTTCTCCACTACTCGGATAATGAGAATACTTCATGAGTGACATATTATTTCATTATAGATATTAAAATATAGTCTTTGATACTTGATAATAAAAATCTTGACATAATTTACATGCATGACTAGAGAACACATACAACATCCTAATCCACTATTCTCTCACACTTGCAAGTTATCTTATGATTCAACACTTTTTTTACTATTACACACCTACATGAACCTCATTATTTGTTTCAAACCTACTAAATATTATTCATAGATATCTTTGGACTCTAATTTTAGTTCAGTTATACATAAATTAGTTCCACTAGATTCGATAAATATCACCAGTCAATACTAGCCTAATTTAGTTAGTATCAACCTGCTCCTAAAAATGAATATTTTCTAAAATCAAACCCATCCTTAGGTTCAACCCATTATCCTATTGTGTTGATGGAATGAATAATTATTTAATTAGATCCACATATAAAAAAATCAAGTTCTCATTCAAATATGGCTTGGCACTTAACTACTAAACATATATACACTATTACACCCTAATCAAAATTTCCTTACTCTTCCCAGATTATAAAACTATCACTATGAAAAGTCACAAACCAAGTCTAAATACCTCTAAAGTGAACTCAAATCAAGCATTGCCAAATATCAAAGTTAAATCATTAAAATGCATGCATAAAGAAAAAATCACAATCACACAATCACACCAGGTGGGAGAACTATGTGTGGCTTGGTTTTCCTCAAAGTATTAGATAAGTAGGTAATAGTCAATCATCAGAAGGGGGTGATTCGAGTTATCTTAGCCCATTACACTTCCCCCATCTTTATAGGTTTCTATCCCTCACAAGCACACCTAAGATTTTAATAAAAATGAGACTAATGTTTTGAACTACACACATATTTAGTGTTTGGGATTTCAAACATAAAGTAAATGTAGGTGCATGTGACCAAAAATCATTGTGCCCTACCTCCACTCAGGTCAGTACTAACCAACAAGTTATTTCCAACTAGTGATATTGACCCATATCTACTAAATCAACCCAACACATGAAACAAATCAATCTCATAACTAAAAAAACTATTTATTTATCCTAATTTTCAATTCTATAATACAATGATAGTCATACATTTAACCAAAAAATCTAAGTATATTTATCTCCTTATTAATCTTTATATTTAGCATATGCCAGTTTTTAAATCATAATAATTAATCTCAATATTTTACATTCATATGTATCCTCGAATACCATATCTTAATATTTGAATCACATATCAAAGTTCTATATTAATAAAAATAATATTACAATGACTCTATAGTTCTTTGTAGCATTCTATTTGCCCATTCTTACATATTAACTACTTATACATCCTTTATGGATTCCATTGAGCTTACAATGATTACATACATATATACATGGACACACATTGATTTTTCCCATTGGAGGAATGATTATCCTTATCTCCACATATAATATTTAGCTACATTATTATGATTCACATATATAGTGGGGGCATATTGCTTGCTTTCACTTTATCCACATAGCCGTGATATTGATGTAGGAGCATCATTAAATAACACTAGTTTGTCAAATTTTTGTTTTTAAGTGAGTCTTAGGTGGTCTATAGTAATGATTTTAATAGGATATAAGTGTTATATTATCTTAAAATTTGAATTTGGTCTCATTTGGCATTTTCCCAACAAATCTACCATTTCAAATATTTGAATTTCTAGCATAATTTATATGGTTTATTTCATGTTTTTGTTAGGTTTTATTGATTGATTTATTTTGTTTAGGTGTATTTTATTTATTATAAGGGTCTTAGGTGGTTTTCCACATTTTTGGGCATGTTTTTCCATTTACCACATTTTTAATGCCTAAGGAGGCTAGTGGTTCAAGCACGAACATACATTTTGGGAAGCAAGAATCAGTTATATAGTTTTTAGGAGAAAGAAATGGTTTTATAAGATAAAATGAAAATAATTGATGCATGTAAGCAATAAATTGAAGACAGAGTAATGGAATAAATTTATATTTGGAAAAATAAGACTATTTGCTCTATATTTATGAGTATGATTGTGCTAAAGAAATGACAACATTGAATACTAGCATGTTTTAATACAAGTATTTTAATATTAAAAAGATGATTGCTATGTGTTACACTTTATTTTTATGTTATTATTTCATATATAAAATATTTCATATCATTAATCTACAATTGAAAGATAACCCAAACAAACTTAGAGAAATTTTGTGTTTTAGTATAGTAAGGAACAAAGGCAAGTAGAGGGTCTCTTTTGGATCCAATTCAAGTACCTTAGAGGCAATAGTTGTGGTAAATATATTTTGGTAAGGGAAAATTATTTGAATGATCATGAATCTCTAGATATGGAAATATCTCATCCAATCCTCATCTTGTTTGAATGTAGTCTGTGGCTAAGAGAATTAGGTGTCTTGATATCTATATTCAGATTCTTTGTCTAGTGGGAAGGTTATAGAGAGTTTTAAAATGAGTTGAATGATATTTTGGATAATTAGAACACCACTAGTGAGTAATTATCCTTTCAAACCTTCAAACAAATGTGTATATTCTTAAAAGTATACACAGTCTCTTGATACATTCCTAGAATTCTTTAAAAGTTATTCATTATAGACCTTTGATATTTGTTAATACTTATAACATTTTTAAAAGGGTGTATATTGTTTATAAAAACCTTATTCAATTCTCATTTTGTTTTCAAATCCCTTAAAATTCAAAAGAGCCCTTTTTATAACCTCTCGGCCTTGCATATGCTTGAATAGCCTTGACCTAGGGTTCTGTGTATAAATTCATTTATTTGGTGTTTCCACCCTTAGAATTTTATTAAACTTAGTAATTTGATGTATTTTGTCATGATCTATTAGATTATATTTATTTTGGTTGGTTACCATATCATACATTATAGGTTTTGAGATTGTGTCAAAGAAGATACCTAATTAGGCATAATTAAAGAAAAGTCTAGTGAACTAAGTGGATTTTACTTAAGAACTAATACTTGAAACTTCTTGAGAAACTTAAATAGGATAATGGGTGTCTTTAAATGTACATATTTTGTCTTGAATCCCTATGTACTATTCAAACCAACTAGAATTATCCAGTGGAAAGGCTACAAGGAGTAAACCTAATTACAATAAGGACTTGTGAAGTTGATTAACTTAATTTGAGAGTTTGGAACCCTAAACTTCATATGAAGTTACATGACCCTAATGGGTATCTAAAAATATGTTTAGTTTCTCTCGAACCTCTATGTATTGTCTAAACCAACTAGCTTTGTGCTTTGGATAGGTTACTAAAGAATAGTGACAAAGAAGAAATTTATAATTTGATGTGATTAACTCTCTCCCTCTACATAAAATATCATAGCCAATGCACATTATGTCTTGGAACATGTTGAAAATTATTTACATCACTCTTATTATTCTATTTTCAAAACCATTTCCCCTTGGCCTTACTTAACTATGTTCAAAAATATTAAAAAAAACAAACAATCAAAAAATACAAAAATATTTAAACATTTAAAAAATCCAATATCAGGACTTAAACATGACATGATTACTAGATTATACTATTTATATCTTTTATTTATCACATGTTTGGTAGATGGAATATTCTTTTCATACACACATGCATTTCATGGTAGATGAGTGCTATAAATAATATACATGTTACACATGGACATATAGATGTTGGAATTTCATCTACGAAGTGACCATGTTAATATTACAAGGCATCTTGTTCCATAGGTTATTGATGTAGCTATATTATTTAAGACATAATTAGGTATATTATGCACACATACTTTAGGTATGTAAGTGTGCACATTAGTTTTAACATGTCTCCTAGCTTGTTCTAGAGAAGTCTATAGAGAGATACTTATTAGTAATAATTGGGACGCATGTCATGACACTTGTCACAAGAGGATTCTAGGTAAAATCTCATTTTTATCTCTCTCACACCTATTTATGGAACATAGGAGTCCTACTTAAACCATCGAATCAAGTCAAGTGTAAAGAATTCAAGCATTATATAAACACCTTCAAGAAAATAATACAATCCCTATTTTCTTGTTTAGTTATTTGGCAGCAAGAGCTTATTCAATTTCATGGTTTATTGACTAGATTTTGAGCCTATGTAACTTATTTCTAGCACTTTTATGGTATAAAAACAAGTCAGTCGTAGCCTTTATTGGTAGCTTTACCCGTACTCAAAGGGATTCTTAGTAAATGGTCTTATGAGGGTTTTTTTTATGCTTCTATTTACCTCATAGGTGCTCTTAGTGTTGAAGAACACTTCTCATTTTAGGATTCTAAGAATCCATGGCATGAGTTGCAGTTTGTATCAATTCTAATTGCCTGTGATGGAATAGAAGCAGAGTGATGCAAGAGCTGTCCATAATATTTATATGATTTGAGTGGTTGGGAGCCACCTTGGTCCTGAATTCATGTATATATTTGCTATTGATGATGGATTATGATCATAATTTTAACTACAAGCTATTTTAAATAAATATTTACAATTAAATCTAAGCTAAAGTGAATCATTAAAAAAAAGGGGACAAAAGAGAAAAGGTAGGGTAGAAAGAAGAATGTGATTGCAAGCTTATATCTCAAACATTATGACAATGTTCTAATTATCTTAAACATACATGAACAAATTTATGATGTAAAATAGTGTAAACTCAGATTTCACCATAAATTAGGCAAGCATCAGAGGGAATATAAAATCATAAGAACTAGATTTACTTTTAAAGTTTACCACTGTTAACTTGAATAGCATTAGCACATCCAAATGTAGAGAAAATAAAATGAAGCATACCTAAGATCCTTTCAGTTGATCTAGTATTATCACAAATTAATAGTCCTATGACAAAAAAAATAGTTCAAAAATGTAAAAAACCATTCAAATTTAAGATATCAACATGCAATTAAGAGATAGCATTGGCCTTCAACACACTATTCAGATAATCTTTACATAATTCTTTAGTTGTATTAAATGCTATGTTGTATTTAAGTTTATCAAAGTCTCTCCCTTTACAAAATGAAAATACTATCTTTTATAGAAGGACAAGGTAGCATCCCTGTCAGCCAGTTGGCAATAAATACACAAAAATAAAGACAACTATCTTTTTTGTAAAGTTTATATTAAAACCCAATTAAAAAAATTGGTTTCCACTTATAAATTTGAATTAATGAGAATCTCACAGGCTGCATAGCCTTTCCATTGAACTGTTGGGACCCTCTATTTAAAAAACCAAATAGCTCCATTTGATAAATGGGTATATAAAAATAGTGAAGTATGACTAGGAGGCCAACTTTAGGTCTTTGTAACTTTTGATGTGCAATAACAGGTGAGCTAAAATTAGGTGTATATGATCCTGGCATAAATGTGGAAAAAAAAATTGACTATTTCTTTTGTAGTTGTATCACGTGAGATATATGGCTTCATGAAAATGCCTACCAGGTTTTTTTTAGACCCAAAAAATTAGTCAAAATGCTTTGAAGGCTAACTTTGTATGCTTGGAACTTTTGATGTCTAGTAGCAGGTGAGCTAAAATTTTGTGTATATGATCTTGGAATAAATATGAAAAAAAAAATTGACCATTTATTTGACATATGTATCACATGAGAGATATGGCTTTATGAAAATACCTACCAACCTTTTTTTGGACCTAGAAAACCAACCAAAATGCTTTGAAAGCCAACTTTGCATGCTTGGAAATTTTGATGCACTAAGTCACATGATCTCAAACTTGGTGAACATGTTATTTATATGAGACTTAACAAACCTATTTAACCATTTCTCTTGAAGATGCAACACATGTGAGATATGTTATGTTCAATATGCCCGCTAGGCTTTGTTTATGCTCCCATTTTGATGTTCTTGTAACCATATTTGACATCTTAAATACCATCAAATTTAATCTCATATATATTTTTATATGGAATTAAATTTAATGTCCTCGCAAAAATCATGTGACGTCTTTACAACCATCATTGATGTCTTGAAGACCATCAAATTTAAGCCCGTATGGATTTTTACATAGGATTAAATTTGATGTCTTCGACCATCATCTATTTTTGACCAACTTTACAATTTTTTATATTGAAGCACAAAACTCACCAAGGCACCAAATTTACAAGGAATGGACTTCATACCAAAAGGAACCAACCTACTAAACCCCTTAGTCTTGAGAGCTTTCCAAATGCACATATGAAATATTGAAATGGGCTTCTTTTCATGATTTTGCATGGCATTCATATACTTGTCAAGAAAATAGACTAAAATTGCTTGGGAACCAACTTTGAAGGCTAATAAATTTTGATGTGTTATGTCACATGAGCTCAAATTTGGCTACCATGTTCTTTTTACAAAAGTGAAAAAAATTATTTGACCATTTATCTTGCAATTGCATCATGTGAGAGATATTACGTAATGAAAATACCTATGAGACTCTTTTTGGACTTCCTGAAAAAATAGCTATAGAAAAATGATAGATTTTGTTTGAGAGACCAAATTTGAAGGTTGTCATGTCCCCTTTTTAGGTGACATCTTCAGACTTGATGATTAGCCTATTATCCAACCTTCGTAGGCTGATAGGATGGATAGAGGGTCATGGTGGAGCTTGGCTTGGCTTCGATTAGCAGAATTTCTACAGTTGGTTTTCATTCAAGCTCTTTTAGACACATTTGGCCTGAGCTCCTATTATTTAGGGACTTCTAACATGCAGTGGAGCACCCTTATTTTAGTATGGTCATGTGCAGAATCACTCCCTGATTCACCAGCTTCAGTCGGTTCGAGGATCCGACATGTATTGAGGGAGATATTAATATTTGATTGATTTAATCAAATATTAATTATTTGGTCTAATTTTAATTAGAAACCCTAATTCTAATTTAAGAAAACCTTAATTAGGGCAAGCATATATTTTGGAGGGTATAAGGGTTTCTCATGAGAGTTGAGATTGATTATTCATGCATTGATTATTGACTATTGATTTTGAAGAATTCTTCTATGAAGACTGAGCCAAGGGTTCTAAGATTCCATCTGCATTAGAGAACGTCCACTCTTCAGTGTGTGAAATTTAGAGGCTATGAAATATCAGCTGATCTATTGCCAATTTGAGAGATAGCTTCATACAGAAGTTATCACAGAGGTTTACAGATTTGGGAGATAACTTCACACAGAAGTTATCACAAGGATTTTAGGTATTTATTTCCTTATGTTTTGATTTAATAAATTATACAAATAGAGATCTTCTATATTAGAGTCATATATCTTCAGATCAGGGGTTGGAACCAACAGGGTGTGCTTTATTGGTGGCCGTACAAAGTCCGTATAGATCCATATTGATTCGCACAGAGACCGACATCGACAGGCAGAGATCCATAGCGACCGACATCGGCTGACCTATCACCGATGTCAGCAGGTTAAAGACCCTAGTAGACTGATGATGATAATATAACTGATGTCGGTGACTATGTTTTTGACATAGAAAGCTGAGCCATTCTAGATTTAGGGTTTATTTCCAGATTTGCAAAAGCCCAGTGTTTTAAGACAAAATATTTCATATTATTTTATTTGTATGACAGAGACTCAATTGTGTAATCATCTAGAAGAACAAGTGATAAGATATTTGATTTGATATTGAGAGATTATATTGTGGTTGATTTATTTATTTGAAGATATTTTGCAAAGATCGCAATTTGTTCTTATTTCATACAAAATTTCAGAATAATCAAAAAATCAATTCAGAGCTTTTGTCTATATATATTCCCTATCTGAAGGGGATATTATAGTGGTATCAAAGCCAATTTTCTGCCATCCTATTGGGTAGTTTGGGTAGATTGAATTAATGAAGTCTCCATGATGACTTCGAGTACTCAGAAATAGTGGGACAATGATATGAAGAAGCTGAAACAAAGTTTGAAGAGGTTAAATGATTTTTTTTCAGACCCTACATTCGAAGACAAATTAACACAAAGTATTGCATCCGTTGTTAAAGGGTCCAGGAAAAAACTTTGCTTATACTACAAATGTCCATATGGTGCCAATCACAATTGTCATTTGAGGCCTAAGGGCAAGGCATATTGTGTAATATGGGCATATTGTGAGGATTCAAAATTAGAAGATTTTGAACAGCAGGATAGTTCTGAGGAGTCAGAGGTAGAGGCTTCAAATCCTAAGGTAGAGGCAATGAAGGTAGCTCACCAGGATTCTGAGAGACATGTGGATGAGCTTAGTCATGAGGATTTGGACTCTCAATTAGTTGTAGAGCACGAGGGAGCTGGAGATTGTGATGATGAAGTAGTTTCAACAATAGCTTCTTTGGAGTTAGATGGGGATGAGTTCGATGCTTGCATTCAGAGTGTGGAGGTATACTCTGAGGTTAGTACATTGAGTGTTAGTGGTGAGTACGTTCTTGCAGTTGTTGTTGTGGAACATGTTTTTGGAGCTGACACACATGTTTAGGATTTGGGAGTACCTGGTCCTGATGAGTTTGGCATACTAGTGGAGTCAAGTCTCCAGATTGATTCTTCTCACATCGATGATAGTGTGGTACAGTTGGTCGTGCCATCTTTATAGAGGGATTAGTTATGGGATGGATTGGCACCATCTTTTGTAGATGGAATTAGTAGTTATAAGTTACACAATCTGCAATATCGACACATCCAAGGCAGTTGTGATTTTAGAGATTGGTCGAGTTACATTCGCTAGTTTGATTGTGGATTCCTCTTGGTTATATTTTAGAGGATATTGCAAGTGCTTGTGTTGATTTTCATCAGTATAGATCATGACTACATTTGGGATCCAGGTGGATTGATGGGTGTGTTGTTCTGAGACTGCTTGGGGACAAGCAATTTCAGGAGGGGCAGATTATCATGTCCCCTTTTTAGGTGACATCTTCAGACTTGATGATTAGCCTATTATCCAACCTTCGTAGGCTGATAGGATGGATAGAGGGTCATGGTGGAGCTTGGCTTGGCTTTGATTAGCAGAATTTCTACAGTTGGTTTTCATTCAGGCTCTTTTAGACACATTTGGCCTGAGCTCCTATTATTTAGGGACTTCTGACATCTAGTGGAGCACCCTTATTTTAGTATGGTCATGTGCAGAATCACTCCCTGATTCACCAGCTTCAGTCGGTTTGAGGATCTGACATGTATTGAGGGAGATATTAATATTTGATTGATTTAATCAAATATTAATTATTTGGTCTAATTTTAATTAGAAACCCTAATTCTAAGTTAAGAAAACCCTAATTAGGGAAAGAATATATTTTGGAGGGTATAAGGTTTTCTCATGAGAGTTGAGATTGATTATTCATGCATTGATTATTGACTATTGATTTTAAAGAATTCTTCTGTGAAGACTAAGCCAAGAGTTCCAGGATTCCATCTGCATTGGAGAACATCCACTGTTCAGTGTGTGTGATTTAGAGGCTATGAAATATCAGCTGATCTATTGCCAATTTGAGAGATAGCTTCATACAGAAGTTATCACAGAGGTTTACAGATTTGGGAGATAACTTCACACAGAAGTTATCACAAGGTTTATAGGTATTTATTTCCTTATGTTTTGATTTAATAAATTATACAAATAGAGATCTTTTGTATTAGAGCCATATATCTTCAGATCAGGGGTTAGAACCAACAGGGTGTGCTTTATTGGTGGCCATATGAAGTCTGTACATATCCGTACAGATTCGTACAGAGACTGACATTAACAAGCAGAGATCCACATCGATCGACATCAGCCGACCTATCACCAACATCGACAGGTTAATGACCCCAGTAGACCAACGATGGCAGTATAACCAATGTTGGCGACTGTGTTTTTGACATAGAAAGTTGAGCCATTCCAGATTCAGGGTTTATTTCTAGATTTGCAAAAGCCTAGGGTTTTAAGGTAGAATATTTCATATTAGTTTATTTGTATGACAGAGACTCAATTGTGTAATCATCTAGAAGAACAAGTGATAAGATCTTTGATTTTCTATTGAGAGATTATATTGTGGTTGATTTATTTATTTGAAGATATTTTGCAAAGATCACAATTTGTTCTTATTTCATACAAAATTTCATAATAATCAGAAAAGCAATTCAGAGCTTTTGTCTATATATATTCCCTATCTGAAGGGGATATTACAGCTAATAAATTTTGATGTAATTATGTGGAGGACCTAAAACTTGTGGCATATAAACTTGGCAAAAATATGAACACACCCATATGACCAATTTTACTTGACCCATCCACATGTGGAAATGGTGATGTCAGAAAAGTACTTAGAATTTTTTACCACTTGACCAGAATGTCTAGATGAACACAATGAAGGACCAGATGAAAACCAATCACTTTCATACTTACTCTAGACACTCTTAACACCCTATAAAGTATCTATAACCTCTCAATAGCCTTTTGATCAATATTTATCAGTGTTATCTCCATGAAACCTATACTTTCTATTTGTAGGGAAAATCATTAGTAAGATTAGGCAAATTAAAGGTCAATAATGAAAATAAAATAGGCCATTTTATAAAATAGGATGATCTTCAGATTCAAATAACATTCAAACATACCAATTTTTTAGTGTTAAGGTTCAAATCATCTCAAGGGTCTTAATTTTCAAGAAAATGGGGGTATGTTGGCCTCAACAAATGGTGACTTATAGAGAAAACATAGCAATATGTTGGAACTTAGAGACTTTGATTTGGACAGATAAATAAGCCATCTATTCCATTTGATTAATGTCATCATCAAGACTAGTTCATGGTTGAAATAAGTTTTGTGTATGCAAAATTTGGATCAAATATTTAAAATATAGCCATATTGTGTGTGTGCTTAGAGTCCACTTACTATTTACCATGAGATTCAGGAAGAAACTTCCATGTTTCATGCCTTTAATCATTAACATTTGATTCAAAACATGTTTAGATATTCATTAAGAATCATGTTTTTAGCTTAGGGGAGGCTTGGGTATTACTCTACTACCAACCAGGCATCCATAACCCTAATAGACATGCCTTTGGTTCCACTCACGGCCTTACTTCACTACCAGTCAGGTGTCCATAGCCCCAGTGGAGATTACCAGAATCACCTTTATTGGAAAGATTTTGATTTTACAAGAAGCTCCTTTTTTTAGCTTTTAGTAAAGGTTGGGAACTAGGTTAGCCAAGTTTAGAGATTTGGTCAAGTGTTTCATTTTCAAACAATTGTATTTGACTATGACCTTTGTTCTAGACAAATATGTTTATTAAGTGCAATCATGGTTATGTTTCAATAGGTCAATTGTTCACTCCATACATGCGATTCTTCTTAGAATCAAGTTGAGGTCAAGATAATGTACAAGTTCTTGTGGAATATTTAACTTATTCATTAGTCTTTACCAATTTTCCTAAATTGTGACATCAAACTTGTGCTTCAAACTATGGTCAACATGAGTGTGAGGTTCATAACATCATTCTTGAATCTTTTCGAATTTTGAGAAAATTTGAAAAACTTTGAGCTAGGACTATCCCAAAATGACTTATTAAGAGAAAGGAACAAAGCAATAAAAAAAACACATAACATAAAGCAATAAAGAAGGAAGAAAAAAAATATATACATGTTTATGTACAAACAAAGGACAAGAAAGAAAAAAAGAAAAAAAAGGACGGAAAAGAAACTAATCTATGCCTTATACTAACTTCACAAAATACTTACCTCAAGGATCAAATGGAAAATTATTTAATCTACTACAAAACCTTAAAACTTGAGTGTTTTCTAATGTCATATTCCTATAGATAAGGGCATTTGTATGCTTGTATCTTTTGGATGGTTTGACTTGATCTCCTATCAACCTCCTTAGGTGAATGAATCAAAGATATGACTCTAAGACCCAATTATCTTCTTTCCAAATTCTTCTACTTTGCAATAGGAGTGTCAATTATACTTCATCTATAGATAGGTATTAGTCTATATCATCTTCACTCAATAATAGCTATTCAACTTACATCTTTAGACTAATGTCTTCATTAGGTTCTTTATGAGATGGAAGTGGACTACCAATCTTTACACAAAAATCTTCCACTTCATCCCAAAAGGCATCTTCATCCTGATCAACTGAATGATGTCCATCTAAAATCTCATCATGAGAAACATGTTGGTCCCACATTGTAGGACTTTTAATGAAGTCATATGAAATTTTTTGATTTGATTCACATGCCTCATCTTCATATTTAGTGAAGAAAGGCAACTCTATTGCCCAATCAAGATTCAACTTGTCTTGGTTTGATTCTCCCAGATAATATCATCTTCTAGGAGCTCCAGATTATTGGTAAAATTCTCAGATGAAACATCCATGTGTTGTCCCATTCTATCATCTATTATTTCTAGCTCTTTGATCCCATTCATAAAATCATAGTATGACTGCTGCCAATGATCACCATCTTTAGGGGTATTCTTTATTTAAAAAATAAACCTATGTGGGCTACCTCCCTAGCTACCTTCTGAAGAAATATCATCTTGTATTTGATCCATATCCACTTCCAACAACTCTTCTTCTTCATCTACAGATGTACCAATGATGAATTCTTGTTGATCTTCAATTGAATTTTTTTTAATTGGCTCATCTTTGTCTTCATCTGAATCCTCAAGTAAAAAATCAATGGCCTGTATGAAACCTTGAGATGCTCTAGCAAAGGCAGATGTCCCTACAACAAAGTATTGATTAGGCACAATTTTAAAGGTTTTAGAAATATTGCAATGATCAGAAAAAATAATATCATTGAAATTCATGTTTGTCTTCAACCAATACATTATTACTACTATAAAACTCATCTGGAGGCTTATCTAAACTTTGAGAAGCATGATTTTTGACATAACTTTCCCTTGTATTTCCTACTTGTTTTTGTAACTATAAAAAATTAGTGTTTAGTTTTTGGATAATTTCTAATATCAATTCATTTGAATTTTTTGTTGTCTCAAGCTCATGAATTGGAGCATTATTACTGGTTATGGGCATTGGAGTTCTATGATTTTGTAGATGAAATCCGCTTGTAGTGTTATTTAGGAACTCTAGTTTTTGGCCAAGATATGTATGACTTAAGGGAAAATGGTTTTGAACTAGTGTTAAATTAGGCATATTAGGGATGAAATTCTAGATGTTCCAATTTGAATTAACATTAGGCATATAATACACCATCTGACCCTAGGGCTACATTTGGTCATTAATGACTATAGCTTCAGAATAAGCCCAGGTCAATGTGTTTATGACTGAAAAATATATTTTTAGGAACATAGAGGTTAAGGGATCTATAGAATCCTTATAAATCCCTAAGGCTAAATCCTCTTCAGGTCTATAAGGGGATATATTCTTGTTAAACATCTTATGGAATGTAACATTAAAAGATTTGATGGTTTCATTAACATTTTTTCTAATGGTGGTGAACTGTTGATACAGAATGCATGGACTAACAATTTTGCCAAATTAATCAATGAAGATATTGTTAAATCATTCCAATTAGTAATGAAATCCTTTATAAGATTAAGAAACCATTCATAGCTAGCTTCTTTAAAATTAAATGGAAATAATCTACAGGCTACGTCTTCATGAATTACATTCAGTAATCTCAGAGTAGCTTTGAATGACTTAATATGTTTTTTAGTAGTAACAACATTATTTGGGCTGAAAGAAGGCAAATACATTTCTAGATTTTGAGGAAGATCATGTACTATATCTAGTATATTGATTAAAGAGCCATCTAGCCAAGCCATACCTTGAACACATGAGTACCCTGAATTGGTGAAGTAGATTGGGATCCTGAAGATTTTTACTCACCTCAATCTTTGGATAATTTTAGCTCAAAGATTGAATATCCATATATCTTCAAATAATAACAATCTTTATCTAAATAAGCACAAAGACTAGTCTGAAACTATGAAGATTAATGACATTTACACAAATGAAAAAACAATTAAAAAAATATGTAAAGAATACACCAATTTTTTTATCAAAACACACTAAAACAACAAAAGATCCTATAAATTCATAAGGATTTATGCTCTCTTTATAGCACTAGCAGAGCTCCTATTGATGCTTCTATTTACCTCATAGGTGCTCTTAGTATTGAATAAAACTTCTCATTTTAGGATTCTAAGAATGCATGGTATGAGTTGTAGTTTGTGATAATTCTAATTTCCTATGATGGAATAGAAGTAGAGTGATGCAAGAGTTGTCCATAATATTATATGATTTGGGTGGTTGGGAACCACCTTGATTCTAAATTCATGTATATATTTATTGTTGATGATGGATTATGATCATAATTTTAACTATAAGATATTTTAAATGAATATTTACAATGAAATATAAGATAAAGTGAATATTTAAAAAAAAGAGGGCAAAAGAGGAAAGGTAGGGCAGAAAGAAGAATGTGATTGCAAGCTTATATTTCAAACAATATGATAAAGTTTTAATTATATTGAACATATATGAACCAATTTATGATGTAAATTAGTGTAACTCAGATTTCACCATAAATCAGGCAAGCTTTAGAGGGAATATAAAATCATAAGTAAGAATCGGGTTTAATTATAAAAGTTTACCACTGTTAACTTGAATAACATTAGCACATCCAACTATAGAGAAAATAAAATGAATCATACCTATGATCCTTTCAGTTAATATAGTATTACCATAAATTATCAGCCCTATAACAAAAAATGTAGTTCAAAAATGCAAAGAACCATTCAAATTTAGGATATAAACATGTAATTGAGAAATGGCATTGGCCTTCAACACATTGTTCAGACAATCTTTATAGAATTCTTCAGTTGTATTAAATGCTTTGTTGTATACAAATTACTCAAAGTCTCTCTTTACAAAATTAAAATATAGCCTTTTATAGAAGGACAAGGTAACATCCTTGTCAGCCATGTTGACAACAAATATATAAAAATAGATAGCTTTATTTTTTGAAAAGTTTATATTAAAACCCAATTAAAAAATTGGTTTTTACTTAGTAATTTGAATTAATGAGAATCTCACAGGCTGCATAGTCTTTCCACTGAACTTCTAGGACCCTCCATTTAAAAAATCAAATGGCTCCGTTTGACAAGTCCCCGAGTATAAAAACACAGTGAAATATGGCTAGGAGACCAACTTTAAGTCTTCATAACTTTTGATGTACAGTAGTAGGTGAGCTGAAATTTGGTGTATATGATCCTAGTATAAATGTGAATTTTTTTTTTTGACTATTTCTCCTGTAACTTCAACACATGAGAGATATGGCTTCATGAAAATGTCTACCAAGGTCTTTTTGGACCTAGAAAACTAGCCAAAATGCTTTGAAGGCCAACTTTGTATGCTTATAACTTTTGATGTGCAGTAGTAGGTGAGTTGAAATTTGGTGTATATGATCTTGGAATAAATTTAAAAAAACTCATTTAACCATTTCTCTTAAATCTATAACACGTGAGATATATGACTTCACGAAAATTTCTACCAAGCTCTTTTTGGACCTAGAAAACTAGCCAAAATGTTTTGAAAGCCAACTTTGCATACTTGGAACTTTTGATTTACTAAGTTGCATGATCTTAAACTTAGCAAACCTATTCTTTGTATGAGGGTTAACAAACCCATTTGACCGTTTTTATTCAAGATGTAGTGCATGTGAGATATGCTATGTTTAATATGCCCACTAGGCTCTGTTTACATTTCCATTTTGACATCCTCGCAACCATATTTGATGTCACAAAGACTAACATATTTAAGCTCATATAAATCTTTATAAAGAATTAAATTTTATGTCCTATAAACCGTCATGTGACATCCTCGCAACTGTCATTGACATCCCAAAGACCGTCAAATTTAAGTTTTTATATGGGATTAAATTTGACGTCCACAAAACCATCATTTGTTTTTAGCCAACTTTGTAATTTTTTTATCTTGAAGCACATAACTCACCAAGGCTCCAAATTTGTAGGGAATGGAATCAATACCAAAATGAACCAACCTACTAAACTCGTTAGTCCTAAGAGATTTTCAAATGCACCTATGAAATGTTGAAATGAGCTCATTTTCATGATTGTGCATGGTGTTCATACACTTGTCAGGGAAATAGTCTAAAACTGCTTGGAAGCCAACTTTGAAGGCTAATAACTTTACATGAGCTCAAATTTGGCAAACATATTCCTTGTATATATATGAATAAACCCATTTGACCATTTTTCTTGTGATTGCAACACGTGAGAGATATTGCTTTATGAAAATGACTACGAGACTCTTTTTGGGCTCCCTAAAAAAATGGCTAAGTATGGGAAAATGATAGCTTTTGTTTGAGAGACCAACTTTGAAGGATAATAACTTTTGATGCAATTATGTGGAGGACCTAAAACTTGGGGCATACCTTGGCACAAATGTGAACACATTCATATGACCAATTTTACTTGACCCATCCACATGTGGAAATGGTGATGTCAGGAAAATACAAACTCAAAAAAATTTACCACTTGACCAGAATGTCTAGATGAACATAATGAAGGACCAAATGAAAACCAAGCACTTCCATACTTACATAAGGCACTCTTGACACCCCATAAGTATCTATACCCTGTCCATAGCCTTTTGATCAATATATATCGGTGTTATCTCCATGAAACCTATACTTTCCATTCGTAGGGAAAATCATTAGTAAGCTTAGGTATAAAAGAGAATAATCCATTTTATGAAATAGGATAATCTTCATATTCAAATAACATTCAAACATGACAAATTTTTAGTGTTAAGGTTCAAAGCATCTCAAGGGTCCCAATTTTTAAGAAAATGGGGGTATGTTGGCCTCAACAGGTTTATGTAATTATATTCTTAAGTAAGTTCTAACCCTCATTTGGCACACTTTCTGGTTTCTTACTTATTTAAAACCATATAGATTTTTTCAATCATTCCAAATTTGATATACTTAGAGTTAAGGATGGTTTAAATCCATAATTCTATCCTTTGTGTTGGCTATCCTGAATGTTTCCTTATTTAGGCATTGCCCTTTTTGATTTTGGCTTGCATTATATTATTTTTGGTGTCATACAACTTTGTGGTTTATACAAAACTCTAATATGTTTTGATAAACCACTCTTTACTTAGAATGAATTTCATGAAATAGTTTCTAGGTTATGAACGTCTCACTTTCAAATTTTCAAAAAAAATCATGGTTTTATATTTTGATGAATATTTAGAAAGTTATTATGGTTTTAAAATTGCTTATATCTAACTTTGGCACCATTGGTATATCACTTGCCTATAAATGTTTGCACCCTATTTTTTGTTCTTTTTAGTGGTTGTGTCATTTACTTTCTAATTATTCTAGCCTAAGTAGACATTGTGACACCCTATTTGAAATTACTTCCTAGAGGCACAGTTTTACTTCCTAACAGTTTATATTTCCATGAGATTTGACCCATGGTGCTTAAGGAACCTTTCAATTCACTGTAAGATACCTTATTAGTGATCAATTTCATACTCCAACATGCTACATGATGTTTGGTGTGAATCATTATTCTAATTAAGAAGCTTAATCTTAAATAAAAACCTTGGTTTTCTTCTATAACATGGTGGGTTTCATATGAAAATGAGTGGTTTTGTTTTTTATATTCAAAGGGGCACCAATTTAAAAAAGAAACCTTCTATTTTCATAGTTGTAAAAAAAACCCTTTAATAAATAATTTTAAAAATGAAGAAGAACAACATAATCTTCAATAAAATAGTGTAGAGATGTGGTATTTTCAAAAGTCAACATTTTAATTATGAATGATTATTTCAATTTTAAAGCTTGTCTTTTGATATTTTCATAAACTTATAAAACCACCTTAGAGACAAGCCTTTGTTGAAGATGTAGTTCACCTTTAAGGGTAATATTTCATTTATTATTTTTATTTTTGGTGCATTTTTAATCATTTAAGACCTTTCGAAATATTTTCTATGGTACCCAATGTCCTAAAGGGATATTTGTAATCTAGAGAGAACACATTCTTGGTGGTACCTAACATTTACATTAACCTATTTTTTAGGCATGGAAACTTCTTTATTGGATGCACAATTGTTCAAGCTACTCATAATGTCTAATTATCATATTCAGAAACCAAATTTGAAATAACCTTTGTAGGAAAAATGACTTTGGTGAATCATGAATGGCATTGTCCCATGTTTCACTCATGATATGGATCATTATCTGTTAGCATGGAAATATGATGAGGCACTTGGGTTGATCAAACTCAACGTATCCAAAACCTTGTCTATCATATTATTGATGTTAAAACACCAAAATAATCTTGGTAAAAATTTAACACCCTTTTCGTTAAAGTTAATGAGTTTAAAATGTCCAACTAGATGTACAACTATCTTCTCTTTCACCCTCTGATTTCCCAACAATTGAAGAATTTATTTTTAAATTTACACATAGTTGATAAAGATAAGACTGATAAAGAGGCCATATTCCTTATATTGTCTATGTTGAAGGGTCCTTTTAGTGTCTTTGCCTCTACATTTTATTCCACCATGGATTTTTTGGGTGATGAGCTTAAGCTACCTTCATTTGAATTATTTTTTGAGCGACTCACTAGGGAGTAGACTAATCTTATGACATTTGATTCATTTCCTATCCCAAGTCACATAATTGTTTCTAGAACCTATGAAATTCAACCCAGATCTAAGCCAAAGACTTTACCATCCAAAAAATATAGAGAATCATCTTTCAAGACATCTAAAAATTCTAAACATGTTGAGTCCACTAAGTCTTCCAAACCCCCTAATCCTAAAAAATAATGGCAACAAAATAATATGTATGAACCTTTCAACTATTGTGGTGGGAGAAATCATTCTGAGTCTCACTATTTTAAATAATATGGAAGCATTAGAAGTGGCAGTCAAGTAGCACAAAATATATATTCTTGTTCCTACTAGCAAGGGGAAAGAATTTAGTGCATGGGAATTTCTTGCATCAAATAAGCATTGGATTGTTGATTATAAATCATAGCATCACCTTACACACTCTTGGGATATATTATATTCATTTCTTGATTATAATACTTCTCAGATTGAGGTGGTAAATTCTTGAAAAGTTGATGTAATAGGGACTAGTATTGCCTAGTTATAAAATGACAATATCAATGGTGTACTCTATGTTCCAAAATTTCCATTGATGTTTTTTCAATGTATCAAATTTTTCACTTTAGTATTATAAATATTATGGATTCTATTATAAAAAATGTTATAATCTGAGAGTTTTCCGATCCATAAGGTATTGTTTCTACAAGTAATGTGGATCATGGTTCATGTCTCTACACATTTTAGGTATCTGAACCATCTACTAGATCTTATTTAATTTATCATGTTGACTCACTTAGAAAACTATGGCATGAATGATTTGGGCACCTTAATTATCAAAACTTGTGGAAAATAAGCACACAATAATTGGTGATTGGCCTTCCAAAGGTCTCTTACACTAATGGAGTTTGTTCTAGTTATATTCTAGGTAACCAACACCATAAACCATTTCCAAAGTGAAAGAAACTTTAGGCTAAGGCATCTACCTAGATTGTAGATGGTAATCTCATGATCTTCCCCACTCACTCATTTCTAGGTGCCAAGTATATTCTTACTTTTATTTATGATTACTCCAAGAAGACCTAGGTATACTTTCTCAAGTACAAGAGTGAGGTACTTGAGACATTTAAAGCCTTTAAGGATTTTCTACAAAAAAATATCTTCTCTTCCATTAAAAAAAATATGCATAGACAATGGAGGGAATTACATATATGATGTGTTCTAGGACTTTTACATTGCACATGGTATTGTTTACTAGTTCATAGTTTTGTATACTCCTTAATAGAATGGTGTCATAGAATAAAAGAATGGTACTTTGAAGGAGATGGATAATTGTATGATTATATAAAGACATGGCTCCTTAGTATTGGGTTGAAGCTATTAATAATCCCCAAAAAGAAGTGTATAAAATGACTCTTGATTAAGTTTGGTCTAAGACCAATCCTAATGTATCAGGTTTTCATGCATTTGGGAGTATTACATGGGCATTTTTTCTTGATAATAAATGCAAAACTATGGATAAGATGAGTATAACTTTTATATTTTTTGGATATTATTATGATGTTAAGGCATGCAGGTTATTTTATCATGTCTCTCATGATGTATATTTTAGATGGAATGTCAAATTTGATGAGAGTTTTACTCTAGTTGAGCCCTCATCCCCACCTTTTTATCTCACTATCTTTCATTCTCATTTTTCTACTCTAGAAGATATTAATTTAGAAAATTATGATGATAATACACCACCATTTATTACACTTTCTCCTTATCACATGCCTAAATGGGATAAGTCTGCTATTGATGTAGTTGGTTATTCAATGGGTGATACTTATGCACCTCAATGTACTTGATCACAAGCATATAAAATTGCATTATTGAGTCATATTATTTTAGATGATCCTATATTTTTTTAGAAGCACCATGAAAAATAAAATGGGATGTAGCTATGTAGGATTAATTTTATTCCTTCATGAAGAATCACACATGGTATCTTGTACCCTTTCCTAAAGTAAAGAAGCTTATTCAATGTAAATGGGTCTATAAGACTAAGTACATAGCAGATGGTTTAGTGTAAAAGTACAAATTTCATTTATTTTTAAGGGTTTTTTCATACATTGAGGGTATATATTAATCCAATACCTTTGATCATGTTTCAAATATGGACTTAGTCTAGATATTTCTCACTTACTACAACACACCATTGGTCAATTTACTAGATGAACGTAAAGAAAACTTTCTTTCACAAATATCTACATGATGAGATATACATGAATCAACCTAGAAATTTTGTGTAGGACTCTTCACTATTTTTCAAGATCCATCAATTTATTTATGGGATAAAACAAGCCCCACATGCATTTTATGAGAAGATGGATTCATTTCTACTTGCATCTGGATTTTCATGTTGACATTCCAACCCAAATGTATATATTCTAATACATGAGGATCATATGATCATTATTTTTTATATGTTGATTAAATAATTCTAGTAGGTAAATCTAACCCAACCATCAAGTATATCAAGCTTAAGTTGATGGAGCAGTTTGATATGATTGAGTTAGGGCTTCTACAATATACTTTGTTCTACAAATTAATCAATCATTTGATTGAATCTCTCTTAGACAAAAAAAGTATGCCATATACATATTTCATTAGTTTTATATGGATAATATCAAGCCATACCATACTCCTTTTAAATTATGTGTTGTAATCACTTCAAATTGTATGAATCCTATAGTTGACCCCACATTATATAAATAGCTTATAGGTAGTCTCTTATACCTGACTCATACATACCCTAACATCACTTTTTTTGTGAAACTCATCTCTCATTTTTTTAAAGAGCCTCATGAGAGCCATTATAAGGTAGATAAATATATTATACACTATAATTAGGTCACTACTCATTTTCATATTTAGTACACCCCATAGGGCACTTCTAATATTATGGGTTATCAGACTAGGTAGGTAATTATGATTCCCAAAAATATACATTAGGTTTTGTATATACACTTAGTTTAGGTCTAGTTTCATGGGGATGAAAGAATAAAACCACCATCCCTCTATCATATACTGAGGTCTAATACTAAGGAGTTGTCAAATCTAGTTAGGAGGCTTTATGGTTATGAAAATCATTGCATGAGTTTGTTTTTACTACACTTTTGTGTGACAACCAAAGTGATATTTACATTTAAAATAATCATAATGAGTATCAAAAATCAAAACATATTTAGATTCACATACATTTGACTCAATCATTAATACATGATAAAGTCATCTCTATAGAGTATGTGCCTATAGCTGAATAGGTTGTAGACATTTTCACCAAACCCTTAGTTGCATCATGTTATCTTGAGTTGAGAGAATTACTTGAGGTGAAGGAATTTATAATTGGGAGAACTATGGATGAATTCCTTGCTTCCTTATTTTATACATCCTGTACATTATTTCTACATATATTGTATATGGGTACCTAACATTGCCTTAGATTCAAGACCCATCTTATGCCTTTCCTCCCTAATTATTATCTTGTGTGAATGTATTGATGCACCTATATTTTTTAAGCTATAATTAAGTAGGTTATGCACACATAATTTAGGCATATAGGTGTGCACATTAGTTATTTAATAAATAATTAAATAACTAATTACATGTTAGTTATCACACTTAGTTTTAGCAGGTCTCCTAGCTTATTCTATAGAAGCCTCTAGAGGGGCACTTATCATTAATAACTGGGACATATGTCATGACACTTCTCACAAGAGGTTTCTATGTATAAGCTTCTGGTTCTCTCTCTCTCACTCCTATTTAAGGAACATATGGGTCCTATTTAAAACATTGAATCAAGTCATGTGTAAATAATTCAAGAATTGTATAGATGCCTTCAATAAAATAACATGATACATATCTTATTGAGTGTTGTTGTTTGGTAGTAAGATATTATTTTGGTGCATGATTTTTTGACTAGATTTTAAGCTTGTGTGACTTTTTTCCAGCACTTTTATAGGTTTCACTATTAATTTTTATATATTTATATGACCTTTGTGTCATGTTAAGCTACCTATAATTATTACACATGTATTTTTATTTACTCATATATTATCTATAAATACATAGATATACCATTATATTATGATGTGGCATTGATACATATGAATGTTTTAGACTATTTCCCTTGTTCTATGCTCAATTGATTTTGTTACTCTGATACATGATAAGATTTATTTTTCTTGACTATTATGTGTGGCCCTTTGGCCTTGATTGATTTGACATCCTTGACATCCCTTATTTTCTTAAAAAAAAATCCCGCTTTGTGTGTGGCCCTTGGCCTTATTTATTAAGACATGTTTATGTCGCTTGTATGTGGCCCTTGGCCTTATGTGTAATACTAACACTTAAACTTGTTAAGTTTGTTGACATTGAGTGGTGACATAATCTATATCATGCACCTTTATTATGTAGGTTTATTCATTAATACTACTACTACGTGTTTCTTTGATATATCTACCTATACATGACATTTACATTCCCTGCATTACATATTACATACATGCATTAATCAATATATACATTACTATGATGACATACTGTTCTCATGATTCAATGTTAGTACATGATGTTATATTTATACATGACATGATACAATTAACTCTTATTTTTAAATGAGTGACTTATAGGATACATCCTTCATCTCAAAGGGGGGCATTACAGTGGGTTTGTCTTAGAGACATAAGCCTCCATGAGTAAGAAATTATATAAAATTAAAATTTTCACAAATTCATAATGGTTAAAATATTAAATGGTTTAGATGTAATAAGTATATTGGCAATTACATAGGCATATGCCATGCATATGCATTTATTTTTGAGACACTTGAGCATATATTCATACACACTTGGGTGCATATGCATGGGTATATACACATAATTGATAGGAATAGAAATTATAGGTCTTCATATACACATAAATTTGAGATACATGTTCTCCAATTCATAATATATATGTACATTATTCTATATCATTTGGTAAAAAATCATGGGTCATGATACTTTTTCATGCACACATACACAACAAAAATTTATAACTGAATGGAAAACGGAAACTTTCCCACATAATAAAAAGTAAAATGACCATTATTGTTACAATAATTCTTACAAATTAAGGATTATTTTTTGGAATGAATTTTTAAAAAAATTAGGTGGATAAATCTAGATGGATTATCCCATGCCATGATTTTAGTTAAAGGATTCAAATAGAAACTTGAGCTTGATTTGAAAACTATCCTCATGCCAATATCTTGTATAAAGATGTAGCGATAGATAATTACATGGTGATGTTAGAAGATTATCTAAACCTATTATAATTAATAAAAAGTGTTCGTGATTATTTGTGGACCCTCTAATTTGATGTCATTTCTTCTTCATCTGATACAGGGGCTGGAGTAGTCCTTATCTCAACAACTGGTGAAGTATTTTGTTTTTCCTATAAATTGTAGTTCAAGTGCACAAATATTATTGTATAATATGAACATTTTATTTTATATATAATAATTTTAAAATAAATTGTAATTCAAAGCCTTAAAGTTGAAGGTGATGTTGAGTTGGTTGTGAAGTACGTAATAAATAAATATTAAGTGAGAATTGGTCATTTAAAACACTACCACAATAGAGTGTGGGATTGTATAAATTTTTTTTCAAGGATTATTTATAATTTAAATTCCTAGATAAGAACATACAAAATTTTATGCATTGGTTCTATTTGTATCTTTGTTAATCCCTCACTCAATGTATTCATAAAAATAATTATATTATTGAACTAGTATATAGACCTAGTGTACTTGAGAATTATGACCATTGTTAGGTGTTTAACAATGATAATTATATCATTACTTTATTGAAAAATCATAATATCATAAATATATATTTTTAAGGTAACATCTCAACCTATAGATAATCATAATGCCAAACTGATGAAAAAAATGTTGATGTTTCTTTAGTTAAATTTGAAAAATGAACAAAAATCCTAGATGAAGGAGAACATGATGGATTAATCCAACAAAATGGGAGTAATATTCCAAATAGATTGGTTTATTGATAATATATATTTTATAAAATTGATAGATATATCCAAAAAAATCAATAAGAATCTACTAGTTCCTCATAATTTGAAAAAGTAAATATTCATACATTTGAAAACACGAGTATGTCAACAATGGTAAACACTATTCAAAACAATAAATACATTAGTTTATAAATATATTTAAGTCATATAACTATGTATTTGTTTTTTCTATGTTGATATCCAATATTTTAAGCCAAAATAAATGAGGCATAGTATTTCCCTAAAATCTAAAGCTAATCCATATAGACATAGGCAAAGGCATTATAATCCCAATATTATTGGGACTCTATTTTTTTAGATTAAAAAATGATTGATGCACACATCATCTTCCCTATCTATAATTATAATTGGATTATCAACATTGTGTCTATTCAAAATAAAAGATGTGAAATAAGGATTTGTGTTGATTTTTAAAATCTAAAAGATGACTACCCCTACCAATCATGGAACAAATTTGGAAAATAGATATAGTTTATAAAAAAAAAATTATGCCAAATGGTTTTTCAGGTTATAATAATATTGAAGTCTCTATAGAAGACTAACATAAAATAATATTTTCAACTCCATGGGGAACTTTAACATACCAAAAAATACCTTTTGGTCTCATCAATGTAGGTGAAACTTTCCAAATGATAATGGGTTTGGATTTTCATGACTTGAATAACAAGATAATAGTAGTTTATCTAGATGACCTAACCATTTTTTTTTTAAAATAAATGATCTTTATGAAATTATAGAAAGAGTGTTGAAAATATGTAGAGCTCATGGAATTTCATTTCATCCCAAAAATATGTTTGCAGCATGATTGAAGGAAAATTTAGACAAATTGTGTCTAAGAAAGGCATCAAAATTGATCTTGAAAGAGTTGATAAAATTCATAAATTATATCTTCTAGCAGTTAAACCTTATATTCACTCCTCCTTTGGAAAAGTGAGCTTATTGAAGAGGTTTTTACCAAATTTTGTTGAGTTGATAAGATGTATTGTTGATATAATGAAAGGCAAATCTAAGTTTGAGTGGAATAAGTAAGGAAATAATGATTTAGAATAAAAAATTAATGTTATTTCTCAATCACCTACTCTTGTGTGTTTAGATTTCAACAAAGAATTCACCATTTATAAATATTCATCAAAACATAGTTTATCAATCATTCTACTTTAAAACAATTATTAAGGAGTTGAATATCCCATTTATTTCATGAGTATGAGTCTAAATAATCATGGGATTAAATAATCTTCCATTTAAAATCATGCTTATGTTGTTTTTATAGTAAAATAATTTAGGTATTACATTCTAAATTATCACTTTTTTGTAATGGTTCCTGACACAACTATGAAATATATTCTGATAAAGTAAGAACTTGGCTCTAAATTATGAGGATTATAAATGTACAATAATAGGATTTTTAAATCAATCCCATTAAGTTGGTGCAAGGTAGAGGACTATTCCAACTCATTAAAGAAGAAAATAATGATAAAAAAAAAAGTTACAATTGAATAAATGAACAACTTTGAAATTGAAGACTTGACATAAGTAGTATTTATCAAATCAACTAATTAATTTCATTTAGATATTTATCATTTTAAGAGTTATATGTAATATCCTTAAAAATTTAATGCCAAGTAGAAAAGGACAGTGAAATTGAGAGTAACTAGGTACATCATATGTGAAAACTACACTCTTTAAGAAAAGTTGATGGATTTTTCTTATAATGTGCAGGTAAAGTAAAAAAAAAGGATTCTTGAAGCTTTCCATAGTCAATCATGTGGTGATAAATTATAAAAACCTACTATAGACCATGAAATTCTAAGATCACACTATTATTGGCCTTCATTGTTCATAAATGCTTAAGAATGGGTCATGAAATGTGAAGCGTGCCAAAAATTTACTGATATACCAAAACTTGTAACCCTCCTACTCATGCTCATGGTGATTGAAGAGCCACTCCAAAAATGGGGGTTAGATATCATTAGGACATTTAATCCTCATTCAAACATATTCCATACACATTTTTTTACATCCATGGACTACTTCACAAACTGGGTTGAATTTATTCTAGTCAAACAAACTACTTCTAAAGTAATATGTAAATTCATCAAATAAAATATTTTAGTAAGGTATGGATACCATAAAATATTTTGACTGATAATGGTCCAAAATTTTATTCTTTTTATCTCATGGGTTTTTGTTATAGATATTGTATTTGTTTGTTACACTCATCAAATTATTATCTACAAGGAAATGAACAAGTCGAGTCAAGTAACAAAAACATTATTACTCTCATTTGAAAATTGGTGTTATACATTTTAGGTTGAATTTATCACACCAAAAATATCTATTAATATGTGTACATTTTAGTTGTTATATAGTAAAAATCCCTAAATACCTACTTCCTTATATTTGCCTACACTATAGCTAGCCAAAGTAATTAAAAATGAGAACTTCAGGATTTCACTTGATAAAATAATCATGTATTTGAGTAATCTAGATGAAGTAAGAGTTATGGTCATTGATAGGATTTTTAAAAATTGAAAATAATAATAATAATAATAAGGGTATTCCTATTTATGGTTTTTTTTGCTTTTGGATAAAAGAAGAGATCCAAAAGGAAGTCATGGTAAGTTTGATTCATTGTGGACTAGTCCATTTAAGATTTGGAAATTATATGGAGATAATATGTATTAATTGGATTATTGATATGTAATGGGTCTTTCATTTCCCTAAAGTGGGCAATACTTAAATTATTATTTTTAGTGAAAGTAGGCTATCCCTTGAATGTACATAGGTGAGTTGGGATTTTGGTTGTGCTTTCATTTCCCATATTGTCTTTTCTTTCCTTTTTTTTGTGTTTCATGTTTTTATATATGTTTTATTTTGAGTGTTTGTAGTATAATTTTATCAAAAGTCTTTGAGAAACTTTTTGACTCCTATCCTAATAGATAAAACACTTATCTTTAAAATCATGAATTCTAAAGTTCTTATTTGATCCTTATGGTTTAATACATGAGTTGTAGCTAGATTTGTTTTGAAAATTTAAATTTATAAAACTTTTCAATTTTTGCACCAATGTGTAGACCAAGTCAAAATGATGCATTTTCATTAAAAACACTTGGCATAATTCTCAAAATTTCAATTCTATCCGAAACTTTTAAGCACTTTGGGAACTTATTTTAATTCCATAGATACTTAAAAGTCTCAAAAAAATTGTTTAAAAAAATAGTTACCTTGGGTTATTAAATCTTGAAATGACTTCTTACCAACTTAAGTTCTTTAAGTTCTAAAAACATTCAAAATACTTGAATTGAATTGAGTTCCTTATTTTTGTCAGTACACTAGGTATATTAAAACCCTAAAAACCCTGACCAAGTTTGAAATAGACGTAAGTAATAATGTAAGTTGAGTTTTTTATTAATTTTGGATCTACAAGGAATTGAAAGAAGTTATTTGAGTACCTAAAATACTAAAAACCTCTATAATACTATATAAAATTCTAGTGTTATAAAACAAAACATTTAAAAAAAATATTTTTTGTTTCAAAAACCCAAATATTATTGAAGGAATATTTTCAATGCAAATTATAAATTTAAAATTTTTATAAGTCAAAATTAAATTTTTATTTCCTACCTGATTTCGTGAATATCATTTCAAAAGTGCTCTTGACTCCATTTTTCTCATACAACTTGCCAGTTCTTATATTTTTATTTTTCCCTTTCTGTAAAGTTAGTTTTTCTTGTTCACCTCTCCATCTTCACTCTATTATTTGCATTTCATTATTTTTTAGTATTTCATTATCTCGTTTATAATTTTACTAAAGAGTCTCTTTTTCCTTACAATTTATTCATCTTCCACTTGTCATTTTCCCTCATTTATCTACTAATGTGAGTGCCCACATCCTTTGAGAATTTTGAAAACCCAATGTATTAGTTTTCATTGTTTTCTATGAAATATTTATCATTTCATACTTTAGGGGTGCAATGAGAACCAAAATGTTTTTATCTACTCAAACAAGATCTAAAATAAGTCTTGAAGAGAGTTTTAAATATTGTTATTACCATTATGGCCCAAGATCCATATTCACATAAAGATTTCCTACCTCTTGACCTTACCATCATAAATTTAAGATTTCTAGTTGAGATTACCTTTTACATAACCACCTCATAAAAAATGAAATTTAAATACATGGAGTATGAAACTATTTCTACCCTAGATAAAAATTTTCCATAGATCATAGATTTTAAAATAGGTAATATAGATTTTAAATGATTTTGGGAAATAATGGAGGACAAAAAGAGAACTTCATTGGTAAAACATATCTTTAACAATGGATTTACACATTCTATTAGTCTCCCACATATGTTCAATGTGAATACCTAGTGATGGCATGTGCAAAATACTATGACCCAAAAAATAAGGGAAATTAGGTTTGCTAATGATGTATTAATAGCTAAAATTGAGATTATTTCAATCAATGACATTTATCATACTAAATCATGATGTAATAGTGGATTACAAGGATATTACACTGAATTACTGGAATTGAAATAGTGAAAATTCATAAACATGATTAGCCAGTCTTACCTCAAGAAGAAAATAAAAGGACCTTTATAAATCCCTAAATTTGTAACTAGGGCATAATTTTAAGAATAATTATCTAACATTATAACTCTATTAAATAGAGTTATGGGTAACTATAATACTCAATTTTTAAAAAATATATGTGCTTATAAATAAACATTGTTTGTGTGGAAAAAATATCATTGATTGGGGAGAAGTGATTAGTGATAATATTCATGATCAATTGACTAATATGGTGTCCACACAATCTTTATATATGACTTCATATTTGGTTTATTTCAATGTTTATTTGAGGCCATGGATGAGACGAAATTTGGAAGAAAAAGACTTTCCATATAAAATGATTTAGGATAAGTTATCTTGACTCACTTTTGGGCAAGGAAAGAAAAACTTTATAATAGTGAATTATGCCTTTGTTATGATAGTATTAAGCACTCTAGAAGGTAATATAACAACATCATTCTTGAATGAGGTTGTCTATTTGGTCAATAAATATGGAAGTTGATTCATATAATTTTTAAGATTCACATATATTGGGTTTAGACGATTCATGTTTATTCCATACAATGTTTGTAGGTATGAAAGTGATAGGATAATTCTTATTTAACTTTGATAAAAAAAAAATGAGTGGAGTTAATAAAATGTGCAATGAGAATCATGTGGGAGCAATTTCATTTATTTATTGGTTTAAGTTATTATATGTGTAAAATAACATTAGATGAATCAAATATTTATAATTACATGGTTCATTTTTTTATGAAATTTCATGCTAAGAGATTCCATTTTAATAGAAATAATTTTGTGAAAAATAATCTCAAGCATGTTGATGGTTATTTGCATATACCAGAATTTGAAAAGTATTAGGCAAATTGTGAAGATGAGTTTGAAGTCATACAAATAGATTATCCATGCATCATCTTAGAATAAATGAAGGAATTCAGAATTGAATGGGTCACTTTATTAATAATTGATGATGGAATAGACCTGATTGAACCCCTATTTTAAAAAATGCATCTTGTACCCTTGTTATTCATTGACTAGTCAATTAAAAAGTCGTCAAATTTGAAATAATGTACTAACTTTGTTTTAAATAGATCAAAGGATTGGTTTAAAAATAAATTTATTATATATCTATAAGAAGCTCAAAATATGTTAATACTACCAAAACTAGAACCATCTAGAACCAAGGTATATGTTAAGAGTCCTCAACCAAGCAAAGTAGCAGGTGGTGGAAGTGATAGAGAGGATAAAATAAAAATAGATTTATAAAATATAATTATGGAGATGAATCCTTAATGAGACCTCAAAATCTAGTCATCAATAGGCCTTTAATACATTCTTATATTTCTTTGGGTGATGACCCTTATTTGAAATAACCATATCCTTGTTAATTTATTACACTACATAATAATTTATTACTTCAAATTTAGGTTTGACACAAGTGCATCTTGTATCTTATATTGGTCCAGTAGAAACTCTTTCATCACCCCATGTTTCCATGTCATTCCCACCTCATGTTCCATCTCCATCTCATTTCCCACCTCCACCTCTACCTCTTTCACCAACTCCAAAGCAACTTTTATTTTGGGAGATCCTAAAAATAATTTTCAAAAGGTTGAAAAAAATTTCATTGACGGACTCAAATTCATTGATGGAATATGAAGAGAATATGAAATTCTTAGAGAATATCAAATAAATTTTGTAGAGGAAATGAAAATAGTATTGAAATAGAGTGGATTGTTGAAAAATGTAGTTAGAGACTTGAATGATATGGCTCATTATGATGGGAACATCCTTGTATTTGAACATATTTTTAGCAAAGAATATTATAATTTATTATTTATTTGATTTCAAAGTGTTAAATTCAAAATAAATGTTCTCAAAGAAGCTTGGAAAGATTTTTAAAAATACAATAAATTTTAGGATGAGCCCATGTCAATGGTCCATGCTAATATCTGGTCCATCCACTATGAGTCGATAAAAATGGAGATATTGAACCATTAATAGTTGTATAAATCAATTTTTAATTCCAAAAAATGATAAAATAAGAGTTTTTTAGTAAAAATAACTTCAATATGGAAGCTATGAACAAATTGAGTGGCATTCATAATTATCTCATTGAATGTAATATAACTCTTCCAAACTTCCTCAAGAAAAATTAAGAAATGAATGAAGTGATGATCACTTGGCTGACATAATTATCAAACACGATCATTCTATAATAGCAAGGGAACAATGAAAAAGGAAAATGGTGGCATATAGTCGACCATTAGTTCATTATAGTCTAGTAGTTCAAAATATTTAGACTGAAGTCATCACAAGTTGAGGAACAAGGACAAATGGTGGTATCTAATCATCCATTAGCTCAAATTATCAAATATAACATTTATTCTCTCTCTTCTTGACTATCTTAAATTTTATATTTATCCATTATACTTCTCATAAAAATTTTATATTCCTAGTTATATGATTTTTTGAATGTACATAATATCTAACTACACATAATACTAACTTCTATGTTGCATTAGCTCTAACTCGAACCTCATAACTATATATAATCCATGTTTAGATTTTATATACACAATATTTTTTATTGGGCTATGATTTAGCATATTACTACTAAATTTATTACTTATAGCATTTTAAGAGACATCATTAGTCTTGTAGATGTTGGGGATACCTACTCATAGGGTTTTATGTCCTTCTTATCTATTTTTCTATGATTTAGACTCTAGATTAATTGTTATAAATTATTGTCACCCATTTGATCTTGTAGATTAATTTTATCATTGACAGTAGTTACATGCTACTACACAACATCTACTTAATAGATACATGTGTCAAGTTTTAACCCTAAAACCACTATTTCCAAAACAATAATAGCTCATGCTATTCTAAGGCTATCATGGATTAGTTGCTACAAAGTTTGGGTGTTCATTTCGTTGCTTACACCCATTTCATTTATTATTCCCAAAAAATGTTATGAAATTTATTTTGATCATTTTAGTTTTATATCATGTCTTTCGTATGTTATTGTAGGTTACTCTTCAATGCATCTAGGCTTTTGATGCCTAATGAATTTATTTCACTAGCTAAATTCTAGACTACTACTATCATAAACTCCTCCTTATCAAGTTGAAGACACAACACTACTTCTACAGATGTTATGGATTTAAATTTGATGTGATTATGGTTCCATATTTTTAAATTTCTGATAATATGGATTCTATCCCACTTTGTAAATAGATTATGGTGTTTTACCTAGATGTTGCAGGATAATGTTTCTCATTATGTATTCAACACAGTTGTTATGCACTACTACAAAAACCCTTTCTAGAGGTGATGGAATTGTTATTACATCACAATGGCTATATGTTTTCAATTTTTTCTCCCATTAGTGAATACTACCATTATGCTACCAATCCATTTTCCATGAGTTTTATGTTGGACAATAATTTTTGATTTTTTTAATACTATAGGATGTATGTAAGTATTACATTAGTTTTATGGCCACTTCATGGATTGGTTTCTATAATAGATAAGATTTTTTTATGTGCCTTCCATTGGTTTATATCATTCAATTGAATAATCCTACACACATCACCAAGATACTATTATAAGTCTACATGTAGAACTCATTTCAATAGTTCTTGATCTTCTAGACAAATACTTTGATATTTATCTTTTCATCTCCTAGCCATCCTAAATTTGTTAATCATCACTCAGGATATTTAATTTTTGACTTCATTCCTTCACTCCATTCTTTGATGTAATCCATACTTCTACTCCCACACATGCTACCAAAATTTTATACATCATAACTTGAGATTGGTAAACAAATGCAAAGTCAAGTAATTGTGTTTTTTGTCTAGATTAATCATTTATTTTTAAAATATAAATAGTATGTGTAGCTAAGGTATTTTATGTGTTTCACCTAACCTTATACAATTATTTATTTCACAAGCCCTCATCCATAGCATTTACCTTCTCACACTTCATCCTTCCATGACATGTCTAATCACTCTACCCCCACATTTATTTCACAATTAACTCCCATTCCATCACTACTCACCATATCATCATCCCCTTACATGCCACCACCCACATTTCTATATGGCCAAAGCATTATATTTATGCCTTGCCCTATTCCACACTTCTTTAGGGGGATGATATTTCTACTTGAAGACAAATTTCTACACTTAGTTTGGGGGGAGGGATGGTCCATAAATTTACATTTATATCACTAAATTGAAATGGAATTAAACATATAATTTGGGAGATAAATTTCATGTGGATATATTCATAAGGTAGGTACCATACATTCTAAATTATTGTAATGCCACATGGTTCAAAAATAACCATCTAATCATGTGATCCTCATAAACACTCTAGGCATTGTAAGTATAATTCATGATGTTTAGTTATCTTTTTTAGAGGTTCATAGGGTATAGAGAAGAGTGGATTTGATGAAGGAAATAAAATAAAATTGTGTGTGTGTGTGTGTGTGTGTGTGTGTGTGTGTGTGTGTGTGTGTGTGTGTGTGGGTGTGTGTGTGTGTGTGTGTGTGTGTGTGTGTGTGTGTGTGTGTGTGTGTGTGTGTGTGTGTCTATTTATGTATATCTATATATATACACTTCATTATGTTCAATTATCTTTTTAAGAGGTTCATAGGGTATGAGGAAGAGTGGATTTGATGAAGGAAAAAAATAAAATTATATATATATATATATATATATATATATATATATATATATATATATATATATATATATATATATATATATATATATATATATATATATATATATACACACACACACACACACACACACACACACACACACACACACACACACACACACACACACACACACACACACACACACACACACACACACACACACACACACACACACAACTACTTCAACTCATCGTATAGAAGGTTCTTTATAATACACCACCCAATAAATTGAGGTTGTTAGTTCCAGCCATATAAGACATACAAAAAAATACCTTCACCCTAATAAAGGCCATAAAATAATTCAACTAACTTAGATGATAAGGACAAGAATGAAAGATAATTGAAATAAATATGGGTTATCTTAATATATTATATGATGGAGAAATAACACCTCATGATTTTAGAAGTTATTACACCTACTAAATTCCTTTTTATTATATACTAAATAAGTGGTATTGCAAAGGGATGTGCAAAATATTTAGTTGGGGGGTATGATGAGTCCTAAAAAATTACCACATATGAATATTATGTATCACTATATCCCCTACTATTCTACCACTTCATGAACCCACCATATCCTTTTATCAATATTATTTTATAATATTATGTGATATGAATACATTGTATACATTTATTTTTATGGTTTAAAGCTTATGATTTTTAAATAAAAAGGTATGATTTATAGTGTTGAGAATTTGGTATTATTAAAGGTTCACTCTGATAAGTGTTAGATACTATTATATAGCCATTGATGTGTGATACCTAAAACCACTATTATGTGATACCCATAGACATTATTTTAGCTTACTCATAGTAATGGATATAACTTGTTGTTTTTTACACATGATTAAAATAGCTTCCATTTTTCATTGTCAAAATGCATATAGTCTGCTACTGTATTTGAGTAAAATTCAAGGACATTGTCGACTTGAAGATGTTCCTACATATTTTTTGTATCATGATTCATTTGTAGTTGGACATGATTAGCATGGTAATTATTTGGATTTGGGTCTGATTATTTTCCAACTCTAACTTATTAATTTCATATCTTTTATTTCAATTACAGCTACAAATTGGTTGTTGAAACTTATTTTTTGCTAAGCATAGTTGTAAATACATTTACTATAACCATTGGATATTATAATCTCTAAATAAAGTGTTACCTTATTTATTTTAAAGATAAAAATAAGATTTAAATAGTTTAGTTAAGTGCATAACATAAATATAATTCAAAAGTTGATTTTAATTAGAGTAGTGTTATAACCAAGTCATATAAATTCTATCATTTTTACATGACTCACCATTGAATAATATATTAAATAGAAGTAACCTATCATAAGTTAAAGGATGGGATCCAAACTCTAATCCAATCGAGGAAGGGCCAACTCATGGATATTTATAGTTAATATTCTCATTTGATAGTTTTTCTATTATTATTATGTGAGTATTCATATCTTTTTTAATTATTGTGTGTTCTTTTCATGTGTGTATTCATTCTATAGTTAATTTTATGATTTATTATTTATACCCCAAATTTATTTTTATCATGAGTGATTATTTAGTTTGGTTTATGCATGTTCAATTAATCATCATGTGGGAAGATTCCAAAAAATAGTTATAACTATAGACACCTAAAACTAGCCACAACTGGCTTCTAACCGGACTTGAGACTGATTCCTACCAACCATTACAAATTAAGCCTAATAATCACTAAACATTCCAAATTTTATTGTGTATTATTCATCGAAACTCATAATCATGTTGATACATCCCTAATGTGGGTATCATATTTTATGCAATAATAACCTCTCATAGATTCATCCTTAATCACCTTGAAACATTACAACTATCAATATAGCTTATGAACCTATTAAGTGGGGCACTTGCACACTTAAATAAAATCTTGAAAGAGATAGAAGGCTAATAAAAATCAATTAACAAGTTAAACCATATTAAATGCCTAGTGTAATTATCCATTTGAAATTAGAGAATATATAAAAAGAAAATTCAAAATTTAAAATATCTTAGCCTTCCATCATTGCCTTTATGAGTTGTCAAACTCTTTGAAAATATTATAAAATATATAATTTTGAGAGCCATAACTATTAATTGAAAATCATAATTAATTGACAACTATTAACGCTAATGGGGTTAGATTTGACTCACCTAGGTTTAGTTTGGACCTATTCCAAGCCTTAACTCAACCCTAACTCACCTTGGGTGAGAGTTAATTCCTAAGGATATAAATACAAGGCCATGCCTCTTCATTTATAATAAATCATAACCCAAAGTTATAATGCTAATTTGGAAAGATACAGGCTTTGTGATAGTGTTAAATGCCAAAATCTAAAGCCAATCAATCAAAATCCACATTAAAGATATGGTGCTAAGGAGAAAATGAACCAACAAACTTCATTTGCCAAAGAATTCTTGATGCACAAGCCAAATAATCCACTCAACAAAGAATTTGAAACTCCCAAGGAAGGTAAAAGAGTTATTTATCTGTTATGTTTTTATTTTTCTTTCATTTAGATGTTGTTAGTAATCTCTCCCTAGTATCTAGGCTAGAAGTGTAAGTGTTAGTGTGTTTATTTGAGTTTTTTTTGCCTGAACTAACACTATAGTAACCTCCCTTATTGGATTCCTATGATCACAAATGGCATGCCTAATGGGACCTTATAGATCACCCCATACAAGGAGATTAATATGCATCTCTTAGTTTTGCTAATATATGTTTGACAATATTCAAAATTTGAGGTTTTAACTTTGTTTTTCACATATTCTATTTTTTTATGACACATAGTTGGCACAGAGACCAACATCAATTCTAATAAGACCAATGTCAATCCTGCTAGAACTGATTTGACCCCTATGTGTATAAAAGATCATGAAGGAAACATGATGAATAAGTTTTTCTCGAGTTTTCTAGTTTTTGTTTTGTATCTAAGAGCTTGAATATTATTTGAATAACTTTTTACTGGCAAGATCTAGTGTTAATCATTGGTTTCAAGCTCATTTGGTTAATAGTATTTTTTTTAAAACCATATTCTTAAATTTATATGTTTTGCAGGAAACTAATGTCGATTTATTTGGATTAACCGATGCCAATTTTAGTGAATTAACATCGATCTTTGTGTGTATTGATGTCAATCTATGAGATAAAAAATAGATAACCCTAAGAGAAAACCCTTCTCATTCACTTTTGGGCTTATAAGTAGGCAAAACCCTCTGACAATTGTAGGTCCTAAGGTGAAAGGATCAAGTTTGAACATGGTTAAATCTTGCACAAATTTGTCTTTGGTGTTGAAAACGAACTTAGTTCTTTTCATGCCTTAGATGTTTTCAAAGTTTTTACAATTTTTTCAACTAATGACAATGAGCTAAAAATTTCACAAACACATTTAGTTTTGTTGAAAATAAAATGAACTTTCATACTTGGTTACATACTCCAGAGTGTGTTCATTTTATACTTGTTCGTTTAAAGTTGTTTATTTTATGAAAATGATTTATTCGTGTATGCTCTCCCCTCGTCCCCTTTAGGGAACTCGAGTGACCAAAAGTGATCATTATTTGCCTTAGCCTATTTAGTCCAAAGCATGAAAAGAACATCATCAAGTCTCTCTCCAAATATATATGGTTTAGGTGATCTAAACATGACCATGAAGTCTTTCCACTTATTTTTTATTTTCATGCATTTTGGCCTGTGAGCGGGAATTCATCACCTCCTCACAAGTTTTATAGGGAAGCATTGACTTGGGAATTCATCTTCCATAATCATATCAAACCCACTACATGTTTGGTATATAAATTGAGGGTAACCTTATTGGATGCTTGTTTGAGCAGTTAAACAAGCTCCATTAGTGTTACTCCATCTCAGACCATAGGGGCAACTTGGACATCACACTACATTGAGAAAGTGAAGGATGTAGTGGTTATGAAGAGGACAATACATTTTCACAACAAGATGGTTTATGTGGATCTAATTAATATGAGCATATCTTGTGTTATCCATACTTGGCACCATCTAAAAACATGTGAAAATTTATAGTTTAGAACAACCCCACTTATTGTAGGCATATTATTGATGTAGGGTGAGTAGCCCAAAGTTCCATGTCATAGTAAAAACTCTTGGGAGAAGAGAGGGACTAAAAACCCTACTTTTTATGCACTTTTTATTTTGGATTAATACTTAAAATCCTCTAAAGAGTGAGTATATTGATATAATTCAATAATATTATGTGACCTTATCAGTTTTAGGATCTAAAACATTACACTTAGGTGTTTATGTCATTTTATCCTTTATTTCACGGTCTTGAGTCTAAACTATCTATTCTTGTTTATCATACTACATCAAAATGAGTTTGTTTATACATCACTCTATTGTTTGAGGAGGCATTATACCACCGATTTGATACCATACCATTGCCTTAGTCTTTTTTATCAATTTAATTTGTGTGTGTGTGTCACTTAATTGAAAAGGTTAACTTTACACTACCCAATTCATTTCATATCTTATGTTTTTAAGTCTTGAAACAAACCATTGATCATATATTTAGATCGTGATAACATTATTATACTATTCAAATCATTTTAAATATTTGTTTGCTTTGCATCCAAATCCCAATTTTGAAACCAAAGCCATATGTACCTTTTAGGAACTATGCTTAGTGACATTATGCCATTCAGTTTCATCTAGCTTGTTATTTATTTTAAGAATACTACTTTTCTAAGTTGAGTTTGAAATTACCCTTTCCAAGTTTAAATTCAAATATTGCTTGATTTCTGCCTATGCCTTATATAATTTTTGCCTATACATTAATCTTTCTCTTTTGATTTGTGTAACATAGGTTAATTATATATTCAATTTGAAAACTATTGTTTGTGCCTAGATTTGGGAGAAACAACCTATCTTCCATATACATTTTTTTCCATGCCTTATACCAATTGACCAAGTTCATTTATAAATTTTAATGCCTAGTTTATGCTAAAGTGTTTTAGATTTATTAGATTAAATCTCATACCTTGTTTTTTTAAAAATATATAGCTTTTATGCATTTTCTAAAAGACCTAGAACATGCCTATTTTGAGCCTAGATTTTGTGCTCTATTTTTCCAAAAGACTTAGAAACTTTTATTTTATTTATATTAGACTTATTTGAAACACTTTAAACTTAGAGTTTGGCATGCCAATTTTTATTCATTCACTTGACCATTTATTTAAGACATTTGAAATTAGGCATATGACGTTATACTATTTTAGACCAAGTTTTAGCACAAACCATTTTAGAGATATAGCTCCATTCCTTAGACCAAGTTAGAACATGTTTGGACCATTTGTCCTTTGGACATTATTTTTAAGAGTTTATATAACTTGAGGCCTATTTGTCAAATGTTCATCATTGACTTGGATATGTCTTGTTACACTCAAAATAGAGCCATGTACAATTTAGGTTATGATAACATGGTCACATATGGTGACTTTGTTCAAGACCCCTATTGGGATGATGTTATTTGCAAGATAGATCATTATCCTCCTTACAATACTCAATTTAGGGAACAAATCTAAGATCCTTAAGAATAATATGCAGTGATACCATCTTTGGGTTGATTGACATATGATCTTCTCCCTTTCACTTCTCATGGTATCTAATCCTCCACCTATACCATTTACCCTCCTTTGGATTGTACGAGTCACCAAGCTCCATAACATCCAAGGATTACCATTCTAGGACCTCATCATTTGGCTTGTATGAGAAACCAAGCTCTACAACACCCTAATATTACCATTCCAAGACCTCATATTTTGGCTTGTACAAGCAACCAAGCTTCATAATGCCCTACCATTTCTATTTTAGGACCTCATCCTTTAGCTTATGTAAGTAACCAAGATTTGTAATTCCCTACCATTTTTATTCCATGACCTCATCCTTTGGTTTTTTCAAGTAACCAAACTTCATAATTCCCTAGAATTACTATTCTAGGGCCTTCCAAGTATAATAGCTCATTCTCTCAACAAGATTATGTACCTATGACTAGATGAGTCTTAGTTACTATCTTAGGCCAAGAATTAGACTTTGATAAGCCTATCAATATCCAACCTCTGACCATTATTCATCCATTTAAAACCATTTCCCACTTTAGAAATCCCATACCAATCATCCAACCCCAACTGATCCAATTAGCATCACTCCAACCAAGCCAATTATTCAAAGACTAATATGTATTCAAAATTGGTATTTTATAACTGATTATAAACCAAGGCCAAGAAAACCAACCAATCTAATATTTTTTTGTTAAAACACCCATTTATGACAAATCAACCTATGATGAATCACCTTTTGATCCTTTACCCATTGTCGATGGGTCTCACTTTGACAAGCTAATTTTTGCTGAGTTACTTCTTAATGATTATAACCACCTTTGGGAAAATCATTATCATGACCATTATCCTTTTTTTAAATATCCTCCCTTTGACAAGCCAATATTTATGGAGTCATCTGATGAACATTTCCCCTCTTTGAGTCACTTTGACAAACTAGTCTCTATGGAGCCCATTATGCCATCACAAGCTATTATTTGTCTAATAAAAAATAATCAAAAAGAAATCATTGTAACAAAATCCACACCAGATGAAGAATCAACATTGAATTTAGGTTCTATTTTTGAATTGATCTTAGATTTAGCATAAAAATTAGAATCAATGTTAGTCTCAACATTGGATTTAAAGTCCCTTGAGTTAGAATCAGATTTAGAATCAAAATATGTTCATGGTTGTTATAATATTGGTTACACATGCCCCTTAGATCAATTTGAATATATTTGTGATCCTTACATAGTTTTTGAAATTGATTACTTTAGCATCACCACAATTTATCCTAGTATCTTCTATGAGGATTGTATTTCCTTTTTCCATTCCATTAGCATTCCACATGTCATGAACACCAACCAACCTAGCTAGTATATTGACCTTATACCTCTTACAAGTTTTGATTGGGACCAATAAAATCACACCTTGTTCAATTGCATCTATGGTGACATATTAGTTGAATAATATCATGAAGGCCAAGACCACATTCATGCAAAAGAAGTAAAATCTCCTAGTGAAACCTTTTTAGAGGAACTAGGGGGAAATCAAAGTCAAAACTCAACATCTTCTAGTGAAACCTTTTTGGATGTGCTAGAAGATAATCAAATTTAAAAGTTAAAAATCTTTAGTGAAACCTTCTTGGAGGTGATACAGGACAATCAGGACAAATTTATTTGTGAAACCTCATTGAGATGCCAATAGATGAGAACAATAGTTCTTTACTTTTTAATGAAGACATTATAAAAAATGACATCAATACATCTTCCACTCTACAAAATAGTCATATGGTAACTACTCTTAGGCCCAAATAATAAAAAAATATAGTGGTCCTATTGAGAGTATTTAGAAGTCTTCATCCCTACCATAACTAAATTTATGTCAAATCTAAAATCAACAACATTATTTGTAACTAAAAATCCTAATCTTCATTTATTTCCCAACCATTATACATTGCATTATCATCTATATTTGCATTGCCAACTTAGGCCTTGTTGTTCCCAAAATCTGTCACTCATTTTTGGGACAACATATGAACTGTTTTGGTCCTGCATGACAAAATTCCCTCTTCCCTTCTCAAAAATTGTTCTGGGCATTCAAATTCTCCATTTTTCAAGCTTTTTCAGCTAACAGACTTCGCAAGTTCATTTCTACAGATTTTGTAGGCTGATTTCTATGGACTCTATAGGCTTAAATCTATGGACTCTGTAGGCTTAAATCTATGAACTCTGTAGGCTTAAATATATGGACTTATTTTTATGGACTCTACCATTTATATGAACTCATTTCTACAGGCTCTGCAGGTTCATTTCTATGGACTCTGTAGGTTCATTTCTACAGACTCTAGAGGAAAGAAACAAGCTCTCAACACTTAGGCAATTTCAAGGTTGGTTCAACGGCAAGGTTCAACAAGTTCAATGCCAAGATTCAACAAAGTCGGCAAGCTTAAAGAGTTAAATGCTTTAGCAAAAGTTCAAAGTTCAACGGCTTCAAACAGATTCAAAAGACTTAGCGAAAAGAATAAGGCTTGAACCATTGAACCTTGAACCAAAGGTTCAATGGGTTCAATAGTTTAAAGGTTCAATGAGCAGTTGGTTCAATGTGGTTGGTTTAATGAAGTTGGTTCAAGTGGTCAAGTGAACACAAGATTGAACCGTTGAACCAAAGTCGGTTCAATCAATCGGTTCAAAGGAGTGCCCCAAAGTGAAGAGACCAAGTGCCCTTATGGAAGGCAATGAACCAAGACCAAGAACCCCTATAGAGGGCACTTAAGAGCCAAAAGGACCCATGCAAATTTTTTGAAAGGAAATCTTCGAGATCAAATAGCCCTTGTGGAGGGCAGGTGATGAGCAAAATAGACCTTTCTCAAAGCCCGAAGGGACACTTCCCTTCGAGGTGTTACAAAGACCAAAGCCAAAGAAATTTTAAGGCTTCAAAGGTACTTAGAAAAATAATGGATTCATGAAACAAAGGATGAACCAATGGACCCATTAAACCTTGAACCAAAAGAGTTTAAAAGTTCAAAGGTTCATAGGTTCAACAGTTTAAAGGAAGCTCCAGACAAAGAGCAAGAAAGTGATTAAATCATTGAACCATTGAACCTTGAACCAAAAGAGTTAAATAGTTCAGAGGTTTAATGGTTCAATGTGGATGGTTCAAAGGAGTGCCCCAAAGCTGAAAGAATAAATTCCCTTATGGAGGGTAGTGGCAGGTGCCCTTGTAGAGGGTAGAGAACATTGGTTCAAAGATCAAAGGGATGGTAAAATCAAAGACTAAGAAAGTGATTGAACCAAGAAAGTGATTGAACCAGGAAAGCAATTGAATCAAGGAAGCGATTGAACCAAGGAAGTGATTAAACCAGGGAAACAATTGAACTAGGGAAGCGATTGAACCAAGGAAGTGATTAAACCAAGGAACCAATAAAGACCACTTGAACCATTGAATTATTAAACCGATGAACTTTCAAAGGTTCAAAGGTTCATGGTTCAATATAGTTCAAACAATCAACAACCATTGATGTCCCCACAGATGTCAAATTTAAGATAGTAAAATATTTGTTGATTTTTAAATATGGTACAGACCCTATGAACAAATTTAGTGACCAGACAAAGAGAGAGCTCGAGAGCTATGATCACACAGATAAGGACAAAATATAGCAAGGAAAGGGGAAATGATGGAGAAAGATCAGAAATATCCATGCATGGGATATGTTTCTAGAAGGTGAAGCATCCCACCAAGTGGACATTAGAGAGCACAAACATTCAATGGCATGGCCTATTTTTTTGCATTAAGTAAAGTGAATGAACAGCTATGCACACATCAGGTGGCCCATATTTAAAATTGATGCCTGATTCCAGCATAGCCCATGGATAAAATTTAAAATGCATTGAAGGCATTGAATGCATTATAGGCCATTTTTATGAAACAAAGCACCCAAGTCTTTCTTAGAGCACTATATATTGGACTCTCTCTTATTGTTTTATGGATATCACTCAGTTATCAGAAACAAAACTCTACCCAAATTGAAAGGCATTACTAAGACTTTGAGCTTATATTATTGATCATATTTCATTATTTGAATAAGAAAACAAGTGACTTTTCATACTTTGTGCTGAAATAGCTTGATTGTTGAGGAAATTGTTTTTATGTCTATTTCCTTAATACATTTTTTTTCTATTTAATTAAATAAGTAGAATTAGTGAAAGTAATCAAGAAGGTGTCCTGAAGTCGACTGTGGAGAGACTTTGTGTTGCCATAATTGTCTTTAGTTTGTCTATTTTTTGTTTCTATGTAAAGGATCTTGGGATGACTTTGTGCCCTCATTATCCTTCATATTTCACTCTTTGGTAGTTGAGGTGGAGACTTTGTGCTATATTTCATCCTGTTGTGTTACTACACCCTATTACAGTTAAGAGTTCTTTGTGTGGGATCAGAAGGCCCAGGATATTCATCTTTGAATTGAGAAACACAGAGACCTATTTAAGACACACTTGGGATTTTAAATATTAATGAAATTTTCAAAGAAGATAATGGATGCAACAAGTAATATATAGATGTACCAAATAACTTAACTATACATATGTAGTTGCCTTCTATCATTTCATTAGGATTTCCCCTTTGATTTTTGAACATCATCTTTGAAAAAAGAGAGATGGATGGTGTTATCCTACCCCTGAGTGTTATTTTTAGCTTATTTATAGTAGATTAGTATATATATATAGTACCTTATAGTTATAGGGAACCTCCCCTTGATGAGAGGAGAGATTTGTCCACCTCTGATGTGGTAAACCTGCACATTTGTCTAACCAATCTCCCTATGATGTGGTTGAAGAGACCTATTTTACTCATTAGTTAGCTAATTGACAAAATATTCACCCAACATTTTTTGGTGACTCCGCTAGGGATCAACAAGCATCTCTAGTCCTTTTCTAGTCTATTCAAATCGAAGCATTTCATATCACTGGAGAATAAGGTGAAGTAGGAAATAACACCTCCAGCTTCATGCCAACAATTTTTGGCAACTCTATTGGGGATTTAAACAAGCAGTTCCTATCCTTATCCATTATATACTCTGGAAAATCTCATCTGGGTCTTACCCATTATCATTATAGCCTTATCCATTTATCCTGCTGTGAAAGAACGAGCTGCTCCAGTGCTTTCCCATTGTTAATTTTTATTTCCAGCTTCATGCCAACAATTTTTGGCAACTCTGTTGGGGAAAGAATGGATAGTTTGAAGCCTCAAGCTTCAAGCTGAAGCAGTGCCAGTTCTTTTCCATTTTTATTTTTACACTCTAGCAGATCCACAGTATACATGAAGCCAAAGGGCTAAAGGTATTGTTGACCATATATTGGAGTTGGTACAGTAAAGTAATTTTGATTTGTTTCTTTCTTTATCTCACCTCCAATGAACCAGGAGCTTTCCTCCTACTAAATTCAAGTCTCCATTACTAGGCAAAGCATCCATTTTTGTTATTAATAAAGCTTTGTCAATACTTGCCCCTCTAAGATTTGTTATTCCACCTTTCCATATTCATACAATGGCAATTCAAGGCCCTTGGGTAACTCTTTTGGCCCACTCAATTTAACTCCACCTCCACATGAGCTACCATGTAGTTCAAGGAAAATTTTCCTCAAGTTCTATGGTGATGGGAAGGTTCATCCTGATGAACATATTATAGCCTTCAGCATAGCTTGTGGCATAATAGGTGTGGAGTATGAGGATGTAGCAGTCAGGTTGTTCATAAAAACTTTATAAGGTGCTACTGTAGACTGGTTCTATCATCTGTAGGCCCAGACTATGATTGACTAGAACACTCTCAAAGTCAAATTTGAAGCTAGATTCAAGCCTGTAAAAGATGTCCATGCCCTATTGGCTCAACTCACACAAATGAAGAAGGAGCCTCATGAACCAATGAGGGATTTAATATCCAAGATTTACAAGCTAAGGAATAGAATTCCTATAATTGCTCAGCCTATAGCTGAGAATCTCAAATGTTTCTTCATCAACTCTCAACTGCCTGAAGTGAGTTTTTTGCTAAGACTTGCTAGCCAAATAGACCTTTATAGCTCAAGATTTGGCCACTAAGGTGGAATATGACCTTATCTTGGAAAGAAAGATAAGGAGAGATCCTAATAGAGGTAAATCTTCTTTATTTTCTAAATATCCATCTATAGGTACCACTGATCCAATGGTGTAGAAGATGGCAAATGAGTTGCTAGCTCTCAAGAAGCAAATGGCGTAAGGGATATCTCTAGCTCCTTCATATAGATATATTCCAAAGAGGACATTCCCCAATCAGTCATACCAAAGTAATACTGCTAGGAATCAAGGATAGCCAAATCATCTTCCTCCCCCATAGGGGAAACTTGCCATTGAAGCACCTCTAACCAATTCAATAGTTGGATATCTCAAAATAGAATTTGATTTCTCTTTCCATCCTTAATTGAACCAATAAAATGATTCTAATCTCCTTGCAAGAGGCCAAGAAAAATTAGCTAGTGACTCCAACATTAGTTTCCTAAATTACCAGGATGAACCTAGAGGTAAAGGTGAAGCAGTTTATGGATCATATGATGTATTCACCTAGTCCCAGAACCAGTCAGCCCAGCAAGCTGATAAAGTAAAAATAGGGGAAAGTACTCAGCCTATAATTTCAATTGCCAAATGAGGAACTTCTTTGCTTTTCCAGCCAAAGGACCTAGTGAGTAATAAAAATGTAAGTACATCAAGCATTCCTCCATCTTCAACTTTAATTCCATAGACCAGTACCACCCCTCTTAAAAACTAGAAAGATGAACTACCCTCCTCTGTTCCTAGTCCATTTTAGTCATTTGACATAATCAACCATGTCAAGAAGAACAAAATTCAAATGTCTGAATTTAAATTCTTGCAATCCAATCCTAAACAGTTGGATAGGTTAGTTCAGTGTGTGAAGAATAAAGCAATCCCTATAGGACAAGATGTTAAAAAGGTAACTCATGATCCCCCAAGGAACATGTCCATCCAAAAAAATCTTGTCATTACTCCTCCAACTACCCCTAGGAAAATAGAGCCTTTTTATGTTTCCCTATTGATAAATAGTCACAAACTGAGCAATTGTATCATAGACTCAGGTGCATCTAAAAACATCATGCTTGCCAAGGTGGCAGAATCTCTTGGACTCACACTGACCAAAAACTTTGGGAGATGTTTCTCTATGGAGAACAAATAAGTACCTCTGCTGGGACAAATCAAGGATGCCCAATTTGCATTTGTAGCATTCCCAGACAAAAGAATCAAGATGATAGTCCTGGTGGCTGATGTTCCAACCCCATATGGCATTCTTCTAAGGTGAAATTTTTGCAAGGATGTTGGTGGAGAATTGATCATGGACCTATCTGAAGCGAGGATCCCTATCAAAGACATCATGCAGAGGCTGCTTTCTAAAAAGGAATCAAAATATGTTGTCACTCAGACATCAGCCCCTGAAGCTCAAATTTTGTTTGAATCTTTAGGCATGGGTAATTCTTCTTAACCATAAAAGTACCCATGTTTTAGTTGATGAAACCTCTAAAAATGATAGTCTAAAAATTAGTTTAGATAGAACACCAGAAGACATGATAGAGCACAATGCAAATGCAAAAGAATTCCCCCTTCTAAGAAAAGAGAAATCTGAGAAAGGATCAGTTTCAAATAAGGTATGGATCCTAGAATTTGATGGCAGCAATTCTTCTACCAGCTCAGGGGTTGGGATTATGTTGATATCTCCTCAAGGAGATATCTTTCCTTCATCATACAAGTTACAGTTTAGCAATACTAACAATACTACTGAATATGAATCTCTTTTGCTTGGATTGAAATCTGCTAAAGACAAGGGAGTCAAACTCCTTCATGCCAAAGGAGATGCCAAGTTGGTGGTTTATCAGGTGAGAAACCTATACCAAACCAACAATGAGAGATTGCACCACTACCACAATCTAGTCTAGGATCAAATTGAAAGCTTTGATGCTTTCAGCATCTTTGCCATACCCAGGGAATCCAATGACAGAGCTGATGCACTGGCAATTTCAATAACTCTCTTAGTCCCTCACCTAGACTTCACAGGAGACAAGTACACCATCACGCTAGTCTTCCAACCAAGTGTACCTGATAATGCCAATCATTGGCAAGTGTTTAACAATGACAACCAAATCATTGCCTTTTTGGAGCAAAAGGACAGCTTTGAATAGCTTCATTTTGAAGGCAGTGAGCCTCAGAAGCTTGAATCAGTCCATAAATCAAGATCAGATGTAGGTGAAGAATTCCTACAACTCAAAGGGAACAAAATTCTCAAAGTCCTGGTTTATCTTGAGAAACTATTTGACAAGCATGATAGGTTCATCAAATAGCAACAAATGGATTCAATCTCCTCCCAGGGGTTTGATCAGATAAATTTGGGTACCAAGAAAAATCCTAAGATGGTGAACATTGGGAAGTGTTGTACTCCTGAGGAGAGATTCAAGCTCACTGCTCTACTCCTATGATGATCTAAAGTCACTCAGACTTGAAGAAATCTGCCATGACATTCCTCTTAAAAGTGATTCAGTACCTTACAAGCAAAAATCTAGGTATTATAATCTGAAGATATCAAGTACTATTTTGTCAAAAATACAGAAAATGCTGAATGCCAAGATAATCTTCCCAATCCATCATTCCACATGGATTGCCAACATAGCACCTATGACAAAGAAGAATGGTGAAATTCACCCCTATGTGGATTTTAGGAATCTAAATTAGTCATCCTTAAAGGATAACTATTCTTTTCCCATCATGGACCAAGTACTTTAGACAGTGACCAGTTTTGAGATGTTATCAATGCTAGACAGCTTCTCAAGATACAATCAAGTAGAATTTGGTGAAGCAGACTAGCACAATACTGCCTTCACCATGCCTTGGGACACCTTTGCATATCGAATGATGTCATTTGGCCTGATAAATGTTGGCACTACTTTCTAGAGAGAAATGGACCTTGCTTTCAAAGATGAAATAGGTAAGTTCATTGCGGTATACCTTGATGACTTGACCATTTTTTCCAAGTATCACCCTGACCATGTGTGCCATTTGCAATAAGTGCTAGAACACTGCCACCAAAATGGCATTTATCTAAATCCAAAGAAGTCTATTTTTGGAGTAATAGAAGGGAAGCTTTTCAGACACATTGTATCTAGAGAAGGCATAAAGATTGACTCAGAAAGAGTCAAGTCCATCCAGGAGCTTACTCTACCCACGAGTAAGACTGCAGTTCACTTTTCCTTCAAAAAAGTGAATTTTTTATGAAGGTTCACTCCCAAGTTCACTGAGAAGACTCATCATATTGTAGATATGATGAAAGGAAAGGCCACTTTTAGCTAGACTAAAGAAGGCAAATTAGCATTTTGAGACATCAAGACAGCCATTGCCCATGCCCCAATTCTAGTTTGTCCAGATTATACCAAATATTTCATCATGTATAGTTATGCTTTTGAACACACACTTTTATCCATTCTAGTTCAATAGAATGAAGAAGGTGTGGAATCTCCCATTTCCTTCATGAGCTGTCCTCTCAAATCTCATGAGCTAAAGTATACAAACATGGAGAAGGATGCTTATGCAGTGGTCAAGGTAGTGAAGCATTTCCATTATTATATCCTGAACTCATGTGTTACTACCCTCATTCATGATACCATAGTCAAATCCATACTAACTTAGCAGGAGTTTGGAACCAAAAGGGGCAATTAGATTGCTAAAATCTAGGAGTTTGATTTAGTTATCAAACCAATAAAACTGGTGTGGGGAAAGGGCCTTTGTCAATTGATTGTTGACAATAGACCTGAAGAAGCAAGGCATGAAGAAAAAGAAGTAGAAGACATGCCAACAATCCTCTTTGTCTCCACCAAGAATGAGTGGTATTCAAGTATTGCTCATTTCCTTACTTATGGTGAGTGTCCTGCTCACCTGTCTCATAAAGAAAGGAGAACTGTCAAGTTGAAAGAAACCAACTTTGTCCTATAGGACAATGGACTCTATAAGAGGAGCCTTGATAGGGTATTACTTCATTACATGGATAAAGTGAAACTGATCTGGACAACAATTCAGATGACAATTCGGGTGATGGGTCCACCCCATTTGATGGCAGAACTTCTAGGAGCCATAACATTTGCACCATAGCTCCAATTGACTCGCCGTTTGAACCGTTGGAAAGCTAATAATGAGGGGAACATCATGAGATGGCATAAATCTCTGCTCAATAAATTTTGACCCCCCTAAAACCTAATGGAAGTGTCCTAAATTTCAATTTTAGTAGTGCAATCTAAAAATAGTTTCTAAAAATAGTAATTCCTCGAATTCTATATTATTGTAAATCATGGAAGTCGAACCAATTCAGCTCCCTCGAGATTGGTGACCTTCCATATCCTCCCCACAACTTCAAAACATGTATAAATGAAGATGTAACCTGAAATGGAAATTAGACATCTCTTCTCAGAGATAAGCATATGTTTGGGACTGTAATTTTGATAAATAAAACATCTCTTTTTAGAGATAGCATTATTTGAATTGTGTTGTTCTTATTTCTGAATTATATTTCAACCAAAGCTTTTTGAGTTTTGGATTATTGGTATCAGAGTGGTTTGAATTTAGAGTGTATGATCCTGAGGATGAGGTTAGATTATAAGAAGCTTGGGTGGAAAATAGAACCAACATGATATCCACCTATTCGCTCCAAATGACTTCAAATGGTGGATAACACTGAGGCATCCAATCCTTTCAAGTAAATGGTGAATAAAGCCCTCCAACAACAACAAGCACAGATGCTAAAACATTTCACTCAAATTATCCAACAAATCTTGATGGGAAATTATGGCTCCTCATCCACACCTACACATCCTTTTAGTGCCCTAACACCCTTCAAGGTTCAGGTGAATTTTGATATCCCTACATTTGAAGGCAAAATCAATGCTGATGTAGTAGAAAATTGGTTGGATCAATTATCATCTTATTTTTTTGTAAATAAATTCACCGATAAAGAGAATATTCTTTTTCTCTTTTGAAAGCATCATTGCCTATCAAAAATTGGTGGGAAATGTATAAAAAGAGATTCAGTGCAGATGATATTAGCCTTGAGACAGAACCTACATGGGATGATTTCATAGATGTTGTAAAGGAAGAATACTACCCCATTGGAGCATATGACGATCTGTATATAGAGTGGCAACAACTTTGCCAAGGTAAGGAACAATCCGTTCAAGATTACACTGACTTTTTTCATTCTCTATCTGTGAGATTGGGCATCCAAGAAAGTGAGAAACATAAGGTTCTCAAACATCATGGCGGACTACAATGGTACATTCAGGGAGAAATAAAACTCTTCAATTTGGAAACCATGGTGAGGCATACAAGTTAATAGTGAAGATTGATCAGAAGCATGGAAGAATGAATATAAATAATCAGTCTTCAAAATGGAAAAGTGACAAAGAAGGTCAAACATGAGGCCAAAATTGGAAGCAAAAGGAAGGAAAGACTGGGAAGTGGTGTGATTATCAAAAATCTGGAACTCACTCAAAAGAAGAATGTTGAGATATCAAATCACTACTTTCTAAGTCACAATCCTCTGCTCTACCTCATACAGACCCTGCAGTCAAAGAGGTTGAAGAAAAAATTATAGATGCTGATGCTGAAGCCATTGTTGCATCATCACAGACACATGAGAAGATGCTAGATGACAAAGAAAGGTTGTTTTACTCTAAGTTATGGGTGAAAGGTAAGCCTCTAAATTTCATTCTTGATAGTGGAAGTCAAAATAATTTAATCTCTATTGATGTTGTGAAAAGCCTAAATCTATCTATGAAGCCTCACCCAAAACCATATAGTATTGGATGGTTGAGTCTAGGGAGAAACCGTTGTGTTACCCACTAATGTCTTCTCTCATATGCAATACAACCTTTCCAAAATGAGGTCTTATGTGATGTGGTTAATCTAGATGTTTTTGATGTACTCTTTGGTCAGCCATTCATGTATGATCGACATGGTATATATGAATCAAGAACTAGAAGGATCACTTTCACTCTTGGAACACGGCGCTACAGGGTACCAGAAGTATCACCTTCTACATCTATCTCTCTGATTAGTGCCAAGAAATTTGTTCTCATGTTGGTCAAGCCACAAGAATCAAAAAGGGCTGATGTTATAGCCCTGACTACACAAACAACACAACAATAGAAGCAAATAGAAATTGAGCTGAAGAAGTTCACAACCTTCCATCCACAGACTGATGGTCAGACAGAAATGGTGAACAATCGGGTATGCAACAAGAATCAAATCAAACTAAAACTACCACACTTGATGAAAAATATTGATGTAATGGGGACCATTACTTCTTAAGGAGGGAGGAATGATCCGAAGAACAATTCAGATGACAATTCAGGTGATGGGTGCACCCCATTTGATGGTGGAACTTTCGGGAGCCATAACTTTTGCACCATAGCTCCAATTGACTCGCCTTTTGAACTGTTGGAAAGATAATAATGAGGGAAACATCATGAGATGGCATGGAGCTTTGATTAATGAAGTTTGACCCACTAAAACCAGATGGAAGTGTCCTAAATTTCAATTTTAGTAGTGCAGTATAAAAATAGTAAGTTTTTAAAAATAGTAATTCCTTGAATTCTATATTGTTGTAAATTATGGAAGTTGAACCAATTCATCTCCCTTGAGATTGGTGACCTTCCATCTCTTCCCCATACCTTCAAAACATGTATAATTGAAGATGTAACCTGAAATGGAAATCAAACATCTCTTCTCAGAGATAAGCATATGTTTGGGTTTGCAATTTTGATAAATAAAACATCTCTTTTCAGAGATAGCATTATTTGAATTGTGTTGTTCTTATTTCTGAATTATATTTCAACCAAAGATTTTTGAGTTTTGGATAGTTTATCTTTAGAATGTATGATCTTGAGGATGAGGTCAGATTACAAGAAGCTTGGGTGGAAAATAGAACCAGCATAATATCCACCTATTCGCTCCAAATGACTTCAAATGGCGGACAACACCGAGGCATATGATCCTTTCAAGGAAATGGTGAATGAAGCCCTCCAAAAACAACAAGCATAAATAATAAAAAATTTCACTCAAATTATCCAATAAATCTTGATGGGAAATTTTGGCTCCTCATCCACACCTGCACATCCTTTCAGTGCCCCAACACCCTTCAAGGTTCAGGTGAATTTTGATATCCCTACATTTGAAGGCAAAATCAATGATGATGTAGTATAAAATTGGTTGGATCAATTGTCATCTTATTTTTCTATAAATAAATTCACTAATAGAGAGAAGATTACTTTTTCTCTTCTGAAAGCATCATTTCCCATCAAAAATTGGTGGGAAGTGTACAAAAAGAGATTCAATGCAGATGATATTGGCCTTGAGATAAAACCTACATGGGATGATTTCATAGATACTGTAAAGGAAGAATACTACCCCATTGGAGCATATGATGATCTGTATATAGAGTGGCAACAACTTCACCAAGGTAAGGAACAATCTGTTCAAGATTACACTGACATTTTTCATTCTCTATTTGCAAGATTGGGCATCCAAGAAAGTGAGAAACATAAAGTTCTCAAATATCGTGGTGGACTACAATAGTACATTTGGGGAGAAATGGAACTCTTCAATTTGGAAACCATCAGTGAGGCATACAAGTTCACAGTGAAGATTGATCAGAAGCATGGAAGAATGAATATAAAAAATTAGTCTTGAAAATGGAAAAGTGACAAAGAAGGTCAAACACGAGGCCAAAATTGGAAGCAAAAGGAATGAAAGACTGGGAAGTGGTGTGATTATCACAAATCTAGAACTCAATCCAAAGAAGAATGTCGAGCTATCAAATCACTACTTTCTAAGTCACAATCCTCTGCTCTACCTCATACAGACCCTATAGTCAAAGAGGTTGAAGAAGAAATTATAGATGTTGATCCTGAAGCCATTGTTGTTTCATCACAGACACATGACAAGATGCTAGATGACAAGGAAAGGTTGTTTCACTCTAAGTTATGGGTGAAAGGTAAGCCTCTAAATTTCATTCTTGATAGTGGATGTAAAAAGAATTTAATATCTACTGATGTTGTGAAAATCCTAAATCTATCTATGAAGCCTCACCCAAAACCATACAGTAGTGGATGGTTGAGTCTAGGGAGAAACCTCTGTGTTACCCACCAATGTCTTCTCTCATATGCAATACAACCTTTCCAAGATGAGGTCTTATGTGATGTGGTCAATGTAGATATTTGTGATGTACTCTTTGGTCAGCCATTCATGTATGATTGACATGGTATATATGAATCAAGAAATAGAAGGATCACTCTCACTCTTGGAACATGGCGCTATAGGGTACCAGAAGTACCACCTTCTACATCTTTCTCCCTGATTAGTGCCAATAAATTTGTTCTCATGGTGGTCAAGCCACAAGAATCCAAAATCGCTAATGTTACAACCTTGACTACACAAAAAACACAACAACAAAAGCAAATAGATATTGAGCTGAAGAAGTTCACAACCTTCCATCCACAGACTGATGGTCAGATAGAAATGGTGAACAATCGGGTGTGCAACGGGAATCAAATTGAGGTAAAACTACCACACTTGATGAAAAATCTTGATGCAATGGGGACCATTGCTTCTCAAGGAGGGAGGAATGATCTACGCAACAATTTAGATGACAATTCAAGTTATGGGTCCACCCCATTTGATGGCAGAACTTCCAGGAGCCATAACTTCTGCATCGTAGCTCCAATTGACTCACCGTTTGAACCGCTAGAAAGATAATAATGAGGGGAACATCGTGAGATGGCATGGATATTTGATCAATAAATTTTAACCCCATAAAACCCAATGGAAGTGTTCTAAATTTCAATTTTAGTAGTGCAGTCTAAAAATGGTAAGTTTTTAAAAATAGTAATTCCTCGAATTCTGTATTGTTGTAAATCATGGAAGTCAAACCAATTCATCTCCCTCAAGATTGGTGACCTTACACATCCTCCCCACACCTTCAAAACATGTATAAATGAATATGTAACCTGAAATTGAAATCAAACATCTCTTCTCAGAGATAAGCATATGTTTGGGTCTGCAATTTTGATAAATAAAACATCTCTTTTCAGAGATAGCATTATTTAAATTGTGTTGTTCTTATTTCTAAATTATATTTCAACCAAATCTTTTTGAGTTTTAGCTTAGTGGTATCAGAGTGGTTTTTCTTTAGATTGTATGATCCTGAGGATGAGGTCAGATTACAGGAAGCTTGGGTGGAAAATAGAACAAGCAGAATATACACCTATTCGCTCGAAACGACTTCAAATGGTGGACAACATCGAGGCATCTGATCCTTTCAAGGAAATGGTGAATGAATCCCTCCCAAAAAAAGCATAGATGTTACAAAATTTCACTCAAATTCTCTAACAAATCTCGATGGGAAATTTTGGCTCCTCATCCACACCTGCACATCCTTTCAGTGCCCCAACACCCTTCAAGGTTCAGGGGAATTTTGATATCCCTACATTTGAAGGAAAAATCAATGCTGATGCAGTAGAAAATTTGTTGGATCAATTATCATCTTATTTTTCTATAAATAAATTCACTGATAAAGAGAGGATTACTTTTGCTCTTCTGGAAGCATCATTACCTGTCAAAAATTGGTGGGAAGTGTACAAAAAGAGATTCAGTGAAGATGATATTGGCCTTGAGATAGAACCTACATGGGATGATTTCATAGATGTTGTAAAGGAAGAATACTACCCCATTGGAAGATATGACGATTTGTATATAGAGTGGAAAAAACTTCACCAAGGTAAGGAACAATCTATTCAAGATTACACTGACATTTTTCATTCTCTATTTGTGAGATTGGGAATCCAAGAAAGTGAAAAACATAAGGTTCTCAAATATCGTGGTGGACTACAATGGTACATTTGGGGAGAAATGGAACTCTTCAATTTGGAAACCATCGGTGAGGCATACAAGTTCATAGTGAAGATTGATCAGAAGCATGGAAGAATGAATATAAATAATCAGTCATCAAAATGGAAAAGTTTTAAAGAAGGTCAAACACGAGGCTAAAATTAGAAGTAAAAGGAAGGAAAGACTGGGAAGTGGTGTGATTATCACAAATCTGGAACTCACTCAAAAGAAGAATGTTGAGATATCAAATCACTACTTTTTGAGTCACAATCCTCTGCTCTACCTCATACAGACCCTACAGTTGAAGAGGTTGAAGAACAAATTATAGATGTTGATCCTGAAGCCATTGTTGCTTCATCACAGACACATGACAAGATGCTAGATGACAAGGAAAGGTTGTTTCACTCTAAGTTATAGGTGAAAGGTAAGCCTCTAAATTTCATTATTGATAGTGGAAGTCAAAAGAATTTAACCTTTGTTGATGTTGTGAAAAGCCTAAATCTGTCTATGAAGCCTCACCCAAAACCATACAGTATTGGATGGTTGAGTCTAGGGAGAAACCTCTATGTTACCCACCAATGTCTTCTCTCATATGCAATACAACCTTTCCAAGATGAGGTCTTATGTGATGTGGTTAATCTAGATGTTTTTGATGTAATATTTGGCCATCCATTCATATATGATCGACATGGTATATATGAATCAAGAACTAGAAGGATCACTCTCACTCTTGGAACACGACGCTACAGGGTACCAGAAGTACCACCTTTTACATCTGTCTCTCTAATTAGTGCCAAGAAATTTGTTCTAATGGTGGTCAAGCCATAGGAATCCAAAAGGGTTGATGTTATAGCCCTGACTACACAAACAACACAACAATAGAAGCAAATAGATATTGAGCTGAAGAAGTTCATAACCTTCCATCCACAGACTGACGGTCAAATAGAAATGGTGAACAATTAGGTATGCAACAGGAATCAAATCGAAGTAAAAATACCACACTTGATGAAAAATCTTGATGTAATGGGGACCATTACTTCTCAAGGAGGGAGGAATGATCCAGACAACAATTCAGATGACAATTCGGGTGATGGGTCCACCCCATTTGATGGCGAAACTTCTGGCAGCCATAACTTTTGCCCCGTAGCTCCAATTGATTTGTCGTTTGAACCATTGGAAACATAATAATGAGGAGAACATTGTGAGATGTCATGGAGCTTTGATCCATGAAGTTTGACCCCATAAAACCCAACAAAAGTGTCCTAATTTTTACTTTTAGTGGTGCAGTCTAAAAATAGTAAGTTTCTAAAAATAGTAATTCCTCAAATTCTATATTTTTGTAAATCGTGGAAGTCAAACCAATTCATCTCCCTTGAGATTGGTGACCTTACATATCCTCCCCACACTTAAAAACATGTATAAGTAAAGATGTAACCTGAAATTGAAATCAGACATCTCTTCTCAGAGATAAGCATTTGTTTGGGTTTGCAATTTTGATAAATAAAATATCTCTTTTCATAGATAGCATTATTTGAATTGTGCTATTCTTATTTTTGAATTATATTTCAACAAAATATTTTCAAGTTTTGGATTAGTGGTATCAGAGTAGTTTGTCTTTAGAGTGTATGATCCCGAGGATGAGGTTAGATTACAAGAAGCTTGGGTGGAAAATAGAACCAACAGAATATCCACCTATTCAATCCAAAAAAATTCAAATGGCAGACAACACCAAGGCATCTAATCCTTTAAATAAAATGGTGAATGATGCCCTCCAACAACAACAATCACAGATGCTACAACATTTCACTCAAATTCTCCAACAAATCTCGATGGGAAATTTTGGCTCCTCATCCACACCTGCACATCCTTTCAGTGCCCCAACACCCTTCAAGGTTCAGGTGAATTTTGATATCCCTACATTTGAAGGCAAAATCAATGCTGATGTAGTATAAAATTGGTTGGATCAATTGTCATCTTATTTTTATATAAATAAATTCACTGATAAAGAGAAGATTACTTTTGCTCTTCTGAAACCATCATTGCCTATCAAAAATTAGTGGGAAGTGTACAAAAAGAGATTCAGTGCAGATGATATTGGCCTTGAGATAGAACCTACATGGGATGATTTCATAGATGCTATAAAGGAAGAATACTACCCCATTGGAGCATATGACGATCTGTATATAGAGTGGCAACAACTTTTCCAAGGTAAGGAACAATCTATTCAAGATTACACTGACATTTTTCATTCTCTATCTACGAGATTGGGCATCCAAGAAATTGAGAAACATAAGGTTCTAAAATATCGTGGTACACTACAATGGTACATTCGGGGAGAAATGAAACTCTTCAATTTGGAAACCATCGGTGAGGCATACAAGTTCATAGTGAAGATTGAGTAGAAGCATGGAAGAATGAATATAAAGAATTAGTCTTCAAAATGGAAAAGTGACAAAGAGGGTCAAACACGAGGCCAAAATTGGAAGCAAAAGGAAGGAAAGACTGGGAAGTGGTGTGATTATCACAAATCTAGAACTCATTCCAAATAAGAATGTCAAGCTATCAAATCACTACTTTGTGAGTCACAATCCTCTACTCTACCTCATACAGACCCTGCAGTCGAAGAGGTTAAAGAAGAAATTATAGATGCTGATCTTGAAGCCATTGTTGCTTCATCACAGACACATGACAAGATGCTAGATGACAAGGAAAGGTTGTTTTACTCTAAGTTACGGGTGAAATGTAAGCCTCTACATTTCATTCTTGATAGTGGAAGTCAAAATAATTTAATCTTTGTTGATGTTGTGAAAAGCCTAAATCTGTCTATGAAGCCTCACCCAAAACCATACAGTATTGGATGGTTGAGTCTAGGGAGAAACCTTCGTGTTACCCACCAATGTCTTCTCTCATATGTAATACAACCTTTCCAAGATGAGGTCTTATGTGATGTGGTTAATCTAGATGTTTGTGATGTTTTCTTTGGTCAGCCATTCATGTATGATTGACATGGTATATATGAATCAAGAACTAGAAGGATCACTCTCACTCTTGGAACACGGTGCTATGGGGTACCAAAAGTACTACCTTCTACATCTGTCTCTCTAATTAGTGCCAATAAATTTGTTCTCATGGTGGTAAAGCCACAAGAATCCAAAAGGGCCGATGTTACAGCCCTGACTACACAAAAAACACAATAACAGAAGCAAATAGATATTGAGCTGAAGAAGTTCACAACCTTCCATCCACAAACTGATGGTCAGACAGAAATGGTGAATAATCAGGTATGCAACAAGAATCAAATCAAAATAAAACTACCACACTTGATGAAAAATATTGATGCAATTGGGACCATTGCTTCTTGACGTGGAATGACTGATCTGGACAACAATTCAGATGACAATTTGGGTGATGGGTCCACCCCATTTGATGGCAAAACTTTCGGGAGCCATAACTTTTGCACCGTAGCTCCAATTGACTCACCGTTTGAATTGTTGGAAAGCTAATAATGAGGGGAAAATTTTGAGATGGCATGGAGCTCTACTCAATGAAGTGTGACCCCCTAAAACCTAATGGAAGTGTCCTAAATTTTAATTTTAGTAGTGCAGTCTAAAAATAATAAGTTTTTAAAAATAGTAATTCCTTGAATTCTGTATTGTTGTAAATCATGGAAGTCAAACCAATTCATCTCCCTCAAGATTGGTGACCTTCCATATCCTCCCCACACCTTTAAAACATGTATAAATGAAGATGTAACCTGAAATGGAAATTAGACATCTCTTCTCAGAGATAAGCATATGTTTGGGTCTGTAATTTTGATAAATAAAACATCTCTTCTCAGAGATAGCATTATTTGAATTGTGTTGTTCTTATTTTTTAATTATATTTCAACCAAAGATTTTCAAGTTTTGGATCAACAACAGAACAAACTTCTAGAATCTTTCCATAATCTGGCTTGTGGAGGACTTTTTTTTCTCATGTAACTGCCCACAAAATTCTTAGACCTAGGTATTATTGGCCTAATTTGTTTCAAGATGCATAAAAATGGGTGCATAAATGTGAACTGTGTCAACAGTTCATTGGAAGACCCAAATTGGCTACATTTCCTCTCAAGCCAGTAGTAGTAGAAGAGCCATTTCAGTAATGGGGAATTGATTTCATTGGTGCTATAAAACCATCTTGCAGTGTTGGACATGATTATGTCCTCATAGCCATAGATTACTTCACCAAATGGGAGGAAGAAATTCTAACCAAACATGCTACTTCATAAGTATTATATGATTTCCTCAAGGAGAACATCATTTCCAAGTTTGGGGTCCCAACCAAAATTGTGACGACAATGCTACCTATTTCCCTTCCCATGAGATCACTCAGTTCTATTTTTATTATGGGATTACTTTCTCCCATTCTTCTAATTATTTTCCACAAGGAAATGGCCAAGTAGAATCGAGCAACAAGAATCTGGTGACCATCATCAGGAAGCTGGTAGATGAAAACCAACAAACCTAGCACAAAGCATTGTTTAATGCTTTATGGGTAGACAAAATCATGCCCAAAAGGGTGATAGGTATCTCACCTTTCCAACTTCTTTATGGTCTCAATGTTGAGATACCAATCACCTTGGAGTTGCCAGCACTAAAATTGGCAAAGGTGGTCAAAGATCAGACATATGAAATCTCCATCAACAAGAGGATTATGTGCTTAACTGAGTTGAATGAGCAGTGAACTATGGTGGTGAACTGAATTGCATAGCATCAAAGTCTGGTGAATAATCTCTTTGACTAGAAAGCAAAAAATAATAATTTTCACATTGGTGATCAAGTTCTGTTATGGGACAAGAGAAGAGAACCAAAGGGAATGCATGGGAAATTTGATTCCCTATGGAGAGGCCCATTCACTATCCATGAGATCAATGGTGATAATAGTTTCCTATTGAAGTACCAAGATGGCACACCTTTTTCTCTACCTCACAATGGGTAGCATCTGTAGCACTTCAACTCTTGAAGTATCAGATAAGATTACCTATACATATGTATATTTGTATAGTCTTTAGTTCTATTTTGTGTTTTTCATATTCATTTTTGGCACCTTTTTTTTTGGATAGCATGACTCTGTAGCCCAATGGCACACTTCAAGGCACTGTAGATTCTATTTTCTACTTCCCTCAGTTGTTCCAAGTCTTCAACTGAAAGAAGTTCCCCAACTGGAGCCAACTATTGTTCCCAAAATTTGTCACTCATTTTTGGGACAACATATGAACTATTTTGGTCTTGCAAGCCAAAATTCCCTCTTCCCTTCTCAAAATTTTTTCTAGGCATTCAAATTCTCCATTTTTCAAGCTTTTTCAGCTAATAGACTCTACAAGTTCATTTCTATGGACTTTGCAGGCTGATTTCTACGAACTCTGTAGGCTTAAATCTACGGACTCAGTTCTACAGACTTTATAGAAAAGAATCTATGGACTCATTTCTAAGAACTCCACTAGTTTTATGAACTTGTTTTTATGGACTTTGTAGGTTCATTTCTACAGACTCTGCAGGTTCATTTCTATGAACTCTATAGGAAAGAAACAAGCTCTCAACACTTAGGCAATTTCAAGGTTGGTTCAATGCCAAGGTTCAATAGGTTCAACACCAAGGTTAAACAAAGTTGACAAGCTTAAAGAGTTAAACACTTCAGCAAAAGTTTAAAGTTCAACAGCTTCAAAAGACTTAGCGAAAAGAAGAAGGATTGAACCGTTGAACTATTAAACCTTGAACCAAAATGGTTCAAAGGTTCAATGGTTCAAAGGTTCAATGAGTGGTTGGTTCAATGTGGTTGGTTCAATGAAGTTGGTTTAATTGGTCAAGTGAACACAAGATTGAACCGTTGATCCATTAAACCGTTGAACCAAATTTGGTTCAATCGATCGATTCAAAGGAGTGCCCCAAAGTGAAGAGACCAAGTGCCCTTATGGAAGGCAGTGAACCAAGACCAAGTACACCTGTAGAGGGCACTTAGGATCCAAAAATACCCTTGCAACTTTTTTGAAAGGAAATATTTGAGATCAAACAGCCCTTGTGGAGGGCAGGTGATGAGCAAAATGGACCTTTCTCGAAGCCCGAAGGGACACTTCCCTTCGGGGTGTTCCAAAGACATAAAGCCAAAGAAATTTTAAGGCTTCAAAGGGACTTAGAAAAATAATGGATTCATGGAATAAAGGATGAACCAATGGACCCATTGAACCTTGAACCAAAAGAGTTTAAATTTTCAAAGGTTCACAGGTTCAACAGTTCAAAGGAAGTTCCAGACAAAGAGCAAGAAAGTGATTGAATTGTTGAACCATTGAACCTTAAACCAAAAGACTTAAATAGTTTAGAGGTTCAATGGTTTAATGTGGATGGTTCAAAAGAGTGCCCCAAATCTGAAACAATAAGTTCCCTTATGGAGGGCAGTGAACTAAGGGCAGGTGCCCTTGCAGAGGGAAGAGAACATTGGTTCAAAAATCAAAGGGATGGTTCAATCAAAGACTAATAAAGAAATTGAACCAAGAAAGTGATTGAACTAGGAAAGTGATTGAACCAAGGAAGTGATTGAACCAAGGAAGCAATTAAACCAAGGAACTGATAATTACCGCTTGAACTATTGAATTATTAAACTGATGAACTTTCAAAGGTTCAAAGATTCATGGTTCAATATAGTTCAAACAATCAACAACCATTGACGTCCCCGTGGATGTCAAATTTAAGATAGTAAAATATCTATTGATTTTCAAATATGGCATAGACCCTATGAACAAATTTAGTGACCAGCCAAATAGATAGCCTGAGAGCTCAAATTGCATAGATAAGGACAAAATATAGCAAGGAAAGGGAAAATGATGGAGAAAGATCAGAAATATCCATGCATGGGATATGTTTCTAGAAGGTGAAGTATCCCACCAGGTGGACATTAGAGAGTGTGAACATTTAATGGTGTGGCCTATTTTTCTACATTGAGTAAAGTGAATGCATAACTATGCACACATCAGGTGGCCCATATTTAAAACTGTTGCTTGATTTCAGCATAGCCCATGGATAGAATTTAAAATGCATTAAAGGTAATGAATGCATCATAGGCCATTTTTGTGAAACAAAGTGCCCAAGTCTTTCTTGGAGCATTATATATTGGACTCTCTCTTATTATTTTAGGGAGATCTCTCAGTTATCAGAAACAAAACTCTACCCAACTTGAAAGGCATTACTGAGACTTTGAGCTCAGATTGTTGATCATATTTCATTATTTGAATAAGAAAAAAAGTGACTTTTCAAACTTTATGTTGAAATAGCTTGGTTGGTGGGGAAATTTTTCTTATGTCTATTTCCTTAATTAATTTTTTATCCATTTAATTAAATAAGTAGAATTAGTGAAAGTAATCAGAAAGGTGTCCTGTAGCTAGCTGTGGAGAGACTTTATGCTACCACAATTGTCTTTAGTTTATCTATTTTTTATTTCTATGTAAAGGATCTTGGGATGACTTTGTGCCCTCATTATCCTTCATATTTCACTCTTTGGAAGTTGAGGTAGAGACTTTGTGCTACATTTCATCCTATTGTGTTATTGCACCCTGTTACAATTACTTGTCACTACCTGAAAGGTTCTTGTTGTCTGCTAAATAGCACTTCTGAAAGAAGAGGAGTGCCTTCTATCATTTCATCAGGATTTCCCCTTTTATTTGTGAGCATCATCTCTAAAAAAAGAGAGATAGATGGTGTTATCCTACCCCTGAGTGTTATTTTTAGCTTATTTATAGCAGATTAGTATATATATATATATATATATATATATATATATATATATATATATATATATATATATATATACACACACATATATATATACACATATATATATATATATATATATACATATATATATAGTACCTTATAGTTATAGGGAACCTCCCCTTGATGAGAGGAGAGATTTGTCCACCTCTGATGTGGTAAACTTGCATATTTGTCTAACCAATCTCCCTATGATGTGTTTGAAGAGACCTATTTTACTCATCAGTTAGTTGATTGACAAAATATTCACCTAATAGGCCTATCATCCAATATTTATCCATATTTATCATCCTTGGTCATACTTTACTTTACATAGGTTAGAAATACACTTTGTATCAATGTTCAAATGAAATAAAATAAATGACTAATGAAGATCACAATAACATAGTTGGATTTCAAATCTACAGTAGGTTTTTGATAGAGTAGTTATTCAGAAGAGGTGTAGGATATCAATTTACATGATTTACTATTTTGGTTTTATCAAATGCTGATCAAGATGTGCATCTCAATAATAGTAGGAATAATAGAAAGATATACCTTGCCATTTTAATATTTTGTATACCTTTTCCCATCCATTTATCTTGCCATTTCCATTTTCCATATACCTATGCCTAACCATTTACCTTGTCATTTCATTTTCCATTCCCTCTTGCTATTATTTCATACCTTCTCGCTTACCTTACCTTATCACTTGGATCAACCCTCTTAACACTATATCTAATTGCCATCCTATCATCTTCCTTATGCCATACCCTATAACATTTTACTATACTTTTACTATTGACCAAAGCCTAAGTTTCGCTGCCCTACCCAACCCTTCCTTTATTTCTTGCACTTTTTGTGAGGGGATTCTAATCCAATTTCAATAGTTTTAGAATTCCAATTTTAAATGATTGTCTCTAAAATTGGTGTGACAATGGATTTGGTAAGTTATCTTTCATTTAAATTTGAATGGTGATACTTATTATAACTACCTATGGAAAAATTAGTGTTCTACCTTGTACTAATTCTCACCACCTATGGAAAAATTAGTATCATTGACCTATGTTATTGTATCCTAATTATAACTACCTATGGGAAAATTAAGAACAACACCTTTTACCATGTAATGTCACATAACATTTCCATTAGTATTCTCATTTTCCTAAACATTTACCTTAATTTTTGAATTGGTTGTTACTTGGTTAGATCTCACCACCTTTTGTGTTGGTTGAGTTATTGTGACTTTAGGTCCAACTAGGACTATGTAGGCCATGCTTAATTCACATTGAGGTAAACTTAGTCCCTCTTTTCCATATACTCTCATCATTTTTTGATCAACCTAAACCAATACTCTCACCATTTTATAAGTGGTATCTTGTCAACATATAAAAATTTAAGATACCTCAAAATTCCAAAAACATATGTCATGTTTAAACCTAGTCAATCATACTCAATTTGCACTACTAGGATAAATCTCTTGTTAATTCCAATCCATTACACTACCATTGGGGGTGTGACCTTCCCTTTTCATGTGTCCTTACTTGGGGGCACCATCTCTTTATCCTTATATTGAGCCTTCACACATAGATATTGCCTTGGTTGATGATAAGATGTTTTTCATTTTTCTACTTTTAGTTTTTTTTGTGTTTGTTCATTTATTTGTTTGATATCATTGTCATGCCTTGACTTAGTCTATATACATTCATTGGGTGATTCCTTGCACATTATTCTTGAGGATATCCATATTTATATGTCAATATTATTGGCATGGTTTTTATCATTAGTACATTATTTTTGATTATTTATTAGATCATGTGTCAGTCCTTATGCATATTCCATACAAGTTATCATGGTGTTTTATATCATGATGCATATAATCAAAGTTTATAGTGAGGAAGTCTTAAAATAATGGATCCATAGAAGTTTATCCTTGGTAACTTTGGTATATCCTCCCACCCTCCTTGATCAAATCAACCCCTTGACCATTCTAGTTATACAAAGGCTAATAAGGATGAGCATCTTTGCATTAGTAGGTACAATTGAATCACTAACATTGATCGATTCTTATTATTTTATTTTTCTCTTTCATCACTTTGTACATCCTTGTGAGTTTGGTTATTTTTGACTTCTTCAGTCATTATATCATCACATATACATTTTTTACTGCTCATATTTATTCTATGCAATAGGTTATATCCTTGAGTTATGCTTACAAATCTGCCCTATTGGGGCATAATAATAAAATCATTATTCAATCTTGGTCATCTTAATGATTATAAATTCTTGTGCACAAATACTTATTTTGACTCATCCACCCTAGCTAGGGCATGTGCTTATGCCATTGAATATAACTACCTTTGGGAAAATCAATGTCTCAACCTTTATTACTAAATATAACTACTTTTGGGAAAATCAGTACTTTTTTTTAAATCAATGCATGCAAGAATTATCTCAATTGGATTAATCTCACTCATAGGTTAATTTCATTCTTCTTTTATCCTACCCATGCCACTGATTATAATTTTATATGGTCAAATTAGTCTCTTTCGCCCATTTTTATCTTGTTGTCCCATCATTTTATCCTTTTAATAGACTAATTGTCGACCCATGTTTGTGGATCACTCCCTTGAGGGGGCATCTACAATTCGTTAATTGTCATTAAATTCATGTGCATATAAGACCTTTTCATTCTTTCAGAATATGTTATTTTTCCTATAGCTTGAAATTCTATCCCAAATAGGGGTAAACTATAGACACCTAAAATAGGCCATAACTGGCTTCTGACCAGACTTCAGATTGATTCCTACCAACCATTGCAAAGTAATCCTAGGAATCACTAAACATCCCAAATTTGCTTGTGCAGCATTCATCAAAGCTCATAACAATTTTGAGACATCCTTAATTGGAATATCTTATCATATTAAATAATAACCTCTCATGGATTCATAACTAATCACCTTGCAATATCACAACTGTCAATTTGGCCTATGGACCTATTAAGTGGGGCACTTGCACACTTAAATCAAATCTTGAAAGAGCTAAAAGGCTAATCAAAATAAATTAACAAGTTAAACTATATTAAATGCCTAATTAAATTATATATTTTAAATTAACGAATATCTAAAAAAGGAAATTCAAAATTTAAAATATCCTAGCCTTTCATCATTGCCTTTATGAGTTGTCAAGCTCTTTGAAAATATCCTAAAATATCTAATTTTTAGAGCCATGGATAGTAATTGTAAATCATAATTACTTGAAAACTATTAACTCTAATGGGGTTAAATTTGACTCACCTAGGTTTAGTTTGAACCTATTCCAAGCCTTTACTCAACCCTAACTCACCTTGGGTGAGAGTGAATTCTTAAGGCTATAAATACAAGTCCATGCCTTTTCATTTCTAAGATCTCATAATACAAAGTTATAATGCTAATTTAGAGAGAGACAAGATTTGAAATAGCGTTATAATGCCAAAATATTAAGCTAAGAAATTGCAAGCCACATCAAAGCCATGGTGCCAAGGAGAGAAAGAGCCAACAAGCTTAATTTTCCAAAGACTTCTTGATGCACAAACTAAGCAAGCCACTCAACAAGGAATTTAGAGATCCCAAGGAAGGTAAAAGAGTTATTTGTATTTTATGTTTTTGTTTTGATTTAATTTTTATTCTGTTACTAAGTTCTCCCTATTATCTAGGCTAGGAGTGTAAGTTTTAGTGTGTTTATTTAAGTTTTTATTTCTTTAACTAACACTATACTAACTTCTCTTATTGGATTCTTATGATCACAAATGACACGCCCTATGGGACCTTATAAAACACCCCATACAAGCAATGAGATTAATATACAACTCTTAGTTTTGCTAATGGATGCTTGACAATCTTCAAAATTTGATTTTTTTTACTTTGTTTTTCATGTATTCTATTTTTTTGTGACACACAGTTTACATAAAGACCAACATCAATTCTGCTAAGACTAACATCAATCCTACCAAAATTGATTTCAACCCCTATGTGTAGAACAAATGGTGGTATAAATGTGATGCACAAGTTTTTCTTGAGTTTTTTGTTTTTGTTTTGTATCTAGGAGCCTAAATATTATTTGATTGGTTATTTGCCTACATGATCTAGTGTTAATAATTGGTTTCAAGCTCATTTAGCTAATAGTATTTTTGTGAAAACCATATTGTTATTCTTCTTTGTCTTCTAGAAATTCCACATCGATCTATGTTAATAAACATCGGTCCCTTTGGATTGGTTGATGTTGATTTCAGTGAACCAACATCAATCCCTATGTGGATCAATGTTGATCTATGAGATATAAAAATAGAGAAACCTGAGAGTAAAATTTGAAATGTTATTTTCTCATTCACTTTTGGGCTTCTAAGCAAGAAAAAACCCTCTAACAATTATAGGTCCTAAGGTGAAAGGATCAAGTTTGAACATGGTTAAATCTTGCATAAATTTGTCTTTGGTGTTTAAAGCGAACTTAGTTCTTTTCATGCCTTTGATGTTTTCCAAGTTTTTTCAAGTTTTTCAACTAATCCCAAGAGGCCAAAAAATTCAAAATAATATTTATTTTTTGTGAAAATAAAATGATCTTTCAAACTTAGTTACATACTCCTAAGAGTGTTCATTTTATGCTTGTTCTTTCAAAGTTATTTATTTTAGTAAAATGATTGATGTGTGTATGTTCTCCCCCATCCCATTTAGAAAACTAGGGTGACCAAAAGTGATCATTATTTGCCTTGATCACTTTAGTTTAAAGCATGAAAATAACATCACTAAGACCCTCCCCAAATCCATATGGTTTGGATGATCTAAATGTGACCATGAAGTCTTTTCACTTGTTTTTTTTATTTTCATGTATTTTGGCTTATGAGCGGGAATTCATCACCTCCTCATAGGTTCTATAGAAAAGTGTTAACCTAGGAATTCATCTCCCATCATAATTTTAACCCCACTCCATGTGAGTTATATAAATTGAGTGTGACCCATCAAGATTCTTGTTTGAGTGGTTAAAAAAGCTTTGTTAGTGGTACTCCATCTCAGACAATAGGGGTAACTCAGACATCAAACTACACCAAGCAAGTGATAGATGTAGTGATTGTGAAAAGAATAATACCTTTTCAAAACAAGTCAGTTGACATGGATCCAATTGATGTGAGCATATTTTATATTATCCACACTTGGGATCATCTAGAAATGATAAAGATTTGATAGTTTAGAATAACCCCACTTGTCATAGACATACTATTGCTGCAAGAAAATTAACCCAAAGTTCCATGTCATATTAAAAATATTGAGAGAAGAGGGGGTATAAAAACTCTACTTTTCATGAACTTTTATTTTTGGATTAACACTAAAAATCCTCTTAAGAGTAATTGTATTTACATAATTTGACATTATTATGAATCCTTGTCAGTCTTAGGATCTAGGATTTTACACTTAAGTGTATATGAATACATGATGAAAAATGATAAACAAGAATAAATATTTTAGACTCAAGACCATCTAATAAAGGATAACTTGATGAGATCCTTTATTAGATGGTAACTTGAGTATGGCCAATGACACTTAATCTATAGGTCCATTGTGTTTGCTTTCTTGACCCTCTTAGGCACATTTTCTTAGTTTCCAAGCCATCTATAGCCTTCTAGAATGAACCCTTGCTGACCTAGGGTGATATTTCCATTAAAAATCCATCCCCCAAGGTCTCTTAATCCCTAGACAACAATTCCCAAAATTGGACTACAGCACTGAGACTCAAGGTGTCCTATTTCTGGCACTATTGTCCAAGTGTATTTTGGCTTCTAATAGTCATTTTATCCTAGATCCTTATCCTAATTCATGTCAACCTAATGTGAATTCATTTAACCCATGATCATTAAATCTCCTATAAAATGCCATTCAAAGTTCATTTAGAAGGGTGGGCACTCATTTACAAGAGAGAAGAAAAAATACAAGCAAGACTACTTAAGCACTTTTTCCTATTCTCTGCATATAGCCATCCAATAGTAGTTCAAGCTTATTCAAACCTTTACACCAGTCCCTAGTCATTCAAGGTACACCTATTTTTGCATTTACCTACATTTTCATTACACTATTGCACCAAGCACTTCAATGGGAGAACTACATATAGCTTGATCCCTACTCAAAGTATTGGTATGTAGGTATCATTCCCACACATAGGGTATGAAGTACGTTCATCATATCTTTTACACACTAACCCCTTTTACCTATAGGTAAAAGTTTTATTTAATTGTATAAAAAATATAATCACATAAAAAATCAGATTTATAGGGAGTTCCATTGATAGCAAGGATCTAAAATTTGGAACACAGGCTCACACAGATATGGTGAACAAAACCCAAAAAAATTAGATCTCTATGAGTATTTTGGATAACATCAGCAAAACCAAGATTATAAAACTATATAGTAGGGTGTCCTATTTTCAACGATCCTATCCAATCACAAAACAAAGTCTAGATCTCAGTTTGTGATAGTGTTCCAGTCTTGTTCCTCTAGTATCAAACTTTGTCTCAGCCATAACAACCCAAAATAAGCTAAGTCATATTTTCTCTCACTTATTACTATTTTTAAAAAAGGCAAAAATACAATTTATTTACATAAATTAGTGGCTTATTTATTACATATTATTTACTAATTTTATCTACTCAAACCTATTTATTATTTAGGAATGAAACATCTAATTGCCTAAAAATAATAAATCATTTGGTGAAACTGACTTACTCCAAATTTTGCATAAAAACCCTAAAAACCCTAGGGTAAATTCCTAGATGATTTTTCCCATTAATTTTTGAATTTTTTCTTGAATCATCAAAATCAAAAATTCCTCTCAAATTTTAAAATAAATTTATTTACAATCTTGGTTCATGAACTAGCTCCTAGTAATTTTCCAATCATTTTCTTAATTTTTAGTTGCTTATTAAAATTAGAAAATCACTTCAAATTTCAAAAATTCATAGTAATTTTCAAAAAAATGATTTTTTCTTAAAAAACCCTAGTTTCATCTACTATGTCCCATTAAATCCAATAATTTCCCATAAATTTTTGAATTTTATCTTGCATACTTAGCTCAGAAAATTCAATTTCAATCTCAAAAATTCATAGTATTTTTCAAAAATATGTTTTTGAAAAATCCCTATTTGCATAAACTAGCTCCTATTTTGCTTCTTGAGGTATCACCTTACATCCATACTCAAATTACAAAAATCTTTCTCATTTACTTGAAAATTTTTCTTACACTTCTTTCAAATAATAAAGAAGCCATAATGGGCCTTATCATGTACATGAATGATGAATTCTATCATATGTTAGTACAAAGCTTCATTATTTGCATTTTATGCTTATTTTTCATTATATGGGATGATGTTAAGCAAGTTATTCTTAAATATTTTAATACATCTTTTGCATCACCTCCCTTAGAGCCTTTATCCTATGCTGAGTCATGTTTCATGGTCCATTTTTCTCTTCCCTAGGTCACTACCCATTGCTAAAGAGCCTAGTTGACAATCTTTGTCCCTCTACCACCTTGACCTATCGATTATCTTCACTCTCCTCTTGTAACTAATACTAATCCCATATGGATTGTAGATAATGCAGTTATAGATATTACTCAGTGTCCCACTATACCTCATCCACCTAACCAAGAACCCCATAATCCTTTTATTCCTACCTGTCCTAGGCCCAACCCACCTACACAAGGCATCTAACATTGTTGATCAAATGAGAAACAAACTAGATAAGATTTCCATGTTAGAACTACTTCAGAAAGCTAATGTATTCAAGGACATTCTTTATCAGGCACTCACTAAAAATTCTATGCTAATTAATTTAGAACATTCTAATTTACATCAATGGTCAACACTTCAAAAACTATACAAGATGTAATTTATTTTGATAATCAGGGCATGCCTTCCTAGATAGTTATTGATCAAAATTTTCCACTATTCATACAAGTTCAAGTCAAAACTATCATAATCAAGAGAGTTATTATTGATAGTGGTTCCAAACTGAATATATGTAATATCACATTCTTATAGGCCATGGGCATAGATTTGGCATCCGTGAAAAAATCATATAAGAAAATTTGAGGGTTTGATGATATACCCCAACAAACATTGGGCACTATTAGTTTAGATATCATGGTGGGACCTAAAACCCTCTCTACATAGTTCTAAGTCATGCCAGTCCTCTCCACTATAATATTTTACATGGAATACCCTAGGTACATATTATGGGGGCCATTCCTTCTACTCTCCATTGATGTATTAAATTTCTCTATGTTAAGCACAGAATATACTAAGAGGAGGGGGTGAATCAGTATATTATATATCTAATAAATCTTTCCTTTAACCAAATTCCACTTAATCAATCATTCAAGATATGCAATAAAACTCAAACAATAAACATCACACAAGATAGAGAGAGACACCAAATATAACGTGGAAACCCAATGTGGGAAAAAGCATAGAGAATCAATCTCAAATATATTCGTGAGAACAACCCCACAGGAGCACCATACCCCTTTGCCAAGTACAAACCTCAGCTACAATTCATGAACACCAACCCACAGGAGCTTCAAACCTCTTTGCCGAGCACCAACCTAGCTACTATTCATGAACACCAACCCACAGGAGCACCAACCCCTTTATGTATACCACACACCTATCTCTCAATGTTGCTATCTCAACAAATGATAGATCAATACAACGTCTCTTTCCTCTCTCTCAATTTTGCTCTTCTAAGCTAGATATAACAAATACAAATCATATTCATCTCTCACAATTGCTCTTCTAAGCTAGATATCACAATATCAAATCAACCTCTCACCTCCATATTACAAATGGCTACTCAAGCCTTTATTTATAGCTTTCTAAATGACCTTTGGCCTTCCCCTTTTGTGACCCTTCAATCCTCATGGAAAATGGCGCCAATCTTGGATGACCCTTCATATCCAAGAATTTGAAAAGTCATGTGGTGACCCTTCATGACCAAAAATGTCCTTCCCACTTTTGTCCTTATCTTTGGTGACTTTTCGTATTCCTTAAAGTGCCCCTTCATGAGAAATTCGCCCTTACTCTTTTGTCTTCACTTGGTGACTCTTGGTATTCCCCAAAAAGACTCTTCATGGGAAAATGCGTCCCATCCTTCTTTTTTCTTTATCCCATGGCTCTTCAACTTCTCCATGGGCCCTTCTTTTGTCTCATATGCAACCAAAAATATATTCATTAATATTAAATAAATATTGACTCATATTAGCCAAGATAAACAACATTAAATACAATGGGGCCTTTATCACAAATAATACTAAACCTTTGACATCAATGACAATATTTCCAACAATCTCCCCCTTTGTCATTGATGGCAACCTCAATCTTGAAACTGCCACATCCTATCACCTGCACATACCATCATCTAAAAACATACAGTAACTCCCCCTTACTGTAGCAACCTGTACATGTTCCCTGTACCTATTTTTTGCACCTGTACCTATACCTGTTATTCTCCCCCTTTGACATCAATGGCAAAGGGCCTACCTAGAGCTAACACTTAGCTCCCCCTCACTTGATGCTGAACATCAATGGCAGGAAGTAATAGAAATTACTCCCAACTCCTCTCGCCGATCTTTGAATATATCCTTTGATCGTGCCTTTGAGAAGATATATGATAATACATACACATTGTTCCATATCCTTTGAGCATCTTCAATAAACTCATTTGAATATTTTCTTCTAATCTCACAACCTTCCACATGAAACTTTAAGGTGTATCCTTGATCACATATTTTCCTTACACTCAATAGATTATGCTTATAAAACATTCTTAGTCTTGGTTCTACCATTATCAAAAATTAAAGTACCTTTTATGGCTATCCTGGTAGTGGTTTTATCTCTAAATCTCATTATACCACCATTGATCTTCTTTACTCTTATCTCCTGTCATATGCCTCAAACATCCACTATCAACGAACCGTGGCTAATCTTTATCTCTTACATGAAAAGTTGTTTGCACCAACATAGAATCTTCAGGTTGTTTCTTCTGCCATGAACATGACTGAACCTTCTTCCTAATGAATGGAGCTTTGAAACTCTGATCTTCCTTGATTGAATCTGCATGAGTATCCTTTTCCTTCTTTTTGAAATTGTTAGCTCTTTTTCAAAATTCTAATTTCTTATGACCATAATCATTTGAAACACGGCATATGCAAGAATCAGTCTAATAGCCTCAAACCATAATATTGATGCAAAATTTTATTTAAAAATATATTCCCTCAAAAGATATAAAAATTAATCTTCCAACTCACCTTTTTGTCATGCAAAATATCCAAGACCCATTAGCATCCACCATGCTTCAATTTTCTTAAAAAGTGTCTCCTTGAAGCCTAGAAGAGACACCCCCACACAATAGGGTTCTAGAAATAAATCTCAGGAGATTCCCACATCTCCTCTATTTCTTCCTTGATCTTCTTGTGTTTTTCTTTTAGAATCTGTTTAAGCATGTCTAACCTATTTGACTTACTAACCTTATCATTTATGATGTTTTTCTTTTTCTCAACTTTTGCAACTATCTTATCTTGACGAAGCTCATGCTCAAATGTAACAAGAGATTCTACACAATCCTTCTTATCTGATTCTTTGCCTACTATAGCAAGTAATTCATTTTCATTCTTAAACTCAACCTAATAAACCTTTACTATTTTAGGTCTCCAAACCTTATTTTGACTATTGTCATATCTTTTAGGGGTTTGTAACCTTTGACATACTTTGAATATCTCTTTACTTTATTTTGACATAATCTAGCAATATGGCCAACCTCATGACAACAAAATCAAACAATATTTCTCATACCTTTTTCTTGAATGTGACTAAGATCTCCCTTTGACTCATTGCTTCTCCTCATACAATCTCTTGCCCTGTGACCAACATTATGATAAACAAAACAATGGCCATGAAAAGAATTTGAAAACTTGAAAGCATTGGGCTGCCTGATCAACTTCTTTGATTTGCCTTCAAAACTTGCATCCTTCTTTCCTTGGACTAATATTTCATAATCTTTCTCAACCTTGATTATAAACTTCTCATGATTTTCCTTTAAATAATCTAACTCGACCTTCAATTGATTCTTAAGATCTTGAACAAATATCTTATTTTCCTTCACTTCTATAGCCAACTTAGAATCCAAGATACACACCTTTTCCTTAAGAGCCTCAACCATAGATTTCAACTCTTGATTCTCCTTCTTTAGCTGCTTGGCCATCTTGTGCTTTTCCTTGATCTACCTTTAAGCTATTAAACCCTTTCTAAAGGAACCTACTCTGATACCAATTGTTAAGCATGGAATATACTGAGAGGGGGGGTGAATCAGTATATTATATATCTTATAAATCTTTCCTTTAACCAAATTCCACTTAATCAATCATTCAAGATATGCAATAAAACTCAAACAATAAACATCACACAAGATAGAGAGAGACACCAGATATAACATGGAATCCCAATGTGGGAAAAACCACAGAGAATCAATCTCAAATATATTCATGAGAACAACCCCATAGGAGCACCATACCCCTTTTCCAAGTATAAACCTCAGCTAAAATTCATGAGCACCAACCCATAAGAGCTTCAAACCCCTTTGCCAAGCACCAACCTAGCTACTATTCGTAGGCACCAACCCATAGGAGCACCAACCCCTTTGCCAAGCACCAACTCAGCAACAATTCATGAGCACCAACCCCTTTGTGTATACCACACACCTATCTCTCAATGTTTCTTTCTCAACAAATGATAGATCAATACAAAATCTCTTTCCTCTCTCTCACTTTTGCTCTTCTAAGCTAGATATTACAAATACAAATTATATTCATCTCTCACAATTGCTCTTCTAAGCTAGATATCACAATATCAAATCAACCTCTCACCTCCATATTACAAATGGCTACTCAAGCCTTTATTTATAGCTTTCCAAATGACCTTTGGCCTTCCCCTTTTGTGACCCTTCAATCCTCATGGAAAATGGTGCCAATCTTGGATGACCCTTCATATCCAAGCATTTTAAAAGTCATGTGCTGACCCTTCATGACCAAAAACGTCCTTCCAACTTTTGTCCTTATCTTTGGTGACTTTTCATATTCCTTAAATTGTCCGTTCATGATAAATTCGCCCTTACTCTTTTGTCTTCACTTGGTGACTCTTGGTATTCCCCAAAAAGACTCTTAATGGGAAAATGCGTCCCATCCTTCTTTTGTCTTTATCCCATGGCTCTTCAACTTCTCCATGGGCCCTTCTTTTGTCTCATATGCAACCAAAAATATATTCGTTAATATTAACTCATATTAGCCAAGATAAACAACATTGAATGCAATGGGGCCTTTATCACCAATAATACTAAACCTTTGACATCAATGACTATTTCCAACACTCCATGGGGGATATCTATACACATGTTCAAAAGACAACCAGCCATCCAAGTATTATCAAACTACATAGTCATATTTGACTATTTTTTTAGAAGGGACACCATATCTCACAGTAAAACCACCACCTCATAGCATTTCTCTTGATTAGATACATACATATGAGGTTGGAAAGACTTGCACTTCTTGCACTCCACTTACAGTCACACCTTCAACTCTAGATATTCCACCATTCATAGTAGTGTCAACCATCCCAGCTACTTTATCAGTCATATTTTTTACACCTGTTATATATTCACCATCACCAATAGTATTACTAGTAGTTCTAGTCAATTCCACATTTACTCCACTAGTTATAGATACATTTGTAATAGTACCATATTCTACTACTATAGATGATGAGACTCCTATATCACAATTACCCCTTATGGTAAATTCTAAGATATCATATGTACATAATGTTGATATAGATTCATAAGGTTCTTTAGATGATGATACAACACCCACACTCATAGATGACTATTTGTGTGGATTGAGATTTACACCAGTTGGCCTAGGAGAGTAGCGAGATGACTCTAAAGATCTCATACCACATCCTACAACATTTTTAGCATCTAGAACTATACTCACAAGATATAATCCACACTCATAGCCACAAATAAATCACTTGACACATACAGTTCACACGGTTACCTCTATAAATATAGATCTAGCTATTTAGATTTAGGCAAGTAACACACAACATCAGCCATAATTTATGCTATAGATATTACTTGATCATGGATTAATCACATTACCTATAGTACAACATAGATCTATCAGTAAATTATCACATCAAGATGGTCACCCATTTTGTACTTTTCATAAGATTATAGGCCATGATACAAACTCATATACCAATTTACATCAGAGATTGGATAAACTATAAGATTGAGGCATTATTTAGATTATAGCAACACCAACACCACCATCTCCACCACTTTCACTAAATTCATCTACTAGTAGGACTAAATACCCCAAAGTAGAGTCAACACCTCCACCTCCAGAGCAACCTTCAGTTCACCTTTGACATGATGACACCATAAACATAACATCTACATCATATGACGATACTTATGATCATGATCTTGAGGCATTCGATGATGGCCATGACCCTTTCCTCAATTTCCATCCCTATTAGGCTCCATCTTTGGATTCTTTCCCCCCTCTAGCTTAGTCTTTTTTATTATCACGTACATACTACTTTCTTTGCATGCTTGTACATAGTCTCTTTTCGACATTGCTTATACATAATCTCTTCTTCTTGATTGTATATAGTTCAAACTTTCAAAAATACAAAAATAATATAAAATATAAAAAATACCAAAAACATTCAAATATATCCAAAACACAAAAATCTTTTGATTATATTCATCATCCATGATTTACATTCATACTACTATGCTAGACTTACATTTGCTATTCTATGTTATTGTTTGTCGATTTATCCACATTACCATGCTTCACTTGATCTTATTTGAGTGTGTGTAGTGACATCTAGATCCTTGATTGCTTCACTCTACCCATTGATGGGGCATCCTAATTCTACATTTGAAACACACATCGATATACATACCCATTGGGGGAATCTTTTACATGACTACACCATGCAAGTTATGTCATTCCTACACTACACACTCTAAGTTATCATGTTGATATACATTACTTACTAGATTGCATAGATTACTATATTGACATTTTGCTAGTATCTAGTACTTATGTATCTCTAAGCATATACCTAGTCTTGTACTAACATGTCTTGTATACTTTCACTCTTGCTTTAATTAGTTAGATGTGATTCTATATACCATTTATTACATGCTTTCTTTTCTTTCTTAGTGTAGCTTTTTGGATTGCATTTCTAGTTCCTGCTTGTCTCTAGTGTGTGCCTTAAGACATTTGTCAATGTCTTTTTCTTATATTCATGTGTGTGTACCTTTGGACATTTATCAATGTCCCTTAATTGTAATCTTTTATGTGCTTGTGGCCCTCATGCCAATCTTGCTTATTGCTATGGTATGTGTATATGGCATTTGAACATGCCTTGTATGTTTGATTTATATTATGAGTGTCATGTGCCCATGTCCCTTGATTTCTTAGCTCCTTGCCCACTCTTGTATTCTTGTTGATTCTTGATTTGTATAATTATTGCTTGATTACTTTTACTATTTGTAATTCCATGATCCATATCATGAATTTCCCTACTTTTTTGGATGCCATGATAGATATCATGCTTCATCCCTCCTTGCTAACAAACTAATAACTAATAACTAACACTTTTAATTTTAGTTCAGTACTTTGCACATGCTATTACATTATTATATCTATATAGGCATACCCCTATTGATCTAAAAATCTCTCAATACAAACCATGTTATATCTTGAGATATCTTGTTGATTATCATTATTATATCATGCATATTTCTAGCTTAACATACTTTTAGGGCTCTTTCATTTGAGGGTAGTCATTGCAACATATTCATTCCTACCCTCAAAAGAGGGGGAAATAAACAAAGGTTTTTGTCAGAAAGATCAGAGCTCCTAACTATCAAAAAAATAGTTTTTAGAACACTTAGAATAGAATCCAAACATTTAGATAATAGAGAATCTAGAACATTCACCAAATTTGGCCCTAGACAATAGCACCAAAGTTAGACTACAGTGTCGAATAATAGGTTGCCCTATTTTTGGTGCTCCTATCTAGATATCAAAAAAATTATTTTTTCCAAAAATAGATAGAAAAGTGAGTTCAATCGTAGGTTTGTTAGCTTAATATAGTCTAAATTTAGTATGTTTCTATACAATTTTTGCTCAGTGAATCTAGATATTAGGGGCATCATGTGTGACATGATGGCTCTCACTTCTAGTTTTAGGTTAGGTATTTGATATAACTTCCATATCAGAATCCATGTTCTAGACATTAGTGATTGGGGGTAATGTGCACGGTACATTGATTCTCCTCCTTTTCTGAGTTTAGATTTATATTCCAAATCATTTCTTAGTAGTTACATGCCTTACTCCATCTGTAGGTGGTTATCATCCTTTTTCAATTTTGTATTTCATACAAGCTTAACTTCTCAAGTACCTGAGTTCTCGATGTGGCTTCCACATAAGCCTATTGTACTAGTTTTAGAGTGTCTTTCAAATAAGCCCAAATCTCCATCTTTTAAAATGGCCAAAAGTGGCCTAGTTTTTAGCATACATTCAGCTATCCATGCCAACATTATCATATCACAGTACATTCATGGGCTTCAGAATCCATCTCTATGACATCTATTCCATACCAATATTACTTCATAGCTTCACTTAATGGGGAAATGATGGATCCAAAGGGCTAGCCTTTTTATTCTTGAGCTATCTATTTTGAGGGATTGGACACATAGTCCAAACATCAAGTGACACATGCATGATTTGTTAGCTTCACTTAGTAGGTGATGATGGAACCGAAGGTCCTACCTTTGCATTCTTAAGCCACTTCTAGGGAATTGGGCACTCAGGTTTATTCATGATATTACTATTGGTACAACACACACTTAGGATAATCCAACATCATAATAAGTTTTGTATTAATTTTCATACCCGATGAGGTGTATTCATTCCTTTCTCTTCCTCTCTCTCTTACCCAAATTTTATATGTTATTATTTTAGATATAATGTATCTAGTAAGGATTGTTCTAATCTATGTTTTTCATTGCAAATTCACACTTCACATCATGCTCTCTCTACACACATCCAACATCACACAGCTTTATGAGCTTCACCTTTACAGGTAAACTCAGGTATGCTTTCTATTTTTCTTTTATCTTAGTATTTAATTTTATTTCATCACTAGAATAAAGTTGGGGAAAATGTAGTAATATAAAATGAAAATTTTGTTAACTTGAGTATGGCTAATGACACCTAATCCATAGGTCCATTTTTCTTTCTTTCTTAACCCTCTTAGGAATGTTTTCATAGTTTCCCAATCATCTATAGCCTTCCAAACTAAACCCTTTTTGACCCATACTACTCTTTCCATGACAAATCCATCCCCCTAGGTCTCTTAATTCTTAGACATTAGCACCCAAACTTAGACTATAACATTGAGACTTAGGGTGTCCTATTTTTGTCACTATTGTCTAAGTGTATTTTGGATTCTGATGGTAATTTTCTCTTGGATCCTTATCCTAATTCATGTCAGCCTAATGCAAATTCATTTAACCCATGATCATTAAATCTCCTATAAAATTCCATTCAAATTATATTTAGAATGGTGGGCACTCATTTACAAAAGAGAAGCAAGAATAAAATAAGACTACTCACGCACTTTTCCCTATTTTCTACATACATCCATCCAACATTATTTCAATATTATTCAAACATTTACACCAATCCCTAATCATTCCAAGTACACCCACTTTCACATTTACTTGCATTTTCATCACACTATTGCACTAAGCACTTCAATGGGAGAACTACATATAGCTTTATTCCTCCTCAGAGTATTGGTATGTAAGAAGCATGCCTACACATAGGGTGTGAAGTGCATATATTGTGCCCTTTACACACTAACCCCTTTTCCCTATGGGATAAAGTTTGTTTTAATTCCATAAAAGATATACACACATGAAAGATCAGATCTACATGGAGTTCTATTGATAGTGAGGATATAAAATTTTATACACCAGCTCACATAGATGTGGTGAACAAAACCCAAAAAAAAGATCTCTATGAGTAGTTTAATTAATAGTGGTAATACCAAGACTATAGCATCAGACAATAGGGTGTCTTGTTTTTTATAGTCCTATCCAATCATTAAATGAAGTCCAGATCTCAATTTACAAAAGTGTTCTAGTCTTGATCCTCTAGTATGAGACTCTATATCATCTATAATAGGCTAGAATAATCTAAGTCATATTTTCTCTCACTTATTAATATTTTTAGAAAAGTCAAAAATATAATTTATTTACACAAATTAGTGGCTTAATTATTGCATATTATTTACTGATTTTATCTATTTAGACCCATTTATTATTTATGAATTAAACATATAATTTCCCAAAATAAAAAAAATCACATAAAAATGAGTCTTGTTTATACATCACTCCATTATTTGAGGCATTATGTCACCCTTTTGACACCATACCATTATCTTAGTAGCTTTTATCAATTTTGTTTGTGTGTGTGTCACTTGATTGAAAAGTGTAACTATTGACCATTTTTTACCACAAGTCAAAATTGGTCAACCCCCCTATAGTCAAAAAATTATATATGGGTTTAGTATATTGTCATAGAGTGTGTTATAATTCATTTGATGTAATTTAATGTCATCTCGGCCTTGCTCATGTTCAAATTAGTGCTTAGGTCTTTTGATGTTATTTAAGGGTCATAAATAAACATTAAATGCAAGTGGTATGGTTTTCAAGGTGTCCATGTGCTCCTAACTCCCTTCCAACATCCAAGGTGTTAGATTCCTTATCAAGAATGTCAGGACTAACTAAAATTTATAGGCATTCAAGTAAAAATCAATAAGTAAGAACAAAAGAAGGACTTTTAAAGGATGTACAGCCTATGAGAGAGAGTGGCACATGGGAGAAGGTATTGGAATATATATTCAACTTCATCATACTTATTTATATGTTTGGCATACTTTTTAAGTGCCAAAAATGGGCCAATATTGTTCTACTCTTCCATCACTCCACTATGCACATGAGACTAGTCAATAGGTTTTTGGTTGGTATAGCTAGTAGAACTTCCAAGTCAAATTACTTTGGGGGATTAATAGTACACTTGTTTATATTCAATTTCATTTTTGGATTTCAAATAATAATGGATTATAATTTATGAACCATCTTTAACAAGTTGACTGTGTTTTTTTGCCTATTATTTTACACACCTTGAAGGTTTTACTCTTGTTTTAACTAGTCCTACAACCCAGTTGGTGAATTTTATTCAAGAATATTTTGAATCTCTTCTATCATGTTTCACAATCTTATTTTCATGTTTGGAAATGATTTTATGGCTGAAATGGTTCATATTTCAAGAAGTTGTTACCATAAAAATTGCAACCAAATTTTACCATTTAAAGAAGGTATCTTTATCTACAATGCATTTAATTCAATGTGAAATTATGTTTGACTCATATTAAATGTCATGATAATATAATTTTTCCCAAGTTTAATATTTTATATTAGAATCATAGGGGTTATAGTCAAAGTGTGAGACAGTCATCTCGAAGTTCATTCTCACTTATAGTCATGGCATATAAGGGTCTTGAGAACATTCATCGAAGTATGATGGAAGTTTTAAAGCTATTTTATATACTCTTGGAACATGAGATAGAAATTTGAGCCTGTAAATAGCACATAAGGGACTATGGTAGTCATATGCAAAATATACACACAGTTAACCATGGATGTGCACATACAGGTGCTCTCAAGAGGAAATCACATTGAAGTGGGCTGTTTTAAATTTATTAAAGCCTTAAAAAGTTGTAAACCCTCCTTTGAAAACTTTTATAGATCATAAAGATAGTTATAAGGTCATATAATGTGTATATTGATCAAATATTACACTCATTACATGTCTGCAACTCAATGTATGCCTAAAAGTACCTCATAAAGGCCAATATCATTGAAGGGGGATATTTAAGTTTATTAAGGTTTTCCATGATGAATATAATCCATTTGAATGTGTTAGGGTGGTATAAAACTAATTTAAATTTTATATACCATGACCACATTGGTCGTTCACATTCACTACCTTCTAACTTAAAATGTCCACCTACAGGTGGCTTAACAGAGGCATGACGGAGTACAAGGAAAGTCTTGATATGTTTTGTAAGCCTTAATGATGGTCTATTGATTGTAATAATATCATGAAAAAAAAATTTGAATAATTTTATAGGCAATAAATTTGGAATAAACCATGTTTAAATTTGGTGACTATGCTTAGGGACAAAATCACTAAAACACCAAAAAAAAGCACCAAGCACTTTTGTTGATATCATATGAAAATATTGAAAGAAGATTTGATGCATCCATGTGCACCCATTTTATATCCATATCATAGGGGTATAACCATGCATAATAATTAGGGTCTATGACTAGGGGATAGAGGTTTTTTAACATCTCTAATATGCACATTTATTCATTGTGGTTTTTAAGTGCATCCTACAAAATTTGAACTTTAAATGACCTTACATCCCAAGGTTGAAATTGTGGAATGTATTCATATTCGATGGAATTTTTGAGTTTAGGATCACATTTTTATTCTAATTTTCATCAAATAATGTTTTAATGGAAGGTTATAATACTATGTTTTGGGCCCTATTAACACCTACAGGTGTTCTTAGCTTGATATAGTGGACCTACAATTGATATGGAGTCCTACAAGTCCATAGTATGAGATCAATAATTAAAACCTAAAAACATATAAAAACATACAATTTAACCAATAATTATTAAGACCTCATATTATCTTAAGGTTATATGACATAATTTCCAAGGAATATTCTCACCTAAAGTACCCTTACACAATCAACTGTAGCTCACTATAGTATATAGTGAATAAGTGTGTGGTGTTATGAGTGTTGGTATTACATAAGAATGATGTAGATAGGTCCAAATAGATGAAAAAAAACCTTGGAAACCATAATAATGTCTTGGATAAATGTTTTAAAGGTTAAATTATGAAAATGCACCTACAAGTGCCTCTTTCAAGAGTGAAACACAGTCAACATTTGCACTCAATCAAAAGTAAAGATATAGGTTGAGGGTTCAAGGAAGGTTATCTAAGGGATTTGATCATTATGAATACATTAATAATGATTAAAAAAATATAAATAGACCCCATAACATGAAAATAGGATAAGGAGAGGCTCCTTTCAAGGTAACCAATAGTTTGTTTTCAAGACCCTACAGACAGTGAGCTTACCAAAGGGTCTGTCTTAGGTTTTGAAGGAGTTAAGGGGTATAATTACATGATCAAGGGATGAAAATTTATATAGGTAATATGTACCACTTAATCCAAATAATCATGTTTTAATTTTGATGAGTTATAAGGGGAAGTACCCTTTGTTTTGTCTCAGATAGAGGGTACTCCCCTAGCATGAAAACCTTGAGATTTTGGAGAATGGAGAAAATAAGGTGAATTAGGGATTGGTTTAACTTCACAAGAATGTGTGTAAATTTTAATGACATCTAGATAAACATGAGAAATAATTCACAAGTGATTGAAACATGCTATAATTTTATAGAACTTTAAGGATGTAGATAGGACTATTAGGTCTAGTTTAGGCCTAAAGCCCAAATAGGAGGTTAGTACTACTTATAGCCTTAGGTGAGAATTATAAAACTTTGGGGCATGTTCATAGAGGATTATCAGATGTGTTTGGGCTATTTTTATGTAAATAAGATCATAAAAAATCCATTTTGTGGCTTAAACCTCATTAGGTTTGTAGGGAATGAAGGGAAGAGCTTGAGTAGGCAATTTGAAATGGTCACATCTTAGATACCTTGCATGGGAACTCAAAGATATTGGAAAAGTTGGATAGGGTCCTAATAAATAATTTTATGTAATTGGTTCTTGATTTTAATGTCACAACTCTATAAATAAAATCTAAGAGTGGAAAGGGCCTAAAACCCTCCAAAACCTTGATTCATGACCTGATAGAGAAAATGAAGCAAGACAGATATCTAAATGGCATAGGATGGCTTGGAAAGTGGTTGGAGGTTGTAGATAACTCTTCATGGCTCATCCCCATTAACTTGAGGTGTTTCTCATTTGAACAAATAGGGGGAAATGAGGTTTTATTATATGTTTTTGGTGTTGTGTAGTTATGGAGAGGCTTCAAGAGATGAAATAAAATTTGGGATAAGGATTGCGACCTTATATAACCCCTCATGTCCATTTATTGTGGAATAAAATCTCCTAAGTGTTTCTATAAGTTCCTTCATCTTAGCGAGTCAAATCTGACATCATGAACAAACTAGTGGGAGAGTGAGAACTTCAAGTAGGAGGCATTTTAAGATCTACCTAATGAATCTAAGGATATGGGAGGTATTAAAATGTGTCATTAACTCCTTTTTATATATTTTAATTTAAAATTGAATCTAAATTTGAAGTCAAGTGTGAGGGGTGAATGAAAGAGGTGTTATTTAGAATATAGGCAGTGGTAGCTCATATCCAAAAAAGTCTTGATAATTAGGGATTCAAAAAATGCATGGTAGATCATGTATAAAACCCCTCTCCCTTAGTAAAATAATCAATTCTATCGGTAGTCAATTATGGGATTTTTGAAAAGGGCCAAATGATGAATGTATTTTTCTAAGCAAACAATGAGAAGTCCTATGCCACATTTCAGGAGTTTAATGCATTTGAGGGCCATTTGTCCTATCAAACCTTGCATGGTACATCTCACACTTCATTATATTTCATGTTTAACTCCTTTTCTCATCATGACACCTGCCCTAGTGACTCTTGGACTTCATTCTCTTCCACTTTCCCTCAAATTCTATAATTAGAAGCCATTTTGGCTATTGAAGCTAATACCACACCATGTATGGTGAAGCCCTACTAGAATGACATTGTATTTTACCTTTTAATAATCAATATAAGTCTATTTTTGAGTTCATGATCATTTTTCTAAGTGTGCAAGTGATGTATGGTGAAGTTAGTGATAATCATTTCTCCTTACTTTCCTTATCCTTTCATGTTTATGCAAGAGTTCTTATTCTAGCAAGTCATATAAAGTGTAGTCAAGTGTGTTAGGCTCCTTTAAAGTGTAAAAATATTCTTAGATGTGAAATATTCCATATAGTTCTTTTACCTTGTGTTTATTTCATGCATATCACCTCTATAAAACATTGATGTTAGAACCATATAGGACTTAGAAGTTAGTTTGTATGCCTTATTTCCTTGTGATAAAATTATGATGGTATTGTGTAAATCATCTTTATGTATCACCCCCTTAGATTAGTTTAAATTAATGAAACTTATAACTCTTTTCTCCATAAGCAACTAGTTAAGTAGTGATAAGCATTTCAAGATACATTCAAGGAGCTAGCCCTTAAACCTATAGGTCTACTTCTACCTATAGGTACACACACATACCTTAAAGTATTCTCATGTTTCCAAAATATGGAAGAGGCTTGAACACCCTCTTCTCAGGTGAAATATTTGGTGAAAATAGTAATATCATGCTTCATAATTCATTTCAAATCTTATACTTTTAAGTCTTGATACAAACCATTGATCATATATTTAGAGAACAATAACGTCATTACAATAATTAAATAATTTCAAAGACTTATTTTCCTTGCATCCAAATCCTAATTGTGAAACCAAATCTACATGTGCCTTTTGGGATCTATGCCTAGTGTCATTATGTCAATCAGTTTCATCTAGCTTGTTGTTTGTTTTAAAAAGCCTAGTTTTCTAAGTTGAGTTCAAAATTAGCCTTGCCAAGTTCAAATCCAAACATTTATTGATTTTTTCCTATGCCTTGTATAATTTTGGCTTAGACATCAATCTTTCTCTTTTGGGTTGTGTAACTTAGGTTAATTATTTAATTAATTTAAAAATTATTTGTTTTTGCCTAAACTTGGGAGAAATAACCTATCTTCCATATACCTTTTGTTCCATGCCTTATACCAATTGACCATTTTCATGTTTAAATTCAAATTCCTAGTTTATGACAAAGTGTTTCAAATTTTTTAGATTAAATCTCATACCTTGTTTTGTTTAAAAGTCTAGTTTTTGTACCTTTTCTAAAAGACCTAGCACATGCATGTTGTGAGCCTGCTAGAAATTTTTTTCCTTTAGATTAGACTTGTTTGAAACATTTTCAACCTAGAGTTTGGCATATTAGTTTTTATTCATAAACTTAACTATTTGTTTAATACATTTGATGTTAGACATATGATGTTAGATTATTTTAGACAAAGTTTTAGCACAAACCATTTTAGAGATATAGCTCCATTACTTATACCAAGTTAAAGCATGTTTGGACCATTTTTCCTTTATACATTATTTTTAGGAGTTTGTATAACTCTAGGCCTCTCTATGAAATTCTCATCATTGACTTGGATATGTCTCATTACACTCATAATGGAGCCATGTATAATTTAGGTTATGATAACATGGTTGCATATGGTGACTTTATTTAAGACCCCTATTGGGATGATGCTATTTGTGAGATGGATCCTTATCCTCCTTACAATACTCAATTTGGGGAACAAAGCAAAGATCCTCAAGAGTAGTATGCAGTGATACATTTTTTGGGCTAATTAATATATGATATTCGCCCTCTCACTTCACATGGTATTTGATCCTCCACCTATACCATCAACCCTCCTTTAAATTATGTGAGTCACTAGGCTCCACAACATCTAAGGATTACCATTCTAAGACTTTGTTCTTTGGCTTGTGTGAATAATTAAGCCTCGTAACACCCTACTATTACCATTCTAGGACCTCATCCTTTGGATCATGAAAGAAACCAATATTCATAATGCCTTACCATTACTATTATAGAACCTCATTGTTAGAGGTATAAACCACTGAGAGGGGGGTGAATCAGTGGTGGAAAATAATCCAATTAAATTTACAAACCCTTCAAATAATTAAACATTAAATACAACCATTCATGAATAATTCAAGATTATTATAGCAATGAACAATATATAATGCAAGATCACACACAAAACACAAGATCTATGTAGGAAACCCTCTTGGGGAATAAAACCTAATCTCAATCTTATAAACACAGAGTAATTTTCCTATAAGAAGTGTACAAACATGATACTTATATGAAACACCTATTCCATAAGGAGAACGTACCCTTTGTATGATTAAGTCCTTCTAACTTAAATTTAGTGAAACACTTTTTCCACAAGAATCACTTGCCCCTAGGATGGTCAAGTCCTTATGACCTAAATTTAGTGAAACACATGTTTCACAAGGAGCACCTACCCCTAAGATGATATATTCCTTCTGACCTAGATGTTGAACACCCTCCCAACACCTATGATATGAACATCTCCACTTTTTAGGTGATGTCTTCAACACCTAATGATGGACCTCTAATTTTATAACCTCTACAAAACACACTCTCTATCTCATACAATACTCTCACATAAGCATGCCAAAATGTATCTTCTTCTTCATTCAAACTACCCTCATATACTCACTCAGACTTGAAAATCCATCTTCTATTCACTTTTATCCCTAATATTCAAACCTAAAATATGACATATAGGTCATACACACAATCATCAACCTATTCTACTCTACAACCCATCCACTAGGCATATACCCTTTCTTATTTCCTTTGCTCTACTACACTCACACACACCTCTTCTCATAAGTCTATAAATCATCATCTTTGCTTTCACCATTTATAGAGCCTTCATGAATATAACCATCTAAGTCAGCCATAATACTTGCCTTTACCCTTAACACATATTACATAACTTAACATCATTCTCAAAATTTGGCCATAATAAATATGTGTCATACTTTAGTAGATACACCTTTCAATTAGGCCTTAGTAGCCCTTATAGGGCTTATGGAGACCTATTCACCCCTTTAACATTTCAACAAACAAATTAGAAACACAGGACCACTTCCAAATACATAGGTCCACTCCACATGACCTCTTAGACATCCTCAAATGATTATAGTCTTCTTTACACATCTCTACATATGTTCAATCTACTCAAACATTAGCCTTGTACAAAAGAACACCATGAATGAATAAAAAATCAACTTATAAGCATTTTTTCATATTGAATATGAATTGGTCGAACCTCCAAAATACATAAATATCATCCCTATAGAGTATACAATAATCTTCAATAGTTAAGTACCCTTGAAACATCTGAATATCTTAAAATATACTTCTTGAGTCACTTACAAAACATGGTCAAACATATAGTCAAATTTAGAGGTCAATAACTTTGACTGTAAAAATACTCAAACCTTATAATTAGATTCATTAGATGTGCCTTGAAGTCCTCTACATCTTTTATTTTTCACTACACCTCTAAATTCATCCTAGATAAAAAGTTATAGCTTAGACACTACAAAATGGTTTTTCCCTTTACTAAATTCAAATGCCAATGGTCATTGTTAAACATAGGACACTTTTCCATCATCTCATGTCCTTTCATATTTTGATTAATTACATATTATCAATCTCTTTGGAAGTATCTTGATCTTTAACTATGCTAAACAACTATCACTTTGACCTCATCTCATGCTCCCTATAAATTTTGACCAAATACACACCATCAATCCTCTTAAAAGTAGCTTAGTCTATAGGTTTACTCATTGTTAAACATTAAGAACTTGACATCATGTCATTATTTCCTAACAATTTAGAATAAATACACTCCATCAATCTCTTTGAGAGTAGCCTAGACTTTACGCTGCTTAAAAATTAGAAACTTTGACCTCTTTAACACAATTTACATTGTTGATCTGCATCTATTTTTTACCTTTTTAAAATTTGGATATGTATGGGAACCACTGCAATCTACCTAGAAGGCCAATGTTGAACCTTAACAACTTTTTATGTGCTCAACTGCATGTCCTAAAATTTAAACCATATGATATTATTTCATAGAGGAATCCATCCATATGTCAAGATACTCCTAGAACCTTTAGACATGTGAAATATAACACCATCAAACTACTTACACAACTCTACCTGAACTTATACATTAAGATTCAAGTAATTTTTCACCATAGATCTGTGATGTAATTTAATATGCACTATTAGATCTCCCTTTGCAAATTTGGCTATGGGAAAACATTGTAAACTACTTGGGAAGCCAAATTTTCATAGTTATATCTTTTTATATACACAACCTCACAACCTAAAAATTGGAACATACAAACATGGGACTAATTTTATCACACCCATATGACCAACTCCCATTAACTCATCCATACATGGAAATGATGATGTCATCAAACTACCTACTCATATTTTTCTATCACAGAACCAATTATGCCAATATGAACATAATGAATAGCATGCACTTCCACAAGCTATGAAATAATCATTGACCTTTTATAGGACCCCTTACACATTTTTATTACTTTAGACCCATCCCTAATCATGCCAAAACTAATATTAACCAATCCTACTTCAAACATACTAAGAAAAGCACACTACACACTTTGTCATTGACACCTAGACCATCAAGAAACTTCATCCACTCACATATACACCTCCATAACATAACTAAAAACTCTCAAAAAATATCCTCCATTGTCATTGATGTCAATACCCATCATATAACTCACCTTCATTCTCTCTCTTCAAGTACTCTCATAATAAGAACCTTCTCCCCCTTTGACACAATGACAAAGTGGGAAAAAAATGATCCTAAAAACTTGAAAATACCACCAACAAGAGAGGAACACCTTATAAATATGATATAAACTCCCCCTTACCTTGATCCTACCTCTTCTTGCCTTGACAACTTCCTCTTGCTACATGCCAAAACTCTCTTCAACCAAGCACTGAAACCAATGAAGAAATAACATATAACATCACTAAAATCTGATGTAAATTACCAATAAATATATGAGAGGGACTCCCCCTAATATCTCTAAGACATTTTGCCTCTTGATCATCTCTAAATCTCTACACACCATGAAGAACTACCACATAGGCTTACTAGCCTTCTCTCTAGCCACTTCAAAGACCACCAAAAAAAATTCATGCCATTTAAAAAATAGGAAAAATGATTTAAACCAATCCTGAGAACTCACCTTGAAAGACTCATGCCTTTATCTTTTGGAGAAATTGAGCAAAAAACATCAAATGTTCATACTAGGCATATCTAGACTCCTTGTAGCCCTACTTGGAAGTTGTAGAGCCCAAAAATTTTAGTAAACACACTTTTAAGACATTAAAATTAATATATGGAACACTCTTGTATACCCATTTAAGCACACCAATTTTCATTACCTAGATCATCCTCTACAACATACTTCCTTCATAAATCTACTAGCCAATTAAGCCTCCTTGACAAAAAATTGAATTTTTGAAAACCACAAACACTCAAAACTCTTTGAAGCTTGATTTGACAACCCATTTAGCCCATTCAAATTATTAATAAGCCTTAGACCTCAACTCATAAATAAAGCCATTTTTTTAGCATTACCCAAAACTCTAGAATCTCAAAATAAATATGGTCAACAAACCTTCTTATGGTCAACATCCACCTCTAAAACTTCTTCCACACCTAGAGACAACCATCACACACTTTTGGACCAATATTTGAGCCTCCATATTTTTTGGAAACCATAAATCCCATAACCCATTTAGGCCTACTTACCCTTAAGCCAAAATTGAGAATACTGAGAGAACTCAAAAAATCTCCAATTCGACTTCATCATACCTTCAGACCAAAAAACCACATGGAATACATAATAAAGAATTTAAAAAACCTTTTTGATCACCAAAATCTTCTTGACATTCCATCAATCTCATTATGCCACCTAAAAACACCCAATCTAACCCTGCAAATACTACATACAAAACAAGCACCACACCAAAATGGCAAAATCACCTTATGACATCACTCTAACTTCATCAAATCACTTCTCCCATCTTGAAAAACAAAATCCAATTGGAAAAAATTATCCTTTTCCTTTTAGGACCTTCTAAAAAACACCATAGCAACCCTTGCTTCTCCATTGAAAGGAGTCTCTTAAGAATCATAGACAGAGACCTCCTCTACACCATAATGCTTTTAAAACAAAGTAAATCTATGAGTTACCCATACCTCCTCATATTCCTTATCCTCCTTTGTCATCTGATACTAATATTTCTTCTTCTTCTTAGGATTAAGAGAAAGAGAAATAACTTGCTTTCCACTACAACATTCTTCTTCTCTTCTAAGACTGTATTGACAACACATGGAGATAACATAGATTCATGACATACCTTTTCAATTGAAGAATCTTCCTTGAAATTCAGAACCTCATCAATAGGTATTGATAACTAATGTTCTTTGTATTAAACTTGCTCAAAAATAGTAGGATGTTCACTTAAATCCATACACACCTCAAAATTAGCCTCAACCAACACCTTGGTCCTCTCCTTGAGCTTGATTTATTCATTCACAACATGAGTAGAAAATGAGACCTCTTCATATTTTCCAACCTATATAGTATTTTCCAACATAGAAAACATATTACAAGGGCCTACAAACTCATCATGACTCACACTTTCCACCTTTGGTTTCCATGATTTAACTAGAGTTCTTCCTTGCATTTTAAGAGTTTGATTAAACTTATTTTCACTTGATGGCCTTTGCTTGTAGAACCTAACAATATGACCAATCATCTCATAGTTGTAGTAAACCATTCTTCTTAATGAAAACTCAACTTGCCTTTTCTGATTTGGATAAAATATTTTAATGTGTCCTATGTCATAAAAATGTAGCACTCGGTACTTCTTGAAGAAAACTCAAATTGTCTTACTTTAGATGGATAATGTTTTGCAAAGTGTCCCACATCATGATAGTTTAAACACTAAACCTTGGTTAGAACACTTGACTAATGATTCCATTCATTCTTAGCAAGTCTTCTATATTATCTAGCCCTATGACCAAATTTATTGTAAGTATAACAATAACCATTGAATTTGGCATATCTCATGGCATTTTGTTTTCTAATCTTATTTGTCTTCATTATGTTAGCATCTTCATTCTTAGAATAATTTTTGACCTTCAAGGTCTGATTTTCCTTGTTTACATTAGTCTTCACCTTGTCTTTAATTACATTCTTTTGTTCTTATTCATATCCAAGACTATTTCTATCACTTGCATGCTTTTAACTAGTTAAAATATTATCTAGATCAATTGATCTCTTTTTAAATCTCATAAATGAATTCATCTTACTATATATCTTCTCTAACTTAGATTTTAATGACTCATTTTCATTTATATACCTTGAAAATTCATCTTCTTTAGCTTTTAGGCTTGTAGACAAAATTTCCAATTGAAAACTAAGATGCTTGACTATATCTATATGTTCCTTGGTGTCTTAATTCATTCTTACTTCATACACACTAAATTTCTCCTCACAATCCTTGATTTGTGACTTCATATTCTTGTTAATCTTCTTCTCAATCTTTATTTCTTATAAAGCATTCATCAATTTAGTCTCATAGTCCACCTCATCTTTATCATCATCTGAATCACTGCAAGTAGACTCCTTTGATATGAGCAACTTCTTTCCTCAGCCATGAAGAGGGATTTATCTTCAACAAGACCATAATATTAATTATCAAACTCAGAATCACTATCCTCACTCTCATCTAATGAACTATGATCTTTATTGGTATAGAGACTCTTATTGTTCTTGAAGGACTTCTTGTTGTGATACTTTTTGATCCTTTCTTCCTCTTATCAGACCTGTATGTCTTCTTGTCTTCATCTTGGTCTTCACCATGATCTTCACCATCATTCTTCTTATGCTTATGAGGGTTCTTATTAGAAAAATGTCCTACCTCTCTACAATTGAAGCATTTGAAGGGTAGTTTACCCTTATACTTACCTAACCTTATTTTTAATTTCCTTGTAAATAAAGTAATTAGTTCATCTTCATCAATATCAGATATGTCATCCTCCTTGATTTTATTACCTAGGAACTTCTTCTTTGGATTCATTTCTATCTTTAATTTTTCTTCCTTATTTGGTGGTATATCATAATCTACTCTCATCTCATAGGCAGTAAAGATGCCATGCAATTCATCCAACTTCAACTGGGTAAGATCATGAATTTCTTCTATAGTAGATACTTTATAAATTTAGAAAGAGATAGACCTTAATACATTTTTAATCATATTATATTCTTCATTATTCTCTCCAAGAGATCTAATGATGTTCAAAATCTCATCAACTCTCTATAGAAAGGATGCCACAGAATCTTCTTCCTTCATCTTAAGACTCTCAAATTATCTTTAATGAATTTTCAACTTTTCCATATTAAACTTTAAATATCCTTCATAAATATTCTTTAATTTATCCCACATTTCCTTGTTAGATATTCAATGGACTGTCTTGGTGTATTTAGTCTCTAAAAGACCACAGTGATATCATTAATTGCCTTGGAATTATTCTCAACAACTTCTTATTTGTAGCATAGGATGGAAGAATAGTAGGTGTAAAATAACCATCCAAGATAGATTTCCAAGTGTCAAACCCTAGGGACATAATGTAAATCCTCATCCTTTGACTCCAAAAAGCATAATTGGATCCATTGAACATTGGTGCTTACTTAGTGGAAAAACCTCCTTGCATTTAATGGCTACCCATACTGTACCTTGGATCTCCTTCAAGCTATCAAGCCTTTACCAAAATACCATATCTAATACCTATTATTAGAGGTACAAACCATTGAAGGGGGGTGAACCAGTGGTGGTAAATAATCTAATTCAATTTCCAAACCCTTCAAATACTTAAGCATTCAATATAGTCATTCATGAAGCATTTAGGATGTTTATAGAAATGAACAATGGATAATACAAGATCACATACACAACACAATATCTTTGTGAGAAACCCTCTTAGTAAATAAAACCCACTCTCAAGCCTATAAACACATGTACTACTTGTCCTATAGGAAGTATGTAAACATGAGACTTTAGCAAAACACCTATTCCATAAGGAACACCTACCCATAAGATGGTCAAGTCCTTTTAACCTAAATTTAGTGAAAAACCGATACCTTAACTAATACCTTCCCCTAGTATGATCAAGTATTTATAACCTAAATTTATTGAAACACATGTTTCACAAGGATCACCTACCCTTAAGATGGTCAAGTCCTTATAAACTAGATGTTGAGCACCCTCCCAATACCTATGATATGAACATCTTCACCTTTAAATGGATGTCTTCAATAACTAATTATGGACCTCTAACTTTATAACCTCTAAAAAACACCCTCTCTATCTCATACAAGTCTCTCACATAGGCATGCCACAATATCTCTTCTTCTTCACTCAAACTGCCCTCAAATACACACTTAAACCTGTAAATATTTATTCTATTCACTTCTCTCCCCAATATTCAAACTCACACGAGCACTATTTTGACATAAAAATATGACCTATAAGTCATACACATATTCATCATCATTCTCTACTCTACAACCCATCCACTGGGAACACACTCTTTCCTCTTTCCTTCACTCTACTACACTCACACATAATTCTTCTCACAAGTTTAGAAATCATCATCTTTGATTTCACCATTTATAGAGCCTTCATGAATATCACCATCTAGGTCAGCCATAATACTTGACTTAACCATTAAGACATCTTACATATCTCAATATCATCTTCACAGGTCAGCCATAACAAATATGGGTCATACTTAAGCAACTACACCTTTCAATTAGGCCTTAGTAGCCCTTATAGGTCTCATGGAGACCTATTCACCCCTTTAGAATTTCAACAATCAAATTAGAAATATATGACCACTTCCAAATGCATATTTCCACTCCAAATATCCTCTTAGACATCCTTAAATGATTAAAGTCTTCATTACACATCTTTGTGTATGCTCAATCTACTCAAACATTAGCCTTATACACAAGAACATCATGAACAAACAAGTATTCAACTTCTAATATTTTTTTCATACTAAATATGGATTGTTCAAACCTCCAAAATCCATATAGATCATCCTTAGGGAGTTTTAAATACCATCTAATAGCTAAGTCCCATTGAAATATCCAAATCCTATCAGAATAGCTCAAAATATATCCTTCTCAAGTCACTTACAGAACATGGTCAAACACATAGTCAAATTTAGATCTCAATAACTTTGACTATACAAATATTCAAACCTTTTAACTAAATTCACTATATGTGATTTGAATTCCTCTACAAGTTTTATTTTTGCTATACCTTTGAATTCATCCTAGATCAAAATTTACGACTCAAACACTATAGACTACTTTTTCCCTTTGCTAAATTCAAATGCCAACAACCACTGTTAAACATTGAACACTTTTCCATCATCTCATGTCCTCAAATATTTTGATCAAATATGTACCTTATATCTCTTCAATATTATCCTAATATTTAAATATTCTAAATAATTATCACTTTGACCTCATCTCGTGCTCCTTGGTAATTTTGACCAAATGTGCACCATCAATCTTCTTACAAGTAGCTTAGTTTTTACCTTTGCTCACTATTAAACATCAATCACTTATTATGATCTCAATACTTCTTAATAATTTGGAATAAATTCACTCTATTGATCTCTTTGAGAGTAGCCTAGACTTTAACCTACTTAAACATCAGACACTTTGACCTCCTTGACTTAATATGCATCATTGATCTGCATCTATACAAACACCTACTCACCATTATATCCTTATTTGTTCCTAGTCTTTACCTTTTGAAAATTCAACTAAGTATGGGAACCACTGTAATATGCCTAAAAGACCAACTTTGAACCTAAATAACTTTTTCTATGTTCAATCGCATGTCTTGAAATTTAAACCATGTGATCTTATTTCATAGGGAAATCCATCCATATATCAAGTTGCTCCCAAAACCTTCATGCATATGAAATATAATGACACTAAAGTAATTACTCAGATCTACTTGAACTTAAACATTAATCTTAGACTAATATCATGTTATATATATATTTGTATATATATATATATATATATATATATATATATATGATGTGATTAAATGCACACCATTAGATCTCCCTTTGAAAAATTTTCTAAGTATAGGAAAATATTACAAATTGCTTGGGAAGTTTGCATAGTTATATCTTTTTCTATACATAACCTCATGACCTAAAACTTGAAACATAGAAACTTGGGACTAATTTTATCACACCCATATGATCAACTCCCACTGACTCATCTATACATGGTAATGGTGATGTCATCAAATTTCTTACTCATATTTTTCTATCATAGAACCAATTATGCCAAGATGAACATAATGAAGAACCAGATGAATACCATGCACTTCCAAAAGCTCTCCAATCATCCTTAAACTCTAATAAGGCCCGTCACACCATCTCAATAATTTTTATCCATCCGTAATCATTCCAAAACTAAATATCAAGCAAGCATACTTCAATCATACTAGGACAAGCACATTTCACACTTTATCATTGACACTTAGACTATCAAGACACTTCATCCACTCATTTGGCCACCTCCATGACATCAATGAAAACTCTCCAACACTCATCCTTTGGATTTTATAATCAACCAAGCTTCTCAACACGCTACCATTTGTATTCCAATATTTCATCCTTTGGCTTGTGAAAATAACCAAGCTTTACAATGCCCTATCATTACCATTTCAGACCCTTCCAAGTATAGTAGCTCATTCTCTCAACAAGGTTATGTAGTTACTATCTTAGGCTAGGAAATATCCTTTGATAAGCCTATCAATATCCAAATACTAACCATTATTCATCCATTTCTAACCATTCCCCATTTTATAAATCCCATACCAATCATCTAACCCCAACCAATCCAATCAGTGCCTCTCAAATCTAGCCAATAATTTGAAGACCAAGATGTATTCAAAATTGGTATTTCACAACTAATTATAAACTAAGACCAAGAAAACCAACCAATCTAATATGTTTTTTTTGAAACATCCATTTGTGATAAGTCAACCTATGATGAATCACCTTTTGATCCTTTACTAATTATCAAGGAGTCTCACTTTTACAATCTATTTTTTGTTGAGTCTCTTCTTAATGATTATAACCTCCTTTGGGCAACTCATTATCTTTACCATTGTCTTATTTTTAAAGAGATTCCATTTGAGAAGTGATTCTATATGGATTTTTATCTTGACCATTTTCACCTCATTGAGGAATATAACTTTGACAAACTAGTCTTTATGGATGCCATTATCCCATCACAAGTTATTACTTGTCTAATACCAAACATTCAACAAGACGTCATTGTAGAAGCATCTAAACTAGATAAAGAATAAAAATTGAGGTTAGGTTCTATTTTTGAATTGACATCAAATTTATCATAAGAAGTAGAATCAACATCAATCTCAACATTGGATTCAGAGTCCCTTGAGTCAGAATCATCTTCAAAATTAGAATACGTTCATGGTTATTATAATATTGGATACACTTGCTTTGTAGATCAATTTGAATATATTTATTATCCTTTTATGATTTTCAAGTATGATTACTTTAGAGTCAACACAAGTTATCCTAGTATCTTATATGAGGATTGTACTACCTCTTTCCATTCCATTACCATTCTACATGCCATTAACACTAACCAACTTAGAAAATATATTGGCCTTCCACCTCCCACAAGTGTTGATTAGGACTGGCATAATCATACCTTATTAAACTACATCCATGGTGACATATCATTTAAATAATATCATGAAGCCCAAGACCAAATTCCTATAGAAGAAGGAAAATCTTCTAGTGAAACCTTTTTAGAGGTGTTGGGGGAAATCAAAGTCCAAACTCAACATCTTTTAGTGAAACCTTTACAAAGGTTCTAGAAGAATATCAAAGTCAAAATTTAAATTTCCTTAGTGAAACCTTATCGAAGGTGATATGGGATAATTAAGATAGCTTTATTGATGAAAACCTCATCAAGGTGACAATACCTGAGCACAATAATTATTTACTACTTAATGAAGACATTATCAAAAATGACATCAATATATATTCCACTCTATAGCATAATTAGATAGTAGCTACAGTTAGGCCCAAATAATAGAATAATATGGTCATCCTATTGAGATCATATTTAGAAGTCTTTTTCCCTACCATAATCAAATTTATGTCGAATCTATAATTACCAACAATTTATGTTCCTAAAAATATTGATCTTGATTTATTGCCCAACAATTATACAATCCATTATCATACACCTTTACATTGCCAACTTAGACCTATCATCCAATATTTATCCATATTTATCATCCCTAACCACACTTTCCTTGGCACAGGTTACAAATACACCTTGTTTCAACATTTGAAGGAAACAAAATCAACAACCAATGAAGATCACAACAACATTTTTGGAGTCCAAATTTGCATTTTATTATTGATAGAGCATATATTGAAAAGAGGTATGGGCTTGCAATTTACATGGTTGACTATTCTAGTTGTATCATATGATGATCAAGGCATGCATCTCCACATCAATGGGAAGAACAAAAACATATACCTTGCCATTTCCATTTGCCATGTACCTTTGCCCAGCCATTTACCTTGCCATTCCCATTTTCCATATATCTTTTCTAAGCTATTTACCTTCATGTTTTCATTTTCCATTCCTCTTGCCATTATTTCATACCTTGCCACTTACCTTACCTTATCACTTGGGGGAAACCCTCTTACCACTATATCTAATTACCATCCTATCAGCGTCCTTATGCCATACCCTATACAATTTTACCATACCTTTGCTATTGACTAATGCCTATTTTTATCTACCCTACCCAACCCTTTTGATCCTAGTTATTTTGGTTCTTCCTCCACTATCTACGAGGTGATTTTGATCTAATTTTAGAAATTTCAAAATTCCATGTTTAAATGATAGTCTCTAAAAGTAGTGTGATAGTGAATCTAGCAGGTTATTTTTCATTTACATTGATTATAACCACTTATGGGCAAAGTAGTGTTCTAGCTTGTGTTACTAATTATAACCACCTATGGGAAAATTAGTATCACTTACTTATGTTGTTGTCTCCTAGTTATAACCACCTATGGGAAAATTAAGAATAACACATTTTACCAAGAATTATTGTGTCAACTTGTCATTACTATTATCATTTGCTTTACCATTTGCCTCAATTTGTGAATTGGTTGTTACCTAGTTGGATCTCACTACCTTTTGTGTCTATGGAGCAATTGTGGCTTGAGGTCCTACTAAGACTATGTAGGCCATGATTGACTCATGTTGAGGTCAGCTCAATCCCCCTTTTCCATATGCTCTTATTGTTTTTTGAACAACCTAAGCCAATGCTATCACAAGTTTATGATTGTTATATTATCAATCTTTGATGAGTTAAGATACCTCAAAATTCTAAAAACATTTAAAATTTTCAAAATCCAAAAACATGTGACCTATTTAAACCTATTTAGTCATCCTCAATCAAACCTAATGGGGAAAATATCTTGTAAGTTTTAATCCATTCCACTGCCATTGGGGGTGTGGAATTCCCTTTTTATGTATCCTTACTTAGGGCACCACACATTTATCATTCCATTGATCTTTCACACATAGATATTGCCTTGGTTGAAAATAGGATTCTTTCTATTGTTTTACTTTCATATTTCTATGTGTTTGTTTGTTTATTTTTTTACTTTCATTGTTTTGCATTGACTCAACATATATGTGTTCATTATTTGATTCCTTGCACATTATTTTTTATTCTCTCCATATTCATATGTTAACATTGTCATCATGGTTTTTATCATTGGTGCATTTTTTTAAATTATTTATTAGATCATGTGTCAGTCCTTATGTATATTCCATCCAAATTATCATGGTGTGTTATATCATGATGCATACCACTAAATACTAAAACAAAAATAAGCTCAATAATTTTTATAAGCAATGGATCCATAGAAGTTTCTCCTTGGTAACCTTGGTAAATCTTCCCACCCTCCTTGATCAAATTAAATCCTTGACCATTTTTTGTATAAATGGTAATAAGGATGAGCATCTCCAAATTAGGAGGTATAACTAAATCATTAACACTAATACATTATTATTCTTATATTCATCTCTTTCCTCACTTTTCACATCCTCATATACCTAGTTGTTTATGGATTCTTTAGTCATTTGACCATCGCATCTATGTTTGTGCCCACTCATATTTAATTTGTGTAATAGGTTTTATCCTTGAGTTATGATTAACAATCTACCCTAATACAACATAACACAAATTCATTATTTAATCTTGGTCATCTTAATGATTATAACCCCTTATGGGAAAACCATTATTTTGACTCATCTACCTTAACTATGGTATGTGCTTGTGCTACTGATTATAACTACCTTTGGTAAAATTAGTACTTTTTAAAAAAATAATGCATACAAACTTTATATCAACTCACTTAGGTTAATTTCATTCTTATTTTCTCATACCCTTGCCACTAATTATAACTGCTTATTGGTAGATAAATCTCTTTCACCCATTTTTATCTTTTTGGTCCCATCATTTCATTTTGATGGACTAATTACTGACCCCTTTTTATCGACCACTCCCTCAAGGGGGAATCTGCAGTTCATCCATTACCATTGAAATCATAGGAATATAGGATATTTTCATTCTTTAATAATATTTTATTGTGCCTATAGCTGAAATGCTTTCCCAAATAAGGGAAAACTATAGACACCTAAAACTAGGCACAACTAGCTTCAGATTGAACTTCAGACTGATTCCTACCAACCATTGAAAATTAAGGCTAAGAATCACTAAACATCCCAAATTTGCTTGTGCATCATTCATCAAAGATCATAATCATTTTTAGACATCCATAATTTGAGTATCTTATTTTATGTAATAATAACCTCTCATGGATTCATCCTTAATCACCTTGCAGCATCACAACTATCAATTTAGTCTATGGACTTATTAAGTGGGTCACTTTCACACTTAAATCAAATCTTGAAAGAGTTAAAATACTAATTAAAATTAATTAATAAGTTAAAATATATTAAATGATTAGTTTAGTTATACATTTTAAATTAATGAATATCTAAAAAAATAAAATTCAAAAATTCAAAATATCCTAGCCTTTCATCATTGCCTTTATGAGTTGTCAAGCTCTTTGAAAATATCCTAAAATATCTAATTTTGAGAGCCACACATAATAATTTTAAATCATAATTTATTGAAAATTTTAAATCTACTAGGGTTAGATTTGACTTGCCTATATTTAGTTTTAACTCATTCCAAGCCTTAAATCAACCCTAACTCAACTTGGGTGAGAGTTAATTCCTAGAACTATACTAACCTCCCTTCTTGGATTCCTAACCTATACTAACACTATAGTGACTCCCTACTTGAGTGTAAGTGTTAGTGTGTTTATTTGAGTTTTTTATTATTAAACTAACACTATACTAACCTCCCTTCATGGATTCTTATGATCACAAGAGCTTCCTGTACATGAAATTTAATTCTATAAATTTACTTTTAGGAAGTGTGTTTCTATTTAGAAATGACTAATTTAAATTCATTATAATTTTGTATTAGTTTAAAATTCTATATGAAATAATAGAATATCCATTAGTAATATCATCTGATCATGAAGTCTACTATTGCACATATAGTGTTAAGTCTTTGAAAAAATATATGTTTCCAAGTGGACAATTAATTAAATGTTCATTCAATCAATACATCACACTAATATGTATTTAGATTCACACCTTAGGAAGAAGGGAATGACCTCATCATATAATTTATAGTTTGATTGTGTACATGTCAATGAGAAAAAATATTGGATGTTGATTTTAAGGGATGCAAACTTAACACTATGATTTTTGCCGCAAAGTGCTTTAAATATTTGGAATTCATTCGTAGCTTTGACTATGGGCTTGAATTCTCAATTTTATAATATTATAGCTCAGCTAAAGTGATTTAATATAAGCTAGGTAAATTATTTCTTTTCCTTTTAATCAATATAAATCAATGATGTATCTCATAGGAAGATCAATGGGGGGAAGGGTACCCAAGGGATATTTAGATCTTGGAAAGTCAAACTAAATTTTAAAATCGATAAAAGTTTATAATGAATGGATTATGAATCTAATATCCATCAATCTATCTAGTACACTTTGAATTAAGAAATATATTTAGGTTTATGCCTTTTTTATAATAAAATCTCTTTGTCCAGAGGTTTTTAATATTTCATCTAGTAAAATAGATGTTTTATTGTATGCTTAGATGTTAATTAGATGAATATTATGTAACTAATCCTTTGATTATAAATAAACAATATTTTTTATTAAGGACTTGTAAATCATGTCCTTTATTTTTGTGGGTATTTTATTTTTAAAAATATTATTTCTCCTTTCAAATATTTTATGATTGATCTAAAAGATTAAAATTATGATTCACTATTGATTAATGAATTTTAATAAAAATTATGGGCTTCTTTAGTAAGAACAAGAACATGAAAAACATGGGTCATGGCATGTTGATGGGTGACACCGGTGTTCTTCAAACCAAAAGGCATGATGGCATAATATAATATATCCCAAGGGGTCGTAAATGTCATCTTTTGCATATCATGGAGTGAAATTAGAACATGGTTTTACCCAGAGAAGCCATCTATGAGAGTGAGCATCTCAAAACTAGTAGTGAAATCTATGGTATGGTCAATCACAAGAACAAGAAATTTGTCCTTTGGGAGCCAATTTAAGATTTTGTAATTCAATGTAGTTCCACAGTGTCTCTCTCTTATTCAAAATAAATTTTATGTTGGAAACCCATTGTGGATAGTATACAACCTTTAAAAATCTAACATTAATGATTTTCTTTATCTATGCTTAACTAAATGGGAGACATGAGGAGATATGTGTTACTACTTTTATAAAATTGGATTCATAGTATCAGATGTCACAAGATTTTAAAATTTAATGCACCATCATTATTAAAACCAAAAGGCATGGTAGCTTAATATAATGTATCTAAATGGGTGTTAAATATCATCTATCATTGATCATGGGGTGAAATTAAAACATGGTTGTAACTATAGAAGAAATACATGAGAGAGCATCTCAAAAAAATGGAATCTATGATTTAATCAATCAAAGGAATAAGAAAATTGTCCTTTGGTTAGGCCATATAAAAATCATGAAATTCAATACAATTGTGAATTGTCTCATTTTTCTTCAGAATAAGGAAGATGTTGGAAACCCATTATGGATATTCAAGGACATTTATAAATATGACATGGACAATTTCTTCAATTTTTACCTTTAATAATTAGGATACCCAAGGAGCCATGGGTCACTAATTTTGGTGAATGGGTTTTGATTTAACCTTTTAGGATTTTGGCTATGTAAATCCTAAGTTATATTAAAGGGATGAGTTGTCTCAAATACTAATTTGTTATATAATTTGACTTATTTTGACTTTATAAAATAGTAATAAATATGTGTAAATAGATACTTATCTAAAAAATGAATATCACAAAAGATCTAGGTTCTAAAAAATGGGTTACAAATAGACCTAAATGTCATCAACATGGTCCCTAGGTATGATTCTTTACTAGATAGTAGTGCCCTACCTGGAAAATGGCACCATTTTGCTCTAGTGTCCTTAAAATGGCACTAGTGTCCTCTTTGTAGGGTTATTATTTTTTGGGATCACTTATGCTTATGTTTTTAGGTTTTATTCTTCTACAGATAAAATCTAGAACTCTATATTATGTCAGGATCTTGCTCCTCAATTAGAGCACATATGATTACCTCTTGTATTAGCAACTAAACATGGAATTTAACCAGAATGAATAAGTAACTAGAAATATGAAACAACACAGGATATGAGAGACAATACACAATTGTATTAATAATCACTCAGAAGAAAATACAATAAAGAAGATGCCACTTCTTCTTCCACCTCAAAGGCTTGCCACACCTCAAGGACTTCTTCCCTCTCTCTCTTACAGTCCCAACAATCAACTCCAATACAGAGTTGGTGTTCACCTCCACCAGTCAATAACAACGCTGCCAGTACACCAAGTACACAACCATACTCCAAGTAGATCTCCTGCTCTCTGCTGCCACCTGCAAATCACCAGACCTTACTCACCATTGTAGATCTCCAAACGTGGTCCTGCACACCTGCTGACCAAGATCATACATACACGAAGAACCCTTTTGATTCTCCAAACTAGCACCCACACTTGGTATTGTGGCACTAGGAGGAACACACCATTGCTCTCTTCTCTCTGAAGGAGCTTATTTTGCTCTCTTACTCTTTAGCACTAATTTACAATACAGCCCATGAGTCTATTATATAGATCTCATGCTTACAATAATTAGACTATCTTAATTACAATAATTAGACACACAACTCAAGACTATAATTAGCCTTTAACATGCAAACTAATAGTCCAAGAATAGACTTTCCAGAATCCACATGCAAACTGCATGTTCACACACAGGTTGCCGATGTCGGCTCCTTCTTGACCGATGTCGACCGACTGGTAACTGACATCAGTTGCTTTTGCACTGCTATCTGATCAACATCGATTGATCAGACTGACGTTAGTTACCCTGCAACTCATTTTACAACTCTTTGCAACCTCTATAACTCCTCCTATTTGCATCTTGGTGAAGCTTTTAGCTCCATAACCTAACAATCTCCCACTTGGAGATAAATAGATGCACCTATACCTGTACCTATACTTTCATCTAATTCATTCCCTGGCTTGTATCCCTCTTCAAGCTAAATCTTGAAGACCAACCACCACACAACCTGTGATGTTACACCTGTCATCTAAGTAACCTGCTACATCCAAACCTACAAACCCATGTAGTGAAGACCTTGACCCTGCATAACATGAATCCCTACTACTGGTCCCTCTCAGATACCTAAGAATCCACCTTCCCTGAATTGGCTCCAAACTCTCTGACAACTCCCACTACTTGGGAAAACTCAGGTCTACACCAGACCTCATGTGATTTCGAATCCTGTTCTAAGCTCTGATTGATCTATCCAGCCCTTGGTGTGCTTATTGATTCTACATCCTGCATCTTGAACCTCGCCAACACCTTATTCACATCAGCTCCCACTAGAGACAAAATCTCCATGTCTCTTATGCCAAAGAATTTTGCTGCTCCAAATTCTTCATGACATACCTCTGAACTAACCTTACCCTTAGCTCAGCAAATCCCTGTATGTACAAACCTACTAGCATATCACCCACATACAGTAACAAGATAATGTTGTGACCATATCCACCTAGTAATTCAAACACAATGGTTACACTGACATTGACTGAAGCCCTACTTTGTCATCCACCTATCAAAACTTGTACCACTGTCTTGTAGCTTCCTCAATACCATATACCTTGGCCTTCTATCTCGCATATCCATCCACTCTCTTCTCTAACTTGGGAATCCATCCATCTTTCAGTGCTTTCTTCCAGCTGACAACTCCACCAACAAACCCATATTTGGTTCTTCTCTAAGGACTCACACTCCTCATCCATGACAAGCTCCCACTATTTTTGAATTCTACCTGCATTGCCTCTTCACGTCTTCCTAGTTCTTGACCATCAATAAGCAACTAGTAAGAAGGTGAACAATGAATATGAGGTCTAATTACCCTTTCAGTCCTCAATATGAGCATTTGAAACCTTTTTGATAGCTTTTTGTCCGCCCACCATCCGTTTTAGTGACCGATCTCAGCCATCTCCCAGTCTGCATCTGACCGATGTCAGTTCCCTGCACTGACCCTGACTATTGACATCATTTCTCTTGCCGATGCCGATATCCATTCTATCGACGTTGATTCTTGTCTGACCGACGTCAGTCTTCCTATTACTAACATCGGTCACTGTCTGACCGATGCCGGTACCTGTGTTCGCCTGTGAGTGATGATTTTTTACTTGTGACCTCTCCATGGATCAAAACCCTATTCAAATCAACACAGCCCTGCTCAGAATAATTCAGTCCCCTCAGCTGATCTCTGTCCGTCATCTCCTCCATGAACACCAAGTCTTTTTAGTTCTTAAGTTTGTCAAAGATATCTGTCTTCCACTTAATAACATGCATTTACCTCCTACATATGTGACCAAGCCTACAAAGCCACATCTCTACAATAAAAGGTGAATCAGTAATATAAGTAGATAGATAAAGGATACCTATTTTCTTACCACCATCTAATTCAAGTGCATCCGCTGTGAGAGTTACTGTGCATCTCCCATCACCCAACTTTCCTGAAGAAATTAGACTCATCTCCAAGACTAGTACCTGCATGACCTCTTTCAACACCTGTGTATTACCCATCTACAATTTCAGCTTCACTTCCCCTTTGCCAATCATTTGACAAGGCTCACCAGCTCCTAAATAAATCTCTCTAAAGTCTCCAAAGACATACCCATGAAAAGATGCTCTATTTCAGGCTGCATGGAAAAAGGCAAAAGAATATGTAAACAAAGATTCTACTTTATCCAGAGCAACCTGTGCAACATCACCTGCAACATCTGCTTCTACATGCTAATCTTCTACCGACCAACAGTCTCCCTTTACCTACTCTTTCTTTCCATCAATCAGACCATTTGTGCTATTTAGTTTCTCCATTCGTAGCTTACTTTCTTCTGCCATTACTATACTCCCACTCAATTAGAAACCCCTGTGAGTACCCTGTAATCAACAAAAACTAACCAGATCTGAAACCACCTATTAGTAACCCAACCAAAAGCTCTGATACCAAATGTCAAGTTGGTACCAACCTAGTCATCCTACTCAACCTGCTCTGATACCAACTATCAGGATCTTGCTCCTCAATTAGAGCACATATGATTACCTCTTGTATTAGCAACTAAACATGGAATTTAACCAGAATGAATAAGTAACTAGAAATATGAAACAACATAGGATATGAGAGACAATACACAATTGTATTAATAATAACTTAGAAGAAAATACAATAAAGAAGATGCCACTTCTTCTTCCACCTCAAAGGCTTGCCACACCTCAAGGACTTCTTCCCTCTCTCTCTTACGGTCCCCAAAATCAACTCCAATACAAAGTTGGTGTTCACCTCCACCAGTCAGTAATAATGCTGCCAATACACCAAGTACACAACCATACTCCAAGTAGATCTCTTGCTCTTTACTACCACCTGCAAATCACTAGACCTTACTCACCATTGTAGATCTCCAAACGTGGTCCTGCACACCTGCTGACCAAGATCATACATACACGAAGAACCCTTCTGATTATCTAAACCAGCACCCACACTTGGTACTCTGGCACTAGGAGGAACACACCATTGCTCTCTTCTCTCTGAAGGAGCTTATTTTGCTCTCTTACTCTCTAGCACTAATTTACAATACAGCCCATGAGTCTATTATATAGATCTCATGCTTACAATAATTAGACTATCTTAATTACAATAATTAGACACATAACTCAAGACTATAATTAGCCTTTAACATGAAAACTAATAGTCTAAGAATAGACTCTTCAAAATTTGCATGCAAACTGCATGTTAACACACAGGTTGTCGACGTCGGCTCCTTCCTGACCGATGTCGGCCGACTGGTAACCGACATCGGTTGCTTCTGCACTACTATCTAACTGACGTCAGTTGATCAGACTAATGTCGGTTGCCTTGTAACTCATTTTTCAACTCTCTGTAACCTTTGCAATCTTCGTAACTCCTCCTGTTTGCATCCTAGTGAAGCTTTTAGCTCCACAACCTAAGATATTATGCTTAGAATATCTAATTTAATGTTCAAACCCTAATCATCCTTGCAAGTATGGCATGAGATAAAAATGTGTGTTTTTTATTAGGATGGGTTGGACATCTTCAATACCCCACTATGAAGAAATTTACCTACATACCAATACTTTTAGGAGGGATAAATCTTGATTTAGTTTTCCCACCTAATGTTTGATGCAAGTGCATGTAAATGATATAATGAGAGTGGTATTAAATGCCTTGAGTGTGCTTGAGATTGGAAATATTTAAAATATGGATGTATGGTAGATTTAGATGGTATTATATAGAAGTAGGGTAGAATAGGAATTAATTACCTTGATTTTACTTGATTTGTTTCTTATTTGAATAGATTTTTTGCATCTATTTTCCATCTAGTGGATAGAGTTCTAATAGTCTTATATTTATACAGATATGTATCTTGTATGGATAATAAAATGTGTTTATGTTGACCTTAGGAGTGGCATACATTTGCAAATATATCTATTTAAGATATCTAGGGAAAGGGACACTAGAACCAAGTTGGGGACACTAGTGCCATGTGGCTCTAGTGTCCTTAATGTGGTATTATTGTCTAGTTGGTAGATTATTGAGCATAATGGATTGGGATCTGGGAACATTATTTTGAGATTGTGCTTGAGCTAAATGTATATGTTTGTGGTCTACCCAATGGATAGTGTTATCAACCAAATTTTCACCCTTTGGAATTTAGTTTAAGTCTTCCAAATTTGGAATAACATGGAAACACAAAATTTTTTGGGTGACCTATTGGAGAGGGAAATATCTAGATTAAGGGGATAACTCCCCTTGATGAATCACTTAGAATCAAACACTAATATACCACTTACTAGGAAAATGGAGAGAAACCTATTATAATTGGGGTGATGTACCAAATATATGTAACCACTACCAATCAATTGAAAATGCACATCAAGTATGAGACTAGCTTGAACATGACACTACTCTAAATTTTCCTCTCTACATCAATTTTTCTTATGAAGGTTTTGAATGATACTTGGGCTAGGAGGAATAATAAAGAGGTCATGAAATGACACTAATGAGAAGATAACTCACTCAACCTTTCACACTCCACTTAGGCACTTCAAAATACTACAAAGAAGTTTCAAATTGAATATGCATGCAAGAAAAGGACAACCATGTCAAGGAAGTAAGACTATCACTTATCAAGATCAACTAGTCAAGTATACACATTAAAACCAATAAAAGAAGGTAAAAATAGAATTTATCATTCATAAAATGATTTAAAATGGATAGGGATTCACCATACCTAGGTAGAGGATACAATCTCAACCAAATAAAGCTCAATTTATAGAGAAAGTGAGAGAAGGAGAGAAGGGCATAGGAGAGAAGAAGAGACAAGTATCAAAGAGAGTTAAAATTAAGAGAGGAGTTATGAAACTATCTCAATAGTTATTATAAGACAATTTTATTCTCCTGAATATTTTCTCCTACTCCAAGTGGTGTGGAAGTCTCAAACCTTGCTTGACACATTGATCTTCTCTTAAAAATTACACTTTATCTTGGCTTATGAGAGGACAAGTGGATTCATTGATGGTCAGGTCATGTTGAACTAATATCTTTCTATTCTCTAGACACCTTTCATCTAATATTTAAGGTTTCCATTTAACACATCACTTTATTCTCTTGTTAGGTGTCTTGAAGTCTCTTTACCTCACTAGGCCAATCTTGCTTACAAGTGTCAAAAATTGAGTTCATCTTCTACAATACATTATCTCTCCATGGAAGGAATATAAATATACTATTATACATGTAAAAATTAATTTATATTCCTCAAACTACACCCAAGGTCTCATTTTGCACCAAAAGGTCTCATTTGGCCTCATTCCTTGTAACCTTGAAAATATGTAAACCTCCTCAGGTAGGATAGTTTTAAAAATTTAATGGTATAATAAATACATATTTGAGGACCCAATATGGCTTTCCATCTCCATGAATTTTTTTAAGACCTAACTCCAAGTGAAAGTGTTCTTTTTTTGCCATTCCCTCTCCTTAATTAGCCTCAATTATGGCTCCTTGCCTAGAAATTGAGTTTTGGATCTAAAAACCTCCCACACATTTAAACCTTATAAAAATGTATGATTAATTTTAAGTACATCATTAGGATCTTCCATGTTAAATTTGAGCTCCTAACACCTTGTATGGACCTCCTAAGTAGCTTGAAACAATATTCTTTAGCCCTTTCCCATACACTTGTAGCTGACACATGATAATAAATTTCATGAGAAGGTACTAAATTTATTTATTTAGGTCATTAATTACATTTTTATGCTTATTAAATTCATCTTGAGTGTTTAGAAACACCATCTCCTCAATTGGGTCATTTTGGCCCTCTAGGTAGCTCAAAACCAACCTACAGTCTTAAGGATGATTCATAAAGAACATATCCTCTTTATATCTCCTAATTTAATAATATTTAATTATATATACCCATAAAAATCCTAAAAAAACCATTTTTTAGCATGAAAATCTTCATGGGAGATGTAAGTGAAAATTGAAAGTTTCTCGAGATGGCAGGCTATGTTATATGAGGTCAAGAAGAGTTGTGGTCTAAAAATGGTGTTTTGATTTTTGGTTTTGAATTAAAATTACCAATATATATATGAAACACTTAAATTTACCTATTTAAATTTTAATATTCACCATTTAATTCCATTAATTATCTTTCAACTTCATTTTCCCATACCTAAGGTTCTCAAGTAAATTGTTGTTAGTGACCCTAGGTAACTATATGAACAAATTTTATCTATATAAAAGCATATAATTATTAATTTATTATTTCCTTTAATCCTTTAAATTTCTCCTATTATCATCTATACTTACCTAAATATATTATTCTTCACCAAACCACTTCACACGACTATGTATATATGTTTGCATTCTTGGTTATAAACTTTTTAGGCCTAAGTAGGGTTTTTAAAATTTTCACCATTTACCATGATTTTTAGGATTAAATGGAGTTACAATATCAATATTAAATCATTATAAATATATTTTAATTCCCTCATACTTCTTATTTTCATTATAAATAAGTAACATTCACTTAGCTAGGTAGGCAAGCCTATAACTTTCATTGTCTTGTGAAGGCATGGTTTAGAGAGTCTATTAGTCATCTTATCTATGATATCCTTTGAGTTTAAAAAAACTAAAATTGTTTTATTTACCTATACATTCACCTGACCTAAACCTGAATGCTATTTATGTACACTCTACCTACTCTCAAACCTTGAAACTAGCACACATTGCCTAGCAGACCTGTAGGTGGAGATGAACTGTATATGTGTCATTCTCTTCTCAATTTTGAAAATAAATTGATTTAAATGTTGGATATTTGGTTTTAATTTATATTTCAGGTATCTAACACAAATTATTTATCACTCAAATGTCTCTATCACTATATTTATAACCTTTCCTTTGACCCAAAATCTTACACCTTCACACAATATACATTTATTTCCTGCATGTATCCAACACATAGTTATAGATGGTCATTTTGGAGTCTTTAATATGTTTAATATTATAAATATTATAAATTAATTTAATTACTTTGAAAATAGTGTATATTAATGAATAATCTCATGGCTCTGTAAGCTTATTAACCTTCATAGTATTCACAGTTTTGAAACTTTTTATTCATACAAAGGCCTATATGTGAATGTTAACCTTGTACCCCAAATAAACTCAAATATCCTTTGTATTTAAAATTTTTTGTGTAAATTAACCTATTATTTCTCTCTTAATTTCACTAAATCAAGTTTCCAAACAAATCCTCCTTTCATAATAATTGGCTCTTGTCCAAAATGACGACCTACGAGGTTATAACCTGTAAGTCTGCCTCTTGCTTATATAGACTATTAAGGACATGTTCTTAAGTTATTTAACACTTTTAGGTTATATATAATCATTATAAAATATAATTCCACCTATCTCAACAACTTAGATATTTCTTGTTAACACTATATAACCTCAAATTTGCTTATTTTGTTTGTACAACCCCATGTATACAGTTAGTTCATATACAAGGCTTTATGCATGAGAGTTGGATTACAAAAAAAACTTTTTCACTACTTAAGCATACTCCAAATATAACTTAGACCCCATGAATATCCACCTACATGTCTACAGACCTGTGGGTATGATGTAGGGGCATCAAGCACATTATACAAAGTAATTATGTTTATTTGAGTTTTTTATCTTGGTATGCCTTAGAAGGCATTGGGTTCATTAGGTTAGACCATTAGCGAGTCTTTATATCCCTTTGGATTTTCCTTCTAAAATGGGCATTTAAAATTTTTAATATGTTGTTACCATGATTAAGAAAGTTTTGGTGTGTTTTCATGGTTGGTAAATTTTAGTTTAGGGTCACGTAATGAGTTTAGAGAAGTTTAGAATATGCCTAAAAATATAACATGTGAAAAAGGATAATAACTAAGAAATTGAATGTAATAGCCAAATTGTTAACAAAAGTTGGTTATCCAAGGAAAATAGTTTCTTGTGTATCTAACAAGTTTTTATTTTGATGTAGAAGTAGGGATCCCATAGGAATTAGGAAGTTGATAGTAAGTCGTTAGTAGGAAGGTGATAAGATGAAGAGAGATAGAGGTACAAAAATAAATTGACTATGTATTCTATCCTTTAGACAAAGTTGCCATGAATATAAGTAGAACCAATAAAGATTGAAATTGTTTTTGGAGTAATGCTTTGAATATTTGTATTGGCACTATTTTATAAATACAATTGATTGTGAAAAATCTCTAATATTCAAGAGAATAAGTATCTTGTTATGAATATTCTAATGAATAGTTATAATCAAGATGATGAATCCATTTTTGTATTTGATCATTGTAATTTTAGACTAGTAAAGAAAGATTCTCCTTGAAGTATGTTGTTGTGTGTTCATAAATCTTGCAAGAGTGGCATCAATGGTGTAAGGAGTCCTGTAGACACCAAAAAGCTATACATTTACAGTTTTCAATGACTAAATGCCTCAAGATCCCCTAAAACTTCTTAAAACTTCACAAAACACCCTTAACCCAACTAAATAACTATTCTCCTAGTCATAAATATCATTCAAAATCACTATTTGAAAGTACTATTAAAAGGTACTATTCACTATCAGACCCACTATCACTATTCATGATGACATGGCCTATGACATGTCAAGTGACATGGCCTATGACATGTCAAGTGACATGGGAGGAGATTTAGGAGGTGATATGGCAAGTGACGTGGCTTAGAAGTGATGTGGGTTGATGTGGGGCATCATACCCTACTTGGGACCCTTCCCAAACTGCTTGATGAACTCATTAAAGCATCACAAGGCCCCACCTTGAAATGTGTTGACTTTTCCCTTAAAGGGTCATTATTCAACATGTATTTTTGTCTTCCCACATGAAATAAGACTTTAAAAGAGACACCTACCCCTTTAAGACTTTGGGAAAGACAAAGGGCACCCATTTTTGACTTTTTAACCCAAATGAAGGCTCATCAACCCAAATGGGAGACTTTCCAACCCACATGGGAATCCCCACAAACCTCACCTTGGAATTTTCATCCCCCACATGGAAAATTGTGCCACATTTGGTTTTCCACCTCTTTAAGTGCTTGAATGAAGACAAATAAGGGTAGTAAAAAGTCTTTGGTCTCATTCAAACCCATGTGCATGATTTCCATTCAAACTTGGATTCATGTGCAAAGAGCAAGATTTTCCAACCCACATGGGAATCCCTACCAAAATAACCTTGAATAAATAATGCACCACTTTGAAAAATTCTAATTGCTTCACTATCCCGCTCTTTCTTTATTTTCCTTTATCCTTTTATTTTCTTAACATCCATACTATTGATCCCTTAACCCCTTCATATTTATCCCATTCGTACCATTTAATCCCTTTGGCTATTTCCAATTCATCTATCCCCATTATCCCATTCACCTTTTTGCCTCATTTACCTCTTTGCCATATTTACCTTTCTTTTTCCTTTGCCATTTTTACTTATTTGAATCATTTACCTATCCATATATTTGTATACTTTTAGATTTTACCATCTACCCAAACCAAAAAAATAATCCTTTTGACCCTCACCACTTTACCAAACCAAAACCATAACCTTTACCAATTTTTAGCATTAGTATTAATTAAACTATTGTGTTCATTTAGTTATCTTTTGCAAAGCATTTAACTTTATTGTATCAAATTTAGTTATTTTCTATTTTAGTATCATTCATTTTTTTTTTAAATTCAAAATCTTCTTCCTTTATCATTCCAATTTAAGTGTTTTGAAGAAGGTGGATTGACAGCCTCCTAGAAAGCTTTCGCTTCTAGGATCTAGCTCATGCTAGGCAATCCACCCATCTACTTGTCTAACAAACTAGTTTTTTGTATTGTTTTTTTGTAATTTCAGGTCATTCCTCCCAATCCAAAGAGGATATCTCCAAAATCACTTGGATCCAATGAATGAACATTCAATAGGTTTTGTTACACACCCTATTCCTAGTTTCTTTCTTTTCAAAAAAATTAAAAAAAGCAAAAACATTTTGGCATGCTTGGTGGGACCCTTGAATTTTATTGGGTTCATAGATGTTATAGGACATTTATAATTTAATTAGTGAAAGTCATTTAGTTGCATCCTAGGAAGCTTTATTTTTTACTTAATAAAAAAAGAACAAAAACACAAGTTTTACTTACATTTTTAGGAAAGTTAAAAATTATTTTCCTTTCATCTTTAAAAGAAATAAAAATATCAATCAACCTAATATTAGGACTTGCATTTTCATCTTGTATTTAGATTGAATTTAGAGATTTTTTATGCATTTAAATAAATCTGAAATTTTATTTTGGCTTTAAAACAAACACTTTGCATCTATTAAATTGCTTGTTTATATTAGTTCATCTAGTAACTAGGATGAACAATAATTTTATCTTAGTTTTCACTTGTCTTCACACACTAAGCCAAATCAATGAATAATCAACACATCAAAATAGTACTTGAGATAATTACTGACGAGGATTTCATCACCTAGTGACAAACTTACTCCCTTTCATCTATCCCACTTGGATTTCACGACCAAGGGGAGAACCAAATCAGCTCTCTAGTTGAGTATAAACTCTAGACTTAGTATATCTTAGCTAAGCACCCATCACCCTTTTCACTGTGGGATTGTGAAGTGAGGGGGTAGGCCCCAATACCAAGATATGTACTAAATTTCAACACATATCTTTCTTTTGAGTTCCTAAACAACCTAAAACCAGCCATAGCTTGCATTTTTAGTACCTATATCAAACCAACTTCCCCTTCACACTCTTTAAGGAATAAGCCAAAAGTGATTTAAAATTAATCCTAGGCTAAATGCATTTCTAGTGTTTTTTTTATTGATTTGAAATATTTTTGGTTACTTCTTGTTTGAGTTGAGAGCTTCACCTTTTCATTCCTCATTTTCTCATATGGTCACTACCAGACAACAACTCAAAAATCAAGTTAACCAACCCCCATCTTCTTTCACACCTATGGAATATACCTCAAACATTGAGAGTTTCCCTCATGTTGAAAGTTCCCCTCCTCCCTCTCCTTCTAGTGCCCCAATCATATATGAAGGAGATCCTAAATTTTCTACCTTCCTTGATATTAATCAATGGGATTTACATCACTACCTCAATACCATGCCACACTGCACCTTTTTTACTTCGATTTCCTCTACCAAACCCCCTCTTGACATGCCACCCCACCTTATGGTGGGTATCACTTCAACACAACCATTATTGACCCACGCCTCTTCTAATATCCCATCCACCCAAACCCAAACTAATGTTCAACCTCCCAACCAAACACCTCCTGTCATACCCCAAGTGGGTTCAACCTTACCCTTAGTCACCTACACCCCACCTACTATGGCATTATCCTCCACTCCTACTTCCATCCTCCCTTTAGTAGAAACCAATACCTTAACCATAACCCAATCTCAAAACTTAGTGTTCTCCATACCATAAACACTTCCCCCTATAATCACTTTAGTCACTACCCACCTTCAACCAACTAACCCACTAATCACTTTGATGCCACACATAAACCCTCCAACCTTAACCTTCCAACACATACCCATCACATCTTATCAATATATTCCTAACACACAAGTAGACATACCTTCACCTTCCACCCAACCTTGTGTGACCTCAAACGCACATGTAACATCATCACAACCATCCACTAGTTATTTCCATGTCACCCAACCCAAACAAAATGTGTCATATACCTATCCAACCCAACAACCCCAAAAAAACTTGGTCAAGATGCTAATGGACAAGATGACTACCCTTGAGTCATCCATCTCAGGATCACATAACTTTATCTCTTATGACAAAATTTTCAATGAACCTATCCATCCATGTGTCCCTCTCTGACCACATCCTCTATAATTAGAATTAACAAAATTCTCTAAATTTCAAATCAATGAGGACCCCCAACAACATTTAAGATCATTTAGGCATGCATGTTACTTGATTTCCCATGATGACGCTCTTCTCCTCCATATCTTTATTATGTCCTTATTTGGACCAGCATTAGATTGGTATAGTGTCATCCTAAAACACTCCATCTTCTCATTCACCAAACTAGCCCAAACTTTTTTAGACCACTTTTCGATCAATATATCCAAGAAAGTTTCTATTACCAACCTCTACTCTATTAGACAATTTGAAGATGAATCTATTATTGATTTCATGGCTCATTGGAAGAGTCTAATCAACCAACTTTATTTTTAATTGCCTTAACCTAAGCTTATAGAGATCTTTGCCTAGGCATGTGTAAAACACATCTCATCCACATTGTGTACCCAAACTTTCTGGACATTCGATGAAGATTTTACCATGGCTCACAAACTAGAGAATAGAACCATTGATGAGGGAAGATTAAATTTCAAGAAAATAAACCCAACTTATAAAACCAATTAGCCCTCTTCTTCCAAAGTAAACAACCCAAAAAATACTAATTCCAAGAGAAAAGCCATCACTAATGCTATTGTTATGGCTCAAAGATTAAAGTTGAAGATGACATAACCTACCAAATGACCATATTATTTGATGTCCAAAATGCCAACAAGGAGGGGATGCCAGAGTTATTCTCATTCCTATCGATGGTGAACCCCTTCCTCTCTCCTTCAAACTTTACTTTGAATGTACCAATAATATGGCTGAGTATGAAGCCCTAGTGAAAGGTCTCAAAACTACTTAAATCTTGGGAATTAAGACAATCCATGTCTTTGGTGATTCCCAGCTTGTTGTCAACCAAGTTAATAAATCCTATCAATGTAAGAATTATATCTTGCTAAAATATAAACTTTTAGTTGACAAAATATTAAAATCATTTGAATATTCCCTATTATAATCTATTCCCTGATCTACTAATAAATTTGTAGATATAATGGCCTACCTTACTTCTTAGATCCCTTCTCAGCCTTCTAATTCCAAAATATTTATCACTATTCATCATTTTACCACACCTTCTTATGGCCAATCCAACCTTCCTAACATTTTTAATGTAGAGGAATCCCCATCTGACATTTGGTATGACCAAAATTTCAACTACTTCAACCTAAGCATTATTCCTCCCAACCTATCTAGGAATGCCCAAAGATATTTTATTTAGGGTACCTCTTAGTACACCATACTATGGGGAATCCTTTAAAAATGTGGTTTTGATGATCTCCTTCTTTGTTTCCTACATAGCCATGAAGCTTCCCATGCCATCAAAGAAACACACGATGGGATCCTTGGGGGATACTTTAGCAGCCTAGCGATCACTAAACCTATCCTTCACCTTGGTTACTATTGGCCCACCCTTAACCAATACTATTGTGATTATGTAAAAAAGTGTGTTAAATGTCAAAAAAATGCTAATTTACATCATGCATCAGCCAATATCCTCCAAATATCTAAGGACTTTTGGCCTTTATCTCAATGGGGGCTTGATCTCATTGGGGAAATTAACCCCCATTCTTCATAGCAGCATAACTCCATCATCATAGCCACCAAATACTTCACCAAGTGGGTACAAGTTATTATTCCAATCTATACCAAAGCAAAAAATATTGTTGACTTTATCAACCACCATATCATCTATCGCTTTGGTGCTCCTTATAAGATCATCACTGATAATGGTAAATCCTTCAAGAATAAGTAAGTATAAGTTTTATGTGATGCATTTGGAATTGATTTAAGTTTTTCCTTGCCTTATCAAACACAAGAAAATGGACAAGCAAAAGCCTCTAATAAAACTCTCACTAAAATATTAACCAAAGTTGTTAGTGTTTTAGGTCAAGATTGGCACTTACACATCCCATTCACCTTATGGAACTATCATAATAGTATTCAAACCTCCACTAGTGCTACCCCTTTCTCTCTAGTCTTTAGAGTAGAAGCGGTCTTATCTCTTGACATTCAAATCCCCTCTCTTCACATATCTTTGAAGGAACTCATTTTTTAGGAAGACTTTCATCAACATCATTTAGCTCAACTTGAGCTAATTGATGAGCATCATTTAATAGCTCTCACCCACCTCTATATCTATCAAGAGCATATCACATGTGCTTATAACAAGCACCTCAAACCATGGGAATTCAATATTAGAGCTCTCATCCTAAAATAAAACCAACATGTGACCAACATAGAGGAGAGTAAATGAGGCAAGTTTGCTTTCAATTGGCTTGGACTCTATATCATCACCCATAAGTATGGATCGAGAGATTATCATTTGTCCTCTCTCAAAGGCAAATCAAAACTTGAGCCTCTCAATGCTTCACTATGCATCCTTTTTTTTGTTAAAGAAGGATTAAGCTCACATGTTTGTCTAACTTAAGCTCATCCCTTGATTATGATATTTTCACCTTCACCCACCTTCCTCCTCCTCTTTTGAGGATAACTGATTACAACATAGAACCATGTGATTAACCATTAGAGGCATGGCCTAACCCTAAATATGGGTACCATGGCTCTACCCATATCATCATTTTCATGGATACTTTTCATCTCTAACATGATAGAATCCCATGGTCATTGTCTCTCAAAACCACACCCTTTCACATATCATTTACCTTCTTGTGTAAAGTTTTTCTATCACAAAGGTAAACCTCTAAACCTAATTAAATTGGTCCATGTCTAAACACATTTCATCTTTTAACAATTAATTGGGTCAATATTTTAAGCATTCAAGATATCTCCCTCAAAGGATAGATACCCAAAAATAAAATAAAAATTTCCACATGTAAGGTAGACTACTCCCTTGAAGGATAGCTATCAAGAACATTAAAACAAAGCCAATAAGCTTAGACCAATCCCTCAAAGGATGGATAAGTTAGATTTGTTAAAAGTAGAGCAATTTCATGGAAGCTTCTTACATCGATCAGCTTCCCATATACAAAAATAAATCAAAAGATCCACTATCACAAAAAAATCTACAACTGTAATCAACTTTCACATGTAGACTTTCCGCATTGATCAGTCTACATCTAGCATATGACATGGAATTTTCTATTACCATTTTTAGGGCACATATAGAAGGGAAAAAATAATTCACATGAGGTTATCATACATATCACCCATTACCCTTCACACCACGTATCACTCATCTTCCCTTTTCACTATCTATAAATCAGTGGATTTAGAGCTTACTTGACACCCTCTGATCAATAAACCTTTTTTTATCAACTAACAACCACTCATGCATAGCATTTGAAGGGCTTATATTCATTTAGTTGATCATAATTTGGATCCATTTTTAGTCCTTATCAAAAATTAATCATTGTGCCCTATTCTCATCTTAATGTGCTTAGTTGATGTTTTCATTGCAACTTTTACCATTTAACATTGCAACAACAATAGTCATTCCTTTTACATTAAGTGAGATTACAACAACCATAACCATACCAATCATACCCATAACCATAACCATAACCATAACATTCAACCAACAACATCCAACACATTTTATACATGTTTATGTCAAACTATGTAATATTTTATTTAGGGTGCGAGGAGTCACATGACACATACAAAGTCATTAGATTACACACATATTACCTAACACATAGGCACACATTGTTTTCCTACCTAAGCATTAGACCGAGTATCTAGTGACTCTAAATTTATGTTTAACCATCCTTCTACTTAATTACTCCCTAAACTAACATCCATAGCATTCCATGTCTTAGTAACCACTAAAGTATATCTCTATTCTCCTCTGCCACATTCACCCCCATAGGGTGAGAATCATACTCTACTCTAGGTATTTCATAATGATACATTCAAATTCTTGCCCCTTTTTCCCTCCTATTCCTACCATCCCACTACCACATGATCTAAGCATTAGACCCCAACCATTGGTAGTGTCTGCTTAAACATGGTGGTCTTTTATTTTATGCTAGCTAAATGTTCATCTATAGCAAGGGACCCACCATCTTCTCCCAGCCATGAAGCTCCTATTTGGTTAGGCCTAAACTAGAAAAATAAATAAGTCATTAGTTTCATAGAGCTAGAATAGAGGATAAAGACATGGCCACCATTTTTATAGCCTACCCATGTAGCTCTTGGATCAGGCAAGGTCCATCCTCTATCACTCACCACACTGCTAACTTCCATACTTGTAGAATCTACTTAACCATCAAATAAATTCTTTGTAATTCATCACTTCACTATTACCCTTAAAATTTAGCTTGTAGTGGTGATTAACCTTGGCCATAACAACTTTATAGATCTCAACAGACCCCCACCTCTTAAAACTTAGATCATAGTTGTACACACTATCTCCAAACTCCTACCCTCATACAATTTTAGAAGGTGTAACCTCTTAACAAAGGCACCTCTTCTTTGGATTAGCTCCATTGAAGAGTATTTATGGTACTTCACATTGTGTTCTCTTATAATGTATCCTACCTTTCCCATCCATATCTCTCATCCTACTAAATGTGGGATCATTATGGTAATTATTTACCAACCTACCCCATTTGCTTTCACTGACACCTTCACCAAAACCCAAAATTGTTATTTTACCAAACTTTCTCCCTCAGCCCAAACCAACCATGTGGTCCATCAAATTGGGGAAGCCAATTTGAACACCACTCATCTAAACCTTATTGAACTACATTGGCCTAATGTCCATAGACTATGTAGGCTTTTCTATAGGGGCATCATAGCCACTAATAACTAATTCCCATCCCCTTCTTTCTTCTCACTCATTTCCACCACTAATAACTAATTCCCATCCCCTTCTTTCTTCTCACTCATTTCCACCACTAACAGTGCCCTCTTGCTTAGGGTGTCCTACATCAAAGAAGCTTTCAATTATTTCTTTAGTGTCCTTATGTTTTAACACCATCTAATACTTCCTCTTAAGTCTTTCCCCTATTATTGGGAGAACTACATTGGCTTGAGGTCTTTTTAGATTATGTAGAGAGTGCTTAGTTACTGAGGTTAGCTTAGCCACTTCATTTAATTTATTTTCCCTTCTCACCTAAAATATCTTCCTCCACTTCTCTGCCTATCTCCTAACCATCTAACTACCTATATCTTGTCAATCTCTTTTAATCACTTTTCTAGCTTGTCAATCTCTTTTAACATAAGGATTGACAACAATCCCCAGTTGCCCCCCTTACCTCCCATAAAATTGCCTCCTAATCTATTTCATTGGCCTCCTCATCACCTTTCCTTATGCATGCTTTGTGGCCCACTTTCCCACCCATATTTCTCATTTTCTTCCTCTCTTTCACCTTAATACCAACCTTTCCATATCCCCTTCAACTTCTTTCTCCACCCTCATCATCTCCCCTCACCCTTGGCTATTTGTCGTACCCCATTTATCACTCTCTTTTCCTCACCCATTCCACATCATACTATGAATCTTGAAAGATTTTTGTTTCTTTTATTTCTACACTTTTTCTTTATGTGTATCACCACTCTTCTCACTGTACCCATTTTCCATTCTTCCTATTTGCTTTTTCTCCATCCTTTCATCCTTTTTATCTTCCCCTTTTTCCTCCACAACTAGTTTCTCTCTGGTTATTTATCCTTTGAGAAGCCTTCCACAATTTCCCTTTTCTTCTTATCTCTTCTTGCCTATGGCCCTTTTTGCATTCCCCTTTTCTTCTTTTCATCTCAGTCCTCACTTATCTATTGTATCTATGTGAGTATCCATGATTTGTATCCCTACTTCAATTCTTCCTTTTTGTTCTTATCATCCCTGATCTTCATGCCTTAGTTTCATCTCACTCCCTTTCATTGCATCCCCCTATTTATTCACCACCTCACCATTTTTTAGCTTTTCAATCCCTTCTAATCACCCCTTTAACTTGTTAATCTCTTTTAACAAGCTGATTAACACCTATCTTCTCTCTTCACCTTCTTATCCACCCATCCTTTGATTCCCCTCATTCCTCACCCCTTTCCCATTTTCCATCCCACTCTCATCTCCAAAACCACCATCTACTTTGCTTCATTATTCCTCTCCTTGAATATCATCACCCATTCTTACTTGGTCAAGATACCACCTGCTTCTTCCCTCTCATGTCATCCTCTTTGTGTCCTCATTTCACTCCTTTTTTCCTCATGTTTCCTTTTCTTCCATTTATTTCTTTATTTTTTTATTTTCATTACCAAACTATTTTCTCTTTTGTCTTTTTTAGACTTGTTTTCAAACCTTTCATGGCTGCCCATATCCCTCATTCATCCTTTACCCTTAATGATTGTTACACTTCTCTCCCCATCCTTTTCAATTCTCCAATATATCATTATTTAGTGCATCTCTAACCTCCAATATTTTTTCATTTTATTTTTCTTCTCTTTTCTCCATTTCATTTCATTTTTTTTGTCTCCTTTGATGCCCTTCTTTGTTCCTTCTAACCTATATGACCATGCCTAGCTTCTTACATTCTTCTCCACCTTCATCTTTATCTGTGACCTCATTTTTTTTTCTTCATCCATCTCTTCGTCCACCTTTACCTCATCCTTTGTTAGATCTCCCTTATGTTCTCCAATTTCACCTCCACCTCTTTAGAGTGCAATCATTAGTTGCACTACTTCTACGTACATCTCCTTGTCTACTTATTTGTATCCTCCATGCCCTTGCCTTAATTCATGAAATCTGGTCAGGTTCCTTACTTTAGGATCATCCATTTTTTAATTTAATGCCTCTATATGTTTCTCTCAAAATCTCTTTTTTGTCCCTCTCCAAATACTCCCTTCACCCTCCCTATCACATTTTTCATTTTCAACCCTCTACTTATTTTGAGCATCTTATGGCCTCCAAGGTCTTCCACTTGATTTTGGTTTACTATGAGATATATACCAATCTTATGGATCTATAACACAATTGGCAAAGACTGTAGGTTCATATGACCAACCTAAAAAATTGAGCATCGTTCAACCATCAGGATGAAAATTCCTTCCCCACCTCTTCTAGTCTTACTTATTTTAAACCCTTTTTACTCTGACCTTCAAATATGTTAGAATCAAAACTAAAGCCACCTTCAAATGGAAGATTTGGGATAACCATGTGGGGATGATAAATATACCCTCTTACATGCCCTAACCTTCTAACCAATAATTTCCCTTGATTCTCCCCTTTGGACTACATCTTCTTATGCCTTACAATAGCCTTTCTCTTTAACCACAATCCTTAACCTACTCCCTCAATTAATTAATGTTATTATTATTAACCTCACTCCATATTCTAAAACCCCTCAGTGTTTTTCTTCAAATTCCCTCATAAAATCAATCTTACTTATTTTGGGGCCCCATTGACTCAAAGGGTCAAGGGTTCAAATCTTTGCCATTTCTCATTTACCCACTTTACTACTTTGCTTCCCTAAATCATTGAATAATAACCTTTCCTATCTTGTTAATGACATATTGTGGAATGTGCACAATGTCAACTTATTTGGATGGTGATGAAATAACCTGTCAGATCACCATGATAATTTGAGTAGTTCTAGATTTTCCAAATCTTGGTACCACATATTTCTACCTTTCCTTTTCTTTATGATGGTGGTAGAAACTTCACACTTTAACCTACTTATCCATGGCTATAGATTATTTTTGCATAGTTAATGCAATCATGTAATTTCATCTTAGGTAATCTCATCCACCATTTATTCCACACCCATCAAAAACTATTTGATAAAAATATTTTTCACCCTTTGGCACTTCCCTTTCTCCAACGTCCTTCCCTCAGACCTACCTACATGATATCAAATTGGGGAAACCAAGTTAATCAACACCATTCACCTTAAAAGAATTAAATTTGGCCTGATTTTATTATTGGATTCCTATCCATATAACTATTTTGGTAGCGTCCACTTGCCATGTGCATCTAAATTAAACTCGACCATCCCCTTCCAACCCATACCAAATTCACCCACACTTTCACCATGTCCACCTTGACATCAATTGATTTTGACTCATAACATTGATGTTTTTTGTAATAACTTTTAACTACAATGACCAACCTTGTTGTGTTTAACTTTAAAATGTTTACACTGCCTCATGAAAAACTAGACCATTTGTGTTTTACTGGGATCACTTCCTATCCTAGATACTTGTGTCAACACTGACCCTATCTAGGAACCTTAATAAGACTAACCTGATTAGCTATGACCAACACTAGGGAATAGTTACCTTGTCATTTATCTTAGAACCCAACCTTCTTATTATCAACATTTTCACCTTTAGTCTCTGCTTAATCTTTACTATTGTGCTTAGTCATATTTTGTGAATCTATGAGCATTTCACGTACCTAGCTACCTTGTGGCACCACCCAATGCCTCCCCATCAACTGCTTATCAAACCTACACCCGATTCAACATTTCCTCATCAAATATTAGTTTGACGGGGAACACCTCCTCCCATATTTGATGCATTTTGACCTTCAACCAAGTGATTTGTTTTTGTTTTACATCTTGTTAATTCAAAGCTGCATAACAAAATAGGGTAAAATGTAGACACCAAATAATTATACATTTATAGTTTTTGATAACTAAATGCCTTGGGATCCAGTAAAAATTCTTAAAAATTCCCAAAAAACCCCTTAACCCTATTAAATCACTATTTTCCTAGTCACAAATATCATTCAAAATCATTATTTGAAAGTACTATAAAAAGTACTATTCACTATCACTATTCATAATGACATGGCAATTGAAATACCATGTGACATGTCAAGTGACATGGGATGTGATTTGGGAGGTGATATGGCAAGTGACATGGCTTAGAATTGATGTGGCTTGATGTGGGACATCATACCCTACTTGGGACCCTTTCCAAAGAGCTTGATGACCTCATTCAAGCATCACAAGGGCCCCCCTTAAAATGTGGAAAATTTACCCTTAAGGGGTCATTATTAAACATTTATTTTTGTCTTCCCAAATTAAATTATACTTTAAAAGAGGTACCTACCCATTTAAGACTTTGGGAAAGACAAAGGGCACCCATTTTTGACTTTTTAACCCAAATGAAGGCTAACCGACCCAAATGGAAGACTTTCCAACCCATATGGGAATCCCCACCAACCTCACCTTGGAATTTTCATGCCCCACATGTAAAATGGCACCAAATTTAGTGTAAACCTCTTTAAGTTCTTGAATGAAGACAAATGAAGGTGGTAAAATGTCTTCAGTCTCATTCAAACCCATGTGTATGATTTCCATTCAAAATTGGATTCATGTGAAAAGAGGGAGATTTTCCAACCCACATGGGAATTTCCACCAAAATCACCTTTAATAAATCATGCACCACTTTTAAAAATTATAATTGCTTCTCTATCCCACTCTTTTGACATATTTTCCAACATCAAATGCTATAAATACCCTCCCTCCTTCACCAAAGGTTAAGTTGGAAGTTAGTCTTTGGTTTTTAACATATTGTTACAAGTTTTTGGAGGAGTTAATCATCCTGAAGGTCATAATCATCTTTGAGGAGAAAATATCAAAGCAATGAAGCTCTACCAAAATTTATTCAAGCAATATCAACATTCAACCATCATCAACATCTTCAAGCCACTTCAACAACATTGAGGTAATTTACTATGTTTTATAATTTTAGTTCTTTCTTTATTTTCCTTTGGAATTTTATTTTTTAACATCTATACTCTTCAGCCCTTAACCCCTTCCTCTTTATCCCATTAATCCCATTTAATCCCTTTGGCTATTTCCATTTTATCTATCCCCTTTATCCTATTCACCTCTTTACCTCATTTACCTCTTTTCCCTCTTTACCATCTTTACCTTTCTTTTTCCTTTTCCATATTTAATTATTTTTCTGATTTATCTATCCATCTCTTTGTATACTTGTAGACTTGACCATCTACCCAAACCAAAAAAACAATCCTTTGGACCCTCACCACTTTACCAAACCAAAACCATAACCTTTACCAACTTTTAACATTAGTATTAATTAAATATTATGTTCATTTAGTTATCTTTTGCAAAGCATTTAAATTTATTGTATCAAATTTAGTTATTTGTTGTTTTAATATCATTAATTTTTTATTTTTATGCAAAATCTATTTATTTTATCATTCCATCTTAAGTTTTTTGAAGAAGGTGGATTGACAGCCTCCTAGAAAGCTTTCACTTCTAAGATCTAGCTCATGCTAGCCAATCCACCCATATACTTGTCTAACAAACAAGTTTGTTTTAGTGTTTTCTAGTAATTTTAGGTCATTCTTCCCAAGCCAAAGAGGAGATCTCCACAATCACTTGGATCCAATGTGTGCAAATTCAACAAGCTTTTCTACACACCCTATTCCTAGTTTCTTTCTTTTCAAAAAAATTAAGAAAATCAAAATAGATTAGATAGAAACAAGTCCTACACCCATATGTGAGTTTTGTTCTTAATATAGGCAAATCAAGATAACACCTTGTTCTTATATCCTTCTCATAATATACAACAAATTTATTTGTATGTGATCTCCCAAACAATGGGTAAGTGTGATCGAGGTTGGAGAAGGGTTGAGTTTTATGAGGAGAGACTTCAAGATGGGTTCAAAATAATAGGGGAATGTTTCTAAAACCCTCAGGCATTTGAATAAGTTGTTATGCAAGATAGTTCTATGTGTACCCTATTCTAAACATGCAGGTAAATAATCCTATTGAAATGTTTGTATGATAAAAGATATAAGGGTGGTTGTGGCTATTAGACAGTGGATAAAGACACATTAAAAATTGAAACCCATGAAGAGACTTTTGAGAACTAGTGCCCTATCACATAGTGAGTATTAGCAATGACTCCAGATTAAGATTCACTTCTAAGTTTAACCACCAAAACTATACAACAGAGTGAGGCATGTATTAAGGAGATTTGAAAAGGTAAGATTTTATCTGTATATTATTTTAAGACATAACTACATCTACCTTTTACATCTAATAAGACCAAAGTGTCAAAGAAACATAGAATGTGTCAGTATTCTATGTGGAAGGACAGAGTTAAGAATCTTGATTTGAATAACTCAAAATTTATTACAATAAAACCCCTATGGTGTGGAATTGGAATAAGACTAATAGTGGGAGAGAAAAGATCCATTGAATAACGTGAGAAAAGTAAAAATGTACAGTAAACCTTTTATGTATTGACCCTGAAAATGTAACAAAAAAAGGTGGCAGAATCCATCTAAAGAACATGTTTTTAAGGGAACCAAGTATAACATAAGCCTTGAAAGGTTTTAGATAGGTATTTCAGACATCAATAACTCATTTTAGACTTTAAACAGTGATTTTGAAACCTAATAAGTAATATTTAGGTCTCTCAGGTTAATGTAGAACCCTATAAACCCTAGAATAGGGTAGTGAACTTCAAAATTGCTTTCTGAGGAAACCAACTAGTAAAATTTGTTGAAAATTGTAGTTTGATATATTTTGACATGAGGAAGAACATTATGGATATTTTTGATGTGTATATAACCACACATGTGGTTATAACTAACTGTGTGTTGTTATAGGCAAAGTTGGTCTAAAAGACTATGTATTGCTATAAGTAGAGTAGGCCTATGAGATATATGGATTCTTGAAATTTATAAATAGGACCTAATTACAGAGTGAATAAATGATAAGTATATGAAATAATACCAAGCCTAGAAATAATAACAAACTTAGAAAAAGTTGATTGTAATAGAACTTTATGATTATTGTATGCATAAGGTTTATTTATAGGTATTATAATTTAGATGATTATAGAGAATGTTAGAGGGGATCTACATTAGGGTGGCTAGAACACATTTCAACCTTATTTAAGAGTAAAGTTTAATCTCACTTCTCATTTCCTTAGACTTATACCTTCTCACTTACTCTCTCATCCTACATTGGTTTCTTATTGCCACTTGGGAAAACATTGGTACTCATACTTGTAGAAGACTGTTCATGACAAACCATGCTTCCAAAGAGAAAGACACTTGGAAAATTTATAAAAGGATCACATTTAAAGGGAAGATAACATGAATCCTATGAAATTTATATATACTCCATTAAAATTGAGTCACTTATAACTTCTAAAAATGGCAACATCTCAAATAAACCAAAACACTTGTAGCAGGGGTGATTGAAACTCCATACACTTAAGACACTAGTTACTTTGAAGAAAATAGCTCATGAAGTTGATTTGCTTGATGAAAAAAAAATTTAAATGATTCATTTGTATTTTGAAAACATACCACAAAAAAATTATCCTCCATCAAACTCTAAAGTGAATAAATAAAAGAAACATCATACCTTACTTGAATGGACAAGGCATAGTGACCTCATTGAAATATTAATGATAGTTCATAAATGATGGGGCATGAATATGCAAAACAATTACACTAAATTGAATCTCATTATTAACCCTAACATTTCCCAAAATTTTAGCCTCTAAATTTCTCTCTCTTGGCCATACCATTTATTTATATTTTGCCTTTTTAAGCTTGTGAAGGTAGTAATGGAGAGAAGGAAGAGTTTTCTACATATATGAGACCTAAAAATTTATTACAAGTATTATTTTGACTTTTATAATCCCAATATACACCTCTACAATGTTTTCACCTATAAATTGATCTCATAATGTCATACAAGTCCCTAAAACTCCCTCTTAAGCATTGAAATTCAAGATTCTAACTAATATATGACATCCTAACAAATATTGAAGTTGTATAGCTATTACAAGGACCTTATAAAGAGTTAATGTACATATTATTATCTTTGGAATATTTTTTATATTTTGGAATGAACAAATAATCACATTTTTCTTCATAAGACATTACCTTAAAGTCCATAAAATAATCTTAATTTATCTAAAGAGGCATGAAATATTTATAAAAGGTGATGAATAGTAAAATATGACCTTTAAGTACACCTAGGGACTTATGATACCACTTGACCTATTTTCATTGCTCTATGACATGACTAGACCATTACAATATCAAAACAAGACATTACCTTAACTTATCCATATAAACATTAAACTTTGCTAATAAGGTTTTGAAAAGGCTATTTTAAGACCTCTTAAAACATGAAAATATATTAATAGGGATAAAAATACATGACAATATTTTTTTTACCTATAGGGGTTGAAATTTTGAACTTGGGGGTCAAAATTGGTCAATAGTTGGAAAAGTGTGATAAAGGCTCTAGGATAAGTCTAGGGCTAAGCTAGAAATAGTCTATCTAAAACAACACTCTTAGTATCCAAATACCACTTTTAGGTGATTATAGGCTTTTCAACATTAGTCATCATAATATTTTGAATTATATTCTAGGATCCAATCCCTTACAGTCTACATATTCCCAAAAAAATATGTCCATGAGCTCACATAGCAAGGAAATAAGTATCTCTCTCACTTTTTTATAAATATTGGAATTGATCTTAACCATTTTGGTCTTTGAAGTGGTTTCTAATCTAATATTAACATATACCTTTATATACATGGGGTTTCCCTTCTTAAAACACTTAGGGGTAGGAGGGAGGTCTTGGAAAAGATCCTCACACCCCATTACCATTACCTAGATGGTATAAATACCAAGGGTTGAATAACAAGAGACTAGAGAGATTTACAAGCCTAATTGGTAAAGAGGGAGAAGGAAATCCTTGAAAAAAACATTAATAATTTTCTTAAAAACTTTCCTCTCATTAAATTTATTCCATGCCTCAACATGAATGAATTGATGATTAAGGTCCTTACTTGCAGTCATCAATTTATTATACAAATAATCAAATGTCTATGATAGTGGGAATTAATATAGACTTATAAAAAATTTGACATTCAAAATAGGAGGGGAATTGAATGAATATATTCTTAGTGAGAAATGATATGATTGGAAAGTGAGGATAGGAACTAAGAGACATAGTACGTGTCACCTGGTATGCCTAAAAGTTATAAGTAGTCATTAAAGGAGTGAAAGTAGTCATGTGCTTAGCAGGATCAAATGTTTCATCCCTAACTAGGAAAGATTCATCAATGGTTACACACATAGACATATTGAAAGCCTCATTAGAGGGATTAGTCTTAGCGTATATCCAATCTCAAGGACCAGGGTCACCATCCATGACATGAATTTGTACATATTAAAACTAAATGCTTATAGCATCTCAATCTTATACATTTGATAAATATCAATTAGGGCTCTAACCTTTAGTTATATATCTCCTTGTTGTCAAAAGGATCATATTTTCCATCTCACTATGAATAAATCATTATCTCTTAGTCTGATCTATATCATTATGATATCCTAGGTCTCTTGCACTACACAAAAATTTTAAAACTTGATAAAAATCCTTCATTTTCATTTTTATATCAATACTTATTTTCTATCCCATTGGACACTACCAGCTATATATGGACACTATTGTTGATGATAGTGTCAAAATCCTTATCTAGTTTCTATTAACTAAAATTCATCTATATTATAGAATGATCAAAACCCATGGGTTGGCCTAATTGTCTTATTGAACCCTACCATGATATATTTTCAAAATATATGGTATAAATACAAGTCTAAGACTTCTCATTCATCATCTATCAAATGCCTACTAAATCTAAATAAATCAACTACACAAGTACTTTATTCTACCCTATTCATCCCTATTTTCATGTCAATTATAAGAGAAATCATATTACACATCTAAAGCATTCAAAGAGTATCCCAAGAGAAATAGTTTTCAAATTACAAGATAGATTAATGCATGCATCTTCATATAGTATATTTCACGCTTTTGCACACACTTTACAACATATATGGGATAAATGAATAATTTTAAGATCCTCTTTAGACTATTGTCTATGTAGATAGTGCCCATTGATAGAGGGGTCTTTGAGGTAGCTTGACATTGTGATCCACTAACCCATTTTCTAGTACATCCATTCCAAGGGTGAAAAAGGGTTAAGAGATAGGATTTTATATATCAATAAAGAGAGACAACATGTATCTAAAATTTGAATACACAAGTATAAAGGTGATAAAAAAACCTAAAACAATGATGTTGGTCATATCCAAACACATTATGTTAATAATGAAAATTATCATGTCAACGAATCAACCCTTTTGCCTATCATGAACGTCATGGTGGAATCATACCATTTTAATCATGGGAGGTCTATGGAATCAAAAATGATCCTCATAAATGAAGAGGGATTTCTTAATGGTTCTATGAAATAATTGGCAAGTCAAATATGAACAATACATAAATTATAAATTAGAAATCAATATTTTCTATATGTGAATCAAATTATATCAATATGATATAACCTATCCAACAAATTCAATTCTATGGAAAATAGAATCTCTTAAAGGAAATATCTTTGATTCTATAAATTTGATTTGAATAAATTTCCGTATATGTCTTGATATCCTTAAGCTTGAAATAGGTCAAAGGAAAAGAAATAAAACATATGAAAGCAGAAGTCAAACAATGAAATAGAAATAAAGACTAACATACTAACTAAAGTATCGATAAAATAATTATAGCATAACTAAATAAGTAAAGAATAAGTAAACTAAATAAACTATCTAACTCTAAATTATGAAGACAAACTATTCTATAAATAAACAAGGAATTATCTATCTTTCAATCTATTTTAAAACTAATGCATAATCAAAGGAGTAAATAGAAATGAACTAATATTAATATAAGAAACAAAATACAAAAACAACTAAAGATGATTTAAATCTATTTAATATTGTAAATACTAACTTTAAATAAATTTAACTACCAACTAATAACTAATAAAAAGATTAAATTAAGAGCAAAAAACAAACCACTTAGAGAATAGTAATACTATCTAACTATGATAATATAAAACAAGGACTAAATGAAAGGGCTTTGAGTCAAAAATGTAATAAATATCAATAAAACAAAATAGAAAATGGTAAATGAGACTCAAAATGAGTAACAAATAAGTGAAAGTTAAACATGTAAAGAACATAAATAAAAATTACAAGGATATAAGTAATAAAAGTGAACAAAAAATTACATAAATGAATCAAATCTGAAAGGAAAAGCAATAAAGTGATTGAAAGAAATATAAACTATCTAACTTAATCTAGAATCTAAATTAATATAATTGTAACTAAAATAAATAGGAAACAGAATAAAATAAAAGAGAAATAAACTTAAAATATATGAGTCTTAGAACAAGATTCCTTTTAGAGTAAAATGGATTGAGTTTTTATTGATAAACATTAGTTTTGAGTATAAAAAACCTTTGAAAGACAACAACCTACAATCCAAAAATTAACAAAATTTCATAAAATATGATGTATTCATCATAATTCAGATCAAGCACATGGGTTCTACAATATGATTGTATATCTACTATCATCAAAAGATATTAAATCTTAATAAACTTTAGATAATTAGTTTATGAAATAAATAGGAAACTCAGATATACCTACATTAATCAAATGGATTATTTCACTATCAGAGAATGTATTGTTTGGTCTATTTGTAGATAGTTATTTAATCTTAGAGGTGTTTACTCAAAAAAAGGAAGAAGGATGGAAAATTTTTAAACTTTAGAGATCTTAAGTACATGTATTGTTTCTCTCTTTGTAATGTGTCTTCAATCTTTTAATAAAGTAATCTCTTTTAGAGATAGTTAGGAACCAAGTTACAACTAAATTTTAGTTAATTGTTGTTAAGATTAATTGACTTTATAAAATTTAATTAGTTAACTATATATGCTAGACTTAAAATAAAGTATAAGAGATCAAATTAAATTAAAATACTAGACCAATAACATTTATAATAGGTGGAGGCCCTTTGACTCACTTGACAGCATTCAAATAATCATCTTTTTATGCATAAACAAACACTAAATAATACTAACAGTACAATAAATTAAGATAATCCTAACATCAAAAACCATAAGCATTTATCCATAATTAATTAAATATTCTAAAACTATTTGTTCTACGTGAAATTAATTTGTTTCCATACAACTATACTAAATACTACCAAAAATTAGTATATGCATGCTCAAAAATTTAGTATCATGACAAGAAGTTAAAATATCAAAAATTAATAGAAAATAAAATAAAAGTTCAATCTAACTCAACATCTAAAACTAAATCAATTAAAGTGGCACCCTTATTAGTTTGATGCTCTATGTACTCCATGAAAGCAGTGGGAATCTCAATCAACTAAGTGCCCTTAGAATCATAAATTTCTAATTTCACCTTTTTTTAGCATCTGAGACACCATGGGTTATGTTATAGGCCTACTAGCATGTTTCTTGCTACAAGAAGTAGGTATATTAGGCACAAGTGAAGGGCGTCTAACATTTAGTGGCATAAGTGGGTTTGGTTGTAGAATTTTTATTTTAAAATCATGAACATTATTATTTTGACCATGCAAAGGGATATTATTCAAGTCAGACTCAATGGTAATATGCATATTATAAGAATATTCACTTGGACTACCTCATCCATAAGGATGTGTTCTCCAATGTGATCCACTTTAACCTCTATTACTATAAACATTTAAGAAATTATAAGGAAATGTATCAATTAGATTAAATAAAATAGGATGTGTAATATAAAAGTGAATGGATACATGGGTTCCATGGTTTAAAGGCCAAGGAAATGTTTTATCAATCCTATAACCTCAAAACAATCAACATCAAGAACTACCCCACAAAGGAGTACCCTCATTGTGTCTATCATCACCTTTATCCCAAACATTTCTACTTAATTATGTGAATCTGAGTTCTACCCTAATATATTAAGATACGTACTCATAATAATCAATGAAGATAAAACATACACCAAGACTTCAAATTATACAAAAATAAACAAGTATCAATTATGTAAACTAAACTCGAAACTTTCCAAAACTTATTGAAAATTGAAATAAAATACATCTTTGAAACTAAAACCCTAATCATGCAAATGATGGAAATATTCCAAGTGTATTATATTATGTATATCAACATAAACCTAAATGAATGTGAACTAAAAGATTGAACCATTTCATATGCAATTCAAAACAAACTCATATTTCATGTTATTTGCTAATATGTATGTATGTTAAGAAAAAACATACCTCATATTATGCATATTTATCTTAAGAAAATATGTATATATATCCATATGCCAGTCAATAAACTAATGATTCATAAAATAACACAACTCATATTTGCCAAAGAATCCCTTATGCTAATAATCAACATAAGATTTATCCTTATATTAAAATTTGACCAATATCAATTGTATGAAAATTTAAAACTATCTATTCAAAAAAGATACAAAAATGCAATATTAGATCTCAACTAAACCAAATATGGAGAAATATGAGAAACTATATCAATATTAAGCATATAAAACTCAATCATTTTATTTTGACAACTTTCATGAAAATATGATTTTATAAGCAACAGCTTGCATATAAAACCTACTACATTATTTTTGATAGGATACGAAACACCAGAAGCATACAATTGATTACCAAACCAAGCAACTTAATATGTGGAAATTAACCAGAATCACAAGTAACTAGAATTCAGAATAACACATGATATGAGAGACAATACACAACTTGTATTAATACTTATACAGAAAAGAATACAATAAAGAAGATGCCACTTCTTCTCCACCACCTCTTCAGAGGCTTGCCACACCTCAAGTGAACAGTAATTCTCTCCTCAAAGCTCTCTCTCTCAGGTCCCAACACACAACTCAAACACAGAGTTGGTGTTCACCTCCTGTGCTCCATGCACACCACAAGTGCTCCACGCACACCACAAGTGCTCCACGCACTCCACAAGTACTCAAAGTACTTCAAGTAGATCTCCCATGAACCTACAACAACCTGAAATTCAACAGACCATACTTATGGAAGGAACTCCCTTGCCTTCCTCTTTGCTCTATCCGAGTACACACCTGTACTCCAAGTAGATCCTACCTGATACTGCTCCCTATTGTGTTGTTGTCCTATCTGATCTTGCACACTTGCAAATCAACCTAGTTCTGCACACCTGTGAACCTTAACCTTACACACACATACACCTACAGATCAATGATCTTACTTACCATGTAGATCTCCTATATAGGCCATGCACCTGTGACCAAGATCCTACACACTTGAAGAATCTTGCTGACTCTCCAAAACCAGCACCCACCTTGGTACTACTGTGGAACTAGGAGGAACACCCTTGCTCACCTCACACACAGAAGGAGCTAACTTTGCTCAACTCAAACTAGAACACTTTTCCAATACAACCATGAGTCTATTATATAGATCTCATCCAAACAATGATTAGACATCTAATTACAATAATTAGATCCGCAACTCTCAGTCTAAAAATAGCTCTAATCATGCAAACACTTGGTTCGTTAGCTAACTGCCCGTAATAAGCTCACAGTCGAACCACACAGGCGACCGACGTCGGTCCCTGTCTGCCTGGGGGTGATCGACACCGGCCGATCCTTGACCGACGTCAGTTTCTTCTCTTCACTATCCTACCGACGTCGGCTGATTAGACCGATGCCGATTGCTCTGACGCTCAACAACCTTCAACAACCCCTCTAATGGCCTTCTCCATGTCTACATCCGTGAAGCTTTTAGCTCCACAACCTAACAATCTCCCACTTGGAGATAAATAGCTACACTGTACCTGTACCTGTACTCCATCTAATCTATTTCCTGGTTTGTATCCCTCTTCAAGATCAATCCTGAAGATAACCCACCACACATCCCATGGTGCACCTCCTGTCATTCGAGTACCCTGCCACATCCGAACCTATAAACACATGTAGTGAAGTCTTGACCCTGCATGTATACCTGTTGCTGGTCCCTCTCAAATACCTGAGAACCCACTTCCCCGAATTGGCTCCTAACTCTCTGACAGCTCCCACTGCATGGGAATACTCAGGTCTATACCAGACCTCATGTGATTTCAGACACTGTACCTGTCCAGCCCTTAGTGTGCTCCAACTCTACATCCTGAACCTCACCAACACCTGATTCACATCAGCTCCCACTGGAGACAAAATCAACCTGTGATCTCCATGTCTCCCATGTCAAAGAATTTTGCTACTCCAAACTCCTCATGACATGCCACTGAACTAATCTTACCCTTAGCTCAGCAAAACCCTGTATGTACAATCTTGCTAGCAAAACATACCATCCACATACAACAACAGAATGATGTCATGACTCATCATCCCCCTGGTAAGACAAACCACAGTAGTTACCTGACATTGACTAAAGCCATGCTTCATCCTTCACCTGTCAAAACCTGTACCACTATCCTGCAGCTCCTCAAAACCATATACCTGGTCTTCCGTCTCACGTATCCATTCACTCTATTCTTCAACTAAGGAATCCATTCGTCTCTGTGCTTTCATCTCGCTGGAAACCCTACCAAAAACACCTGTTTGGTTCTCCTCCAAGGAATCACATTCTCATCCATGCCAAGCTCACACCTGTTTCTTAGATCCTTCCTGCACTACAATCAGCAACATGTATAAAGAAGAGGAACAATGAATTTAAGGGCCTACTTATGTCTTCAGTCCTCCGTATGGGTGTTTGAGACTCCTTGACAGCTCGCTGTCCACCCAAAATCTGTTACAGTGACCGACCTCGGTCACTCCACAGTCTGCATCTGACCAACATCAGTTCCCATGCGTCTATCCCTGACTACCAACCCTGCCGACGTCGGTGTCCCTACTACCGATGTCAGTCCTCTTGACTGACATCGGTCTTACCTACTACTGACGTCGGTCCTCCTGACCGACGTCGGTCTTACCCTGCCCGACATCACCGGCTTCGGTCTGCACATGACCGACATCGGCACCTATCTGTTCGACGCCGGTTCCTCCTAACTGATGCCGGTATCTATGTTCACCTATGAGTGATGACTTTTTACCCGCGAGCTTCTTTGAATCAAAACCCATGTCCAAATTGCTCTTCTCAGAAGTATCCAGCACCATCCACTGGTTTCTATTTGCCATCTCCTCCAAGTACACCAAGGCTTTCCAATTCTTAAGCCTGTCAAATATATCTGTCTTCTGCTTAAGAACATGCATCTCCTTCTTGCTCATGTGACCAAGCCTACGAAGCCACGTCTCTGCAACAAAAGAAGAATCAGTGATATAAACAAGTAGATAAAGAGTACCTATTTTCTTACCACCAGCTAATTCAAGTGCATCCACTGTGAGAGTTCTTGTGCATCTCTCATCACCCAACCTTTCTGAAGAAATTAGCCATATCTCCAAACCTGGGACCTGCATGACCTTCATCAACACCTGTGTGTTGGCTGCCTGCAATTTCAGCTTCACTTCCCCTTTGCCAATTCTTTGGCAAGGCTCACCAGCTCCTCTACTTGGGGCTGCATGGAAAGAGGCAACCGAATCTTTTATCCAAGATTCAACTTTATCCAAGAAACCTCCTAGAGCATCCTGTGCAACAACACCTGCTACATCTACTTCTTCAGTTTCTTCATACTGATCTACTACCAACCAACAATAATCTTTTACCTGTTCTTTCTTTCCATAGGACCGTGAGTGACCATCTGTGCTTTTCAACTCCTCCATTCTTAGCTTACTTTCATCTGCCATTGCTCTACTCCCACTCAATCAGAAACCCCTGAGAGTGACCTGTAACCAAACACAAAACTTGCTCCTTGCAACCTTAGCTCTGATACCACTTGATAGGATACGAAACACTGGAAGCATACAATTGATTACCAAACCAAGCAACTTAATATGTGGAAATTAACCAGAATCACAAGTAACTAGAATTCAGAATAACACATGATATGAGAGACAATACACAACTTGTATTAATACTTATACAGAAAAGAATACAATAAAGAAGATGCCACTTCTTCTCCACCACCTCTTCAGAGGCTTGCCACACCTCAAGTGAACAGTAATTCTCTCCTCAAAGCTCTCTCTCTTAGGTCCCAACACACAACTCAAACACAGAGTTGGTGTTCACCTCATGTGCTCCACACACACCACAAGTGCTCCACGCACACCACAAGTGCTCCACGCACTCCACAAGTACTCAAAGTACTTCAAGTAGATCTCCCATGAACCTACAACAACCTGCAATTCAACAGACCATACTTATGGAAGGAACTCCCTTGCCTTCCTCTTTGCTCTATCCGAGTACACACCTGTACTCCAAGTAGATCCTACTTGATACTGCTCCCTGTTGTGTTGTTTTCCTATCTGATCTTGCACACCTGCAAATCAACCTGGTTCTGCACACCTGTGAACCTTGACCTTGCACACACATACACCTACAGATCAACGATCTTACTTACCATGTAGATCCCCTATATAGGCCATGCACCTGTGACCAAGATCCTACACACCTGAAGAATCTTGCTGACTCTCCAAAACCAGCACCCACCTTGGTACTGATGTGGAACTAGGAGGAACACCCTTGCTCACCTCACACACAGAAGGAGCTAACTTTGCTCAACTCAAACTAGAACACTTTTCCAATACAACCATGAGTCTATTATATAGATCTCATCCAAACAATGATTAGACATCTAATTACAATAATTAGATCCGCAACTCTCAGTCTAAAAATAGCTCTAATCATGCAAACACTTGGTTCATTAGCTAACTGCCCATAATAAGCTCGCAGTCAAACCACACAGGTGACCGACGTCGGTCCCTGTCTACCTGGAGGTGACCGACGCTGGCTGATCCCTGACTGACGTCGGTTGCTTCTCTTCACTATCCTGCCGACATCGGCTGATCAGACCGACGCCAGTTGCTCTGACGCTCAATAACCCCTCCAATGGCCTTCTCCATGTCTACATCAGTGAAGCTTTTAGCTCCACAACCTAACAATTTTTCAATAATGATCAAAAACTTGAAATACATTCCTCTTTCAAAATGATCATATATTCCATTATGGAGCAAAATCAAACAACATAAAACTAAATAACTAATGTGTGTGTGTGTGTGTGTGTGTGTGTGTGTGTGTGTGTGTGTGTGTGTGTGTGTGTGTGTGTGTGTGTGTGTGTGTGTGTGTGTGTGTGTGTGTGTGTGTGTGTGTGTGTGTGTGAATAGGACACTAAGATGAAAACTGAAAACCTTTGAAGACACATTATTTTATAACTTTACAAATATCTATAAAACCTTTTGATAAAATAAATTCATAAAACTTGACACATTTTCCTAAAAATCAAGTTCAGACAAACAAAAAACCCTTTATATTGTCTTGACCAAATTTCAAGAATATCAAATGCATCACAAGTTTCCATAGACCCATAAAACCTCATAATCTCACCTCCAAAAGTACTTCTAAAAAACCATGATAAATATGACTAACCCATATAATGCACACAAGCTAAAAATCTATATAAACTATGCCCACTATTTATTTATTTTTATTTCCAATCGACATCAAATTCCTTTCTCAAGTAAAAATCCAAATATAGAACTTATAAATAAACTTATTCAGATGAACTCTTTTCCATTTTCTTGGAAAACATGTCATGCAAACTATTTCAAATACCCATAAACTTTCACAACTTAAATCTATTAATAAATTAAGCTCACAAAATCATAAATTTTACACCAAATTGATGAGCTCAAAAATAGAAGAATGTAGTCAAAAATGCATTGCATGTTTCTAAAAGACTAAGCACATACATAATGCACTACTAAAAATAACCTTTGATAAGTCAGTGGTTCTAAATAACCACAAATCTTCAAAGAATAACCAATCCATTTCCACTTTTATCATTTCTTGCAAATATACCAACATACAAAATACTCGATATAAAAAAATAGAAATTTCTAAGGAAAAAATGATTCATATGTAGAAAGTATTACAAACCACAGAATGCACCCATTCAAACTCATTTTATCTTCCCAAAAATATTAACATGCAAACTTCTTTGAACACCTAGAAACTTCATAAGACCAAAAAGATACCAAGAAAGACTAAATATTTAAAGCAAAAAAAACCATATAGAATAATTATCTCTGATACACATCCTGAATATAACTTCTAAAAATTATTAGAAATAAAACCTCTACAAAGTATTCAACAATATAAGCATGCTCATGAAAATACTTCAAAACCAACAAGCCACCATATCTCTTCTACAAATCATGACTTCATTTATCAATCCTTTCAAAATAAAATTACCCATGCAATAATATTTTCAAAACTTGATAACTAAGATTTAAAACATACCTTTTAGACTAGATAACTCAAAAAAATATTTATCCTTTGTCTTTTATCTTCTCTTATTCTCCTCAAAAGTTTATCCTTGTGGCAGAACTTCACTTTTGCTTAGCAATCTTGATAAATGATAATGAATACACACACAAAAATTTCACTTTTATATTAAATAAACCAACACTTAATGCTTGGATTAATGTGTCAAAAAATCATTGGATTTTAACTTATACCGAAAATTTAAATGGCTCGGCCAAAATAAGCCACCTCACTATCCATTTTAGCAAACTACTTAACCATTATCCAAATCAACTACCATTTTTCTCACCCAAGGCAAGTACCAACATAATAAATTTTGTTTACCACCAATTATATCATATCTAAAAGGATTTAACATTGATCCTTGAGTTTATTAACTTCACACATGTCATATTTCCATGATGGATATTGATGAATGCCCAAGGGTTTATTCGAACCAAATGCAAATAACCATGGTTGAAATCAAACTCAACACCTTACCTTATATCTTCCACCTTCAAACTTACCACATCCTAAATAAATTTTTGAATGAATTAATCTCATGCAATTCTACATGATTAAGGTCATGTTTTAAATTAGAACTTATGTTTTAAGAGTATTCAAGTCCATACCCTTAGAAACCATAAATTAGGTCATTTAATATATATCATTATTTGTAAAAAGGTCTCAAAAATGAGCAATATGCCTATCAATATGTGCTAATGCGTTTGAAGATGAACTATATATCATGATCAAAAATTCATTCATAATATTCCAATTATCTATGTGTGTATGAAACATCCCACAATTCAACCAGTATTGGGTATTATAATCTCAGCAATCTTATTGCTTTGAAAACATGATAAGTGTAATAAAAATAAACAAAGATCTTTGTCGACCTTATCACCTTATTTCAGATATCAAGTCAATATAAATTAGTATTGTATTTCTTACAATAATGAAATGTCAACAACTACATAATTTTGACTATTCAAAATGGTCAAGTATGAATAATTTGCCAACTATGCTCTTAAAAATGATGATAGTGCATTCCATGTTGAATCTGAATAAATTATTTTCTTAATGTGATACCCATGCTATAAAATCAGTTAATTAATGTTAAATTAAATAAATACTATTTAAAGTATCAATTATTCCATGATTGCATAGACACAAAAAAGATGAATATTCAAATTAATACAAATGAGTTAGCCCCCACCAATAGTTTTAGTTTTCATAACTCAAGTCATCAATATGGTAGAACCATAGCATGTAAATAATTTCAAAAAAAAAAGGGGTGATAAAAATAGGCATAAAACTAAAGACTTTGCTAACTAGTTTCACTTGTGAAATTGGGTTGCAACAATAATTTATAATTAAAATCAAACTTGAGAGTGTGATCCAGGTTACATCATTTCTCAAGAAGCTATGTGTGAACCCCTTTAAAATGAGATAAATATTTAAGGATGGATTGTTCAACTAAAATGGGATAAAAAAGAGGATTATATTAAATAAGGAATTTTGAGCTAGATAAATAACTAATGCACAACCTAGCATATAAATTCTTAAAACTAAGTAATGCTTCTAACACATTTATTTTCAATTCTTACTTAATCATAAATAATTATCTATTGAATGATCATATAATAATATCTCAAATAATTGAAAACTTATAGTGATATATCATATCTCATAGGTCCTCTTCCTTTGTAATGATGAATTCTTTTATCTTGAACAAATTTTGATCCAAACCAAAGAATACAAATAAATAGAAAAATGATAGGCCAAAAATGAAGCAACAAATTGAAGAAGAAACCAAAATAATAAACCAAAAATGAAAACAATGAAGAGAAAGTAAAATATAATTATGAAAATATTTAAATTATGTCCATTGACTGAATGACATATCCAATTACCATCACAATCATGTATATTAATAGAATTTTTCCAAATAATAAAAATAATTTTATAAGGACCAAGGCAAAGAGAATCAAACTTGTGATTCTTACCTAGGTCTTCATGTGATTTATTTAAATATATAACAAGATCACCTACTTTAAAAAAATTATTAATTTATTTTTATCAAATAATTTTTTTAATTACTCTTTATCTCTCTCTAATTTATATAAAGCAGTGGCCTTGGTTTCATCTAAAGCTAAGAGATAGTTCAGTCTTTGTTTTATCATATTAGTATTTTCTGATAGATATTGAAGTGTAGTTCTTGCAGAATAAATTTGAAGATCAATTGGCAAAGTGGTTTTTAAACCATAAGTTAACATAAATGGTGAATAGCCTATGATTTATTTTACTATTGTACGATTATCCCATAATGCTTCAAGAAAAATTCAAATGCCAATTTTGCTTGTTCTCACAAAACAACTTTTTCATAATTGAAATCAGATTTTTGTTAATGGATCCATCTTCTCCATTCCCTAAAGGATAATATTTTAATGAATGACTAGTGACAATACAATAATGTCCTAAAAATTATAAGTAATTATTTAAAATAAATTGAGGACCATTATCATAAAAAATCTCATAGGGTACACTAAATCTAGAAAATATTTAATTTTTGAAAAATGAAATCACTTCAGTTGTAACCAAAAATATTAATGCTTTGCTTCAAGTTATTTTTTAAAATAATTTGTAGTAGTTAAAATATACCTGTAACAATATAAATAAGGTGGATGAATATTAGAGATAAAATTGATTCCCCACTTAGTGAAGAGATTTTAGGAAATTGGGTTTAAAAGTATGGCAGGTAATCTATCCATGCCAATGAATAGTTGAAAAGGCATGAACACACAAACCATATTATAATCATATTGAAATAACATAGGCTAATAATAAATTACATGTGAAATATCATAAGCAATGGTTTTTATTGCATACTAACTACCATAAATACCTTCATGATATCCTTTAAGAACCTTCAGAGTTAGATCATGAGTTAAACATAGTAAAATGACTCCATCCCCATTCCTACAGAACAAAAAATTCTTTAATAAAACAAATTTTAAAGATTGAATTCTAAGTGATCTTCTTTTTTTCTTATCTAAATTATTAAGACAGACTTGATTTTGAAAATAGTACACTAAATCATGATACCAATCATTATGAGCAAGTAAACAATCTCATTTATTCATTTTGTGTCCAAAATTAAACTATTTAAAAAAATCAACAACTTTCATTGTTTTAGAATGAGACTTAACACGAAAATAATCATCAACTAATAAAACTAAAACATATATACTTTAAATCATGTTTTTAGCCAAATTCAAGATAAAATTCTTAAATTCTTAGAATCTATTTAGATAATATTTGTTGAGTAGTAGGTTGTTTTAACATATAAGATAAAACATGAACATTAGATATAATAATAACTTTATTTTCCATTAATAGATAACAAAATTTGATTAAAGAAGAGACTAAATAGAGCACAAATTTAACAAGTAAGAAATATCTATTCTTTGCATCTTTTAAAAGTTGGCTCATATGACCAATAGGTTTTTTTTCATTATTTTCATCAATATGCATAATTACAAAACCTATGAATTTTTCAATAGCATTAACATAAAGAATGAAAGGTTTATTTAAATCAAGGTTAACAAGTATAAGTGCACTTACAATGGCATCTTTGAAGTTATCAAAATTTGAATTAGTACTTGCATCCCATACATAAAATTGATTTTTCTTTAAAATCATTTTTAAGGGGTTAAATTTATTAGTAAAATCATACAAAATTTATCTTACTAATGAAATATCAAATAATCAAATAATTTTTAGGGGGTGATAAACCATTAATAGTTTTAATACATTGAAATGTCATTTTTAGATATGATATATCCTAAAAGTTTACCTTCTATAACTCTAAAAATAGACTTACTAGGATTTAACTAAATACCATACTTTTTGCATCTTTGAAAATTTCACAAAGATTATCAATATGTTTCTTTCTTTTCTAGGAATGCACATTGAGATAATCTAGATAGACTTGAATGATAATGTTAATTAATTCATCAAAATATACATGCATAGCTCTCTAAAAAGTCGCCTTTGCATTCATGAAATCAAAAGACATTATGTTAAAATCAAAAGTTCTTCTAAATGTGGTAAATGTAGTCTTATGTCTACCATTTGGATTAACAAAATTTGATTGTAACCAGAAAATTTATCAAGTAAAGACATCATTTTAGATCTTGAAACTAGTTGTAAAATCTAATCAATGCTGGGAAGAGGAAAATATTATTTAACACTACACTTATTATGATCTCTAAATCTACACAAAGTCTAATATCACCATTTTTGTTATGAACAATAACTAGATTACCTACCCAATTTGAATATTTCACAGGAAATATGATACCACCATCAAAAAATTTATTAAGCTCCTTATTGGCGGTGTCTTCCAATAAGGGGCTTATTCTTCTAAAATTTTCCTTAACATATTTAATACTAAATTTTATATGTATGTCATGATTAATTATATTGGTATCATAACCTTTTAGATCTTTATAAGACCAAGCAAAAACATCAATTACTTTGAAAAGATTAATAAACTTAAACATTTTATTTAGTAATGCATTGAATTCTTAAATAAATGTATTTATAATGTTCCTCAGAACTAATATTAATGAGAATAGTCTCACCTATTATTATCCCAAAAGGCTCTTTAGTGCACAAAATTTTGTGTTGATCATTAGAAGTGAACATTGACTCTAAGTTGACTAAACTAGTAAGCAATTTGTTAGTACTTTACTATAGATAATCACCATAATTAACCACATAATTATCATGATCAAAATAATTACCTTGAATAAAAGAATCAATATTTTCATCAAAGTTTAAAATAGCCCAGTTCTCATTTAAATTAGGTATCCTAGGTTATAAAAATTTAAAAAATGAGAAGCCAACAATTAGTTCATTTTCATATAGAGTAGGATTTGAGGCCAAAATATCAAGCTTATTAGCTCAAGAATTAAATTATCTAAGTATATGAGTGATATTAAAATCTTTGAAATTTTTAAAAAATGACCAAAATTTTTGAGTGTATCTATGAATATGAGTTTGATTAGTCTTATAAACCTTTCTAACTTATCTAACAATTAACTCAAAATCACTAAAAACTTATAAATGTTTGATATTAAGTTTAATTTCTTTTTAAAGACCTAAACATAAAACATCAAAATATGGTGTATTATTAGTATTATCAAATGACAATTTATAAGCATAGAAAAATATTTTACCAATAGGAGAAATTAAACAAATTCCAACACCACTACCATGTTACAAACATACTCCATCAAAATATAAAAACCATAAAGTGTCTCTATAAAATGTCTTTTTTCATTATTTTTTAGGTTCGTCTAGATTTAATAGATCATAGGTACTAATTCTTGTTTACACATATGCAAAAATAATTGGTATGTAATATACAAGTTTACTAAACTATTCCTCTCTTTGCATGAAAGCAATATCATTGCCAATAAGATCCCAAGTTTTATTCTTGCATATGAAAGAACTAGATAATTCTTACCAATATCTTCCCACGAGGATGGCATAATTGCTAGGAATATCCAATACTTGAACATTGGTCATACATTTAATTATTTTATCTTAAGTAATTTTGATAACAATATCATAAAACTTACCATAATTTTTAGTTTGAAGAGAATCAAAACCTGTCAGTTTTCTATTATGAGTCTTGTGAAGTATGCCCAATTGATCAACAATGAATTTTGGCATTATATTCTTAGAGGCCCATGTGTTAAAGATACAATTGTGAATAGTTTTATTATCAATTTTAATTTAAACATTAAAAAGAAGTACATAATTAGCAAGAGGATCATGAATCTAAGTAGAAATAAGATATTGTTAATTATTATTGGTTTCTTCCTGAAATCCTACCACATTTTGAAAATTTAAGTTTTTGATGGAAACATTAATTGTATCAAGTTGATCAAGTAGAAAAACAACCTATGATAATGAAAAAACCACTTTGATAGTGTCCAAATCATCTATGATGTTATAAATACCAACATCAGGATGATTAATGTGAGTATAATTATTGGACTTATAAGGAGGATATTGTATATTATAAAAACTAGTTGATAAAGTGTTATTTTGTTGAGAACTAATTATAGTATTATCTAATGCAATATTATTACATATACCTTTTCCTTTATCTTGAGTTTTAAAATATAATAGTTGATTATTTTTATTGATAATTTTGACCTCACAGGTCAAATTATCAACCCTACCATTTGAAACTTTGCATATCATGCTAGTTTGTATTTTGAGTTAGTATTTTAGCCTTTAAAAATTATTAAAGCGATCATTAGTAGCCATAATTAACCAGTCTTAAGGTTGATTAGGTGAGTTACGGTCTTGTCATTCATTTATATTGTGTTTATTTAGTCATTTCTTGGTCTTTCTGAGCTATTTTTAGTGGTTTAAAGTGGCTAGAGTGTCATAGAATGTGTAGACATCTAGTTACTAACACCATTTGTATTAAAATTTTCAATCTTACTCAGATTGCACTCAAATGTGAATTTTAAGTAAAAATCTATAAAACATCCTAAATGATTCTAACTTGTCATTTACAAGTGTTAATTTAAGATAAAATATCCCTAAATATGGAAATACATTTTATGGACCAGCTAACCTTGATCAATTCATTTTGAGTAAAAATGACCATTCAACCATTTAGTGCTTTGGATCACTCTTTTCTTCTAATTCATTGGTACACATCATGTGATTTTGTTATTTATTGTTGGGAACATCCTAAATGGGAATATGGTTCCAACATAGCTAACGTCACCTTCTAATTCCTTTTTAGTCAAATTATGACCCAATAATATGACTTTTTGACTATTTTGATTAATTGAGGACCAATTTTTAAATAATTACATAAATGTTGATTAACCTTGTTTAAGGATAATTAATCCAAATCAAGAGCTTAAGTGGATTTTCCATGAGCATTGTTGAATATTTCTTTTTGAAAATTGATTCTTATTATCTACATCACCTAGTGACATCATCTAAGGGGTGGCATCCATCAAGCCATAAGTGCATAAAATATTAGGATTAAGGGTCACCCCTGCTTAGTTAATTCCTCCCATGCCTCTTTAATGCTTATTTATCTTGAGGATATTTATGGATTTAATTCCAAATATTAGGATTATCCATAGCCACACATCTCAGTCTTGAGATGGATGGTCATGGTTGATCCTGACCAATCTCAAAAATATATAAATAGAGAGGCTATCGACATAATTTCTAAGATATTTTGGTATAAGGTTATTATGCTCAAATATATTCAAATCTTGAATATTGCAACTTTATAATGCTAAATTATTTCCACAAGGCTTCATTGATAAGCTAGTTTAGTGATTTACTCAATTGAGAGCCTATGTTTTATGGAGCGTTATTGAGGCATTGGAGGAACTTACCACCATTGTTGACAAATAAAAGGATGATTTATCAAGGGAGAACATGTTTTTTAGCCACATGGGTATGGTGAATCCATTTGGGAAGGTAATATGGTGTTGATTTCTTTCATTTATTTCTTGTTATCCTTTGTAATTCCCATAGGAATAGATAGGCTTGGTTAGTTAGTGATTTATGCATGTTTCATTATTTATGGACTAAAATTTAACTAACTTTCTTTGTAATCATCTCTACTTCTTGGCACAACCGATGGGACTAGATGCATCTCACACCTAAAGTAGATCTTTTTGTAACTCTAAAATATTTATTTGAGCCTTTAAAACTCTTACAAATTGATTTTCTATATTTATTTTTCCATTTTTGGTTGCCATAGTTTTTACATAGTAATCGACATTGATAAAAATACTAACATCAGTTACCTAACTTAACCGATGTCGGTCAGCAGAACCAATATTGGTTAGATATCGATTAGCCTTAACTGACATCGGTCACTATGTTTTTCAAAAAATATAGACCTGAGACCTACTTCTTCAAAGTTCATTGTTTCAAACTCAAAAGAGATTCAATGCTAAAGGACATGTTGACATTTTTTATGTAGGAATAATCTTTTACTTTGATGAAAACATGTTTAAATCACCTCTTGCATGCTTAAAAATGAATTAGGAACTTTGTTTTGGGTGTTTAACAAACAATTTTTAGATGTTTTGGTGAATGTTTTCAAAGTTTTGAAACTAAGACCAAGGGATCAAATGAACACCACCAAACATTTCATTTGGGTTTAAAATTGAACACACTTGTCAATTCTCGCTTGCAATAGTTCTTTAGTTGTATTTTTTTTGGTAAAAAGAGGAATGTTGCATGTATGCTCTTCTATTTGTCCACTATAGGGAACCCTTGGAATCAAAAGTGCCATTTATATTGCAAGTAACCTACTCCAAGGCTTAGAAATAAATTCACCTAAAGCACTCCCCAAAAAATCACCAAAGTTTGGGTGATCTTGAAAATGAACCTAAAGTCTTTCTATTTTATACTTTATTTATTTTCATGAAAACTTCGCTTGCGAGGGGGATGTCATTACCTCCCACAAGTTCTTTAGGGAAGCTTTGACCTAAGGTTTCACCTCTCAACATTGACTTCATTTTAATCCTTTAGAGTTGCACATGGGACGTATCTACATTTGGACATCACACTACACTGAGCGAATAGCAGGATGTAGTGGTTGTAAAAAGGACTAGATCTTTTTACAACTATCCAATGCCGTAGTCACCCAATTTTTGTGTTTATCTTTTGCATTGTTTTATGGTAAAGTCATTATGTAATTTATTCCCCTAGAATGATTGAAACCTTGATAGTTTAGTCAACCCCATTTTGCCATATATTTGTTAGGATTTGGATGATTATACTTAGTGTATTTTTGGATCATTTTCTGATTTGATATGTTTTGAGACTAAAACTTGTTTATTTATTCATAAGCCATGTCAAAACCAATTTATCTATATGTCAATCTTTTATCTAAAGAGGTGTTATGCTAGCTATTTTACACCACACTTGTGCCTTGAAATTTTTGCTAAACCTATTTTTGTGTGTGTCATTTGAGTTACAGAGGGTAGTGTTATACTACCCAAATCATGTCAAATATTTTTTGCCTTTGAGTATTTGAAAAATAAAAATTGACCACATCATTCAAGCATGGTTATTCCATTAGGATACTCAATTTGTTTCAAGACTTTTTTAACCTTGTATAAAAAAAAAACCACTTTTTTCAAACCATTTTATGTACACCATTTGGACCTTTGTCTTGTGTCTTCATGATGTCCGATCTTGTCTAACTTATTTGGTCCAATCCTAGTCTTCAACATTGCATTTTCAATTAACCTTGTCAAGTTTGGATCCAAACATTGATTGATTTTTATTTAGGCCTCAATTCATGGGTTTGGTATATAGATATTTTTCTTTTGGGTTGCATAGCTTTAGTTAAATGATTACCCAATTTTGAACACTATTAATTGTTTGTTTGTTCAAGTGCCTATCCTCATCATTTTTTGTAAATTTGTTTAGGAAAATGCAACCTTTCTTCAAAAACCTTTGATGTTAGATATTTGATGTTAGGTTTTTTTATACCAAATCTTGACACAAACTACTTTTGAGATGCAATTTCCCCCTTTCAACCAAGGTTGAACCTTTTGTCTTTTAAACATCACTTTTCAAAGTTTGAAAAACTTTAAGTCTTTCTATTTTTGGAGATTTCTTAATTAAATGCATATATGTCTAGTTAAACTTATGGTACAGTCATGGATAATCCAACTTATGATAGAATGGCCACACAAAATGACTTTTATGAATTTAGTCAAGACCCCTATGGTGACAATATGGTTTGTGAGATAGATTTATATCCACCTCACAAAAATTGGTCATAAGAACACAGTCAAGATCCAACTTATAATCCAACTCATGATCAGAATGATTGGGTCTATCAAGAAGACTTGGATGCTTTGGCTTGTGTAAGTAATCAAACTCCACAATGTACCAAGATTACAATTTTAGGACCTCCTCCTTTGGTTTGCATGAGCAACCAAACTAAGAAGCATATAGTCATTACCATTTTAGGACCTCCTCCTTTGGTTTGCATGAAAAACCAAACTAAGAAGCATCTGGTTGTTACCATTTTAGGACCTCCTCATTTGGTTTGCATGAGCAAACAAACTAAGAAGTGTCCAGTTATTACCATTATTGGCCCATCACTAGTTTTTGATGAAGCTATTATTGAAGGACCTCCATTTGATGAACTGATTATTTTTTATCCCTTCTTCAATAGTATAATCTTTGGAGAGTCCATTATTGAACCAAAAACAATTGTTCTCATTAAACCAAATGTTCCCCACTTTAAAAATTATGTGCCAATCTTCGAGCCTAAACAAGAACCATTACATTTTCAAACTCCATCTTATGAGGATCAAAATGTGTTTAAAATTAATCTTTTACAACCAATTATGAACCAAAACCAACATGTTATTATTGAAACACCCATTTTTGACAAGATAAACTATGATAAGTTACTTATTCATATGTTACCTATTTATAAAGAGCCTCATCTCCTTCACAAGCCAGTCTCGGTAGAGTTGTCTCTTGATATTTTCCCACTCGTTGAGGAGTTTCACTTTGACAAACATGATTTTATTGAGACGTCCCTTGAATGGTTCCTCTTTTTGAAGGGATTCACTTAGATGAGTCAGTATATGTTGAACCCTTCCAAGATGAATCAGTTTTTTTTTAGCCCATTATGCAATCATAGGCCATTACTTGTCAAAAATTTAGCATTCAATAGAACATTATCAAAATAACCATATTAGATGAAGAATAAATATTATATTCAGGTTCTATTTTTGAACTAACATTAGATTTAGCATCAAAACTAAAATCAACATCAATTATGAAATTGGATTCAAAGTCCTTTGCTTCAAAATCAGAGTTAGAAATAGATTATCGTATAGATTGTTACGACATTGGTTATAATTACCTTATAGATCAATTTGAATATATTTGTGATCCTTTTATAGTTTTTGAGGATGATTATTTTAGCATTGACACAAGTTCTCCTAGTATATTCTATGAGGATTGTGCTACCTTTCACCATCTTATTCTTACCACCCAACATAGCCATTATATTGACATTCCACCTCCCATAAGTGTCAATCAAGACTGATAGAATCAAACTTTATTAAACTACATCCATGGTGACAAAATAGTTGAAGAAGAGTAAGGAGGCCAAGACCACATTCATATCTTAGAAGAACTCTCTCCTAGTGAAACATTTTTAGAGGCACTAAGGGACAATCAAAGTTAGAAATCAACATCTTTTAGTGACACCTTTTTGAAGGCACTAGAAGAATATCAAATTCCAGAGTCAACATTCCTTAGTGAAACCTTATCGAAGGTGCTATGGGATGATCATAACAAATTCATTGGTGAAAACCTCATCGAGGCACCAATAATTGAGCACAAAAATTCTTCATTGTTTAATGAAGATAATATCAAAGATCAAATCAAAATAGCTTCCACTCTATAGCATAATCAAATAGTATCTACTCTTAAGATCAAGAAACAAAAAATTTGATGCTCTTATTGAGAGCATCTTTAGAGGTCTTTGGCCCTGACACAACCAAAATTATGTCAAATCTAGCATCAATAAAATTGCATGTGACTAAAAATTTTGATCTTCATTTTTTTCCCCACCATTATACATTCCATTATCATCTACCATTCCATTTCATAACCAAACATACCATCCATTATTTGTCCTTGTTTACCAACCATGGAAACACTTTCCTTTAAAGAGACTATAAAGATACCTTGTCTTGATGTTTAAATGAATCAGAATCAATGACAAAGGAAGAACACAACAACATTTTTGACATACAGATCTGAATCAAGTTCTTGACAAAATAGCTATTATGATGAGGTGTTGGCTATAAATTAACATGATCGAGTATTATATTTTTATCATTTATTTATTAGGACATGCATCTCCCCATTAGTAGGAACAATAGAATTAGAAACCACACCCAAGCCAAAAACATGTACCATGTTATTGCCATTGCTACATATCCATTTACCATTTTCAAAGTAACCAGCCATTCACCTCATCACTTAGGGGAAATCCTCTTACCATTTTATCCAATCTATCAACAACTATCATTATCCTTAGCAATACCATACCATCCTATCATTCTATTCCTATCTAGACCGAAGCCTATTTTTAGTCATCCTACCCAATCCTATTTTTTATCTTGGTTCATTTGGTTCTTCCCATACCTTTTTTGGGGGGATTCCAATAAAGTTTCAACAATAAATCAAATCCATGTTTATAATGATAGTCTATGAAATTAGTGTGGCAGTTGATATGGCAAGATATCTTTCATCCTATATCCACGCTTGTTTATGTGAGCCTAATTATAACCGCCTATGGGTAAATTGGTGTCTCACTAGTATTTCTACTAATTATAACCGCCTATGGGAAAATTAGTATTATTAACCTATGTAATTATATCTTAGTTATAATAGAATATGGGAAAACTAGGGGTAACACATATTTATCATGCATTACTACATCACCTTGCCATTACTATTATCATTTGACTGGCCATTTCCAGATGTGAAAACTTATTAAGACCTAATTAGTTTTTCTTCACCTTTTGTGTGGATGGAATTACTATGACTTGAGGTCATTTTAGGACTATGTGGGTCATGATAAATTCATGTTTAGGTCACCTTAGTCCCTCTTTCCATATACTCTCACCATTTTGTGAGCAACCTAAGAACCTCACTCTCACCAATTTGTGAGCATAGGCCATTACAGTCGGCTTAGCTATCTTATTGGAACCTATACTCTCAAGACATGCATCTCCTTGACTATATGGTCCCACATTATGAATATTTTATCCCAAAAAAAATATAAATACTTTTAAAATACCAAAAACATCATAATTTGATCCATAAAAGAACAAAAACATTATCTCATGCTTCTATACATTTGTACATTCCCATTCCACCATCCCACACTCTCACCATTTTGTGAGTAACTGTTAAGTTTTAAAACTCTCTCCATTTTGTGAGTAACTATTAATTTTGAATGCTCTTTCCATTTTGTAAGCACATAAACACTAGTTCATTTCATCTTCTCTCACACACTTACCATTTTGCAAGATCATTCTCTCTCATCTCATCAACTTCTTGTTTGTCAAACCATTCTCATTTGTTTGTCATATCTTCCATTTATTATATAACATTAATCATGTCGGTCTAATCATCATTTTTCTTCTATCACATTTCTTGGGAGAACTACATTTGGCCTCAAGTTCATGTTGGAAAATGCATCCATGGAACTATGTAGGTAGCATCCACTTGTCTTATACATCTAGAGTTAGCTCAGCCAACCACTTCCTTTTTCCTCTTCCCCTATTTCTTATGTCATTGTTCCTCTTTAATTAGGGAACAATTATCATGTCATTGTTCTTTGTTATGATGTGGTGAAAACTAATGCCTCTACCGCACATTGCATGAACATTTGTCTTTAAACCGTACTAACATGGTTTTTGTTTGTGTGTGTTTATTTGACTTTTCTTGGTGTTTTATTGTGCTTTCGCACCTCTCCTTTTATGTTCTTCTCCTTTTATTTTTTTATTACTTATTGTTCCATTCTTGATCTTGTGTTTCTTTATCTTATTTTTCTATTTGATTATGCTTTTCTCTTTTGTGTTCAAGAATGCCTTTATGATCCACATGGATCTTGATTATACATATATTTATCTCATGTCGTTAAGATGTTCTTGACTTTTGTTTTTTTTTTTAAATTTGTTCCTAATTCAGTCTTGATAGATCATATCTTGATTTCATGTTAGGTTCACTTATGTTTATCTTTTCTTTGTTTTTGCTTGTTTATTTAAATCTAAATTGTTGTAACTCTGGTTTTGGTCATTGTTTTACCATCACCCTTAGTTATATATATTCACATTTGAATTGGCTCAGTGCAATTGCAATCTTATGTCATTCTAAGTTATTCATACTTATGATGCCTAATTCCTTTTACTATAGCAAACACTTTGTGCTCAAGTCTCAAAGTCTTAATGTAAACATCAACTCTGATGAACAATGCCTCAAGAACACTTTACAAAACCTAGGATCATGATATAGAATCAGGCTTCTAGGTAGCATGCATTTTATGATTCATTATTTATGTTTAAATGTGCATATCTTTGCATATATTGTGAGTCTAATCAATTCTTGGTCATTTTTCATCATTCCTCATTCCATTCTCTCCCAAACTTGGGTGAAATACATTGGCCTAAATTTCATGTTTGAACATGAGTCCATGGAACTATGTAGGTAGTGCTCAATTTCTATTGAGGTCAGATGGGCTATCTCCATTCTTCTTTTCATCTCTTTCATCACTTTGTGCATTCTCATATGCTTGGATATATATATATATATATATATATATATATATATATATATATATATATATATATATATATATATATATATATATATATATATAATTCATTACACCATTGCATGTACGTTTTCACCTGCTCACTTTAACCTATCTTTTGGGTTATATCCTTGAGATATTTTTGCTTGCTAATTTCCCATGTTGGGGCACAACATCTAAACCATGTCTGAATCAAATTAGCTTTATCAATGATCAAAAAATTTCCTACTAGGGTACAACTATTTTATCATGATCACATTTGCTCTATTGGAGTACTTATTATTATTTTCTCTTTGGAGATCCCATTCTAGTGTGCTTCCCTTCCTAGAGTAGAACGTTTTTCCTTTTCCTCTAATTATAAGCTCTCTAAATTAAAGCCCATGATGGCAATATTTTAGTGTGAAACTTGTCTCAAGATTGATCAATGTTGTAAACACGTAGCTTATACTCTCAAATTGGGTATGTTTACAGTGTATCCCTTACATTTATGGATTATATCTTTCCCATTACCTACATATTTGGGGCTTATTATACCTCTCATTATATTTTAATCATTGATGGTAATCACGTGTGTAAGCATTAGCTCATCTAAATGTGATTTATTCCATGGGTTAATCTCTCACTTTCTCTCTCTTTTCAAGAGTCCATCTTTCTCTTTCATCCTAGTATGTCCTATCAAGGGGGTATCATGGGTCTATTCAAATTTCTTCTTGACAACTCTTTTATTTGAAAATATGTTGCTTCAATTGAATGTCTCACTATGCCTTTTCAAATAGGGGCAAAAATTAGACATCCAGTTCTTAACACCATTTGTGTTAAAATTGCTAATATTACTCGAATTGCACTCAAATGCACATTTTAGGTCAAAATCCGTAAAACATCCTAAATGATTTGAAATTGTCATTTATAAGTGCCAATTTAGGACAAAGTATCCCTAGATAGGGCAACGCATTTTATGGACCAACTAACTTTGATCAATTCATTTCGAGTCAAAATGACCATTTCACCATTTAGTGCTTTGGATCACTCTTTTCTTCTAATTCATTGGTACACATCACATGCTTTTATTATTTGTTGTTGGGAACATCCTAAATGGGAATATGGTTTCAAAACATCTAATGTCACATTATAATTCCTCTCTAGTCAAATTATGACCCAATAATATGACTTTCTGACCATTTTGATTAATTGAGGACCAATTTTCAAATAATTGCATAAATTTTGATTAACCTTGTTTAAGGATAATTAATCCAAATCAAGATATTAAGTGGATTTTCCATGAGATTTTTTGAATATTTATTTTTTTAAATTTATTCTTATTATCTGCATCACCTAGTGACATCATCTATGGGGTGGCATCCATAAAGCCATAAGTGCATAAAATATCAAGATTATGGATCACCCATGCCTATTTAATGCCTTTCATGCCTCTTTAATATTTATTTATCTTGAGGATATTTATGGATTTAATTCCAAATATTAGGATTATCCATGGCCACACATCTCAATCTTGAGATGGACGGTCATGGTTGATCCGACCAATCTCAAAAATCTATAAATAGAGATGCCATGGACATCATTTTTATGTTATTTTGGTATAAGGTTATTATGCTCAAATATATTCAAATATTGAATATTTCAAAGTTATAATTCTAAATTATTTATACAAAGCTTCATTGATAGGCTAGTTTAGTGATTTACAATCAAGAGCCTAAGTTTTGTGGAGTGTTCTTGAGGAATTAGAGGAGCTTACCACCATTTTTGACAAAGACAAGGATGCTTGATCAAGGGAGAAATTTTTTTTGAGATACATGAATATGGTGAATCCATTTGGGAAGGTAATATGGTGTTGTTGTCTTTCATTTGTTTCTTGTTATCCTTTGTAATTCCCATAGGAATAGATAGGCTTGGTTAGTTAGTTCTTTATGCATGTTTCATTGTTTATGGACTAATGATTGAATAAATTACTTTGTAATCCTTTTTATATAATGTTTCAAGTTCATTACATTCTTAAAATATAAATAATTAGGTTGATCACATTCTTGACTAACTTCATGGCTCATTTCTATGCAATTATAATCATTTTATGCCCTCCAGAGAAGGTTTTGATGGTATATGATAAGGAATAAGATTGATTCCATTTTTATTCACCTGATAATACATCTTAAATACTAATTAATACATTTTATATCATTTTAATCAGAGCTCCTTATTGAAAATAGCCTTTTCAGTGTAAAAAAAGGCCTTTTTGAGGCATTCATTTTTATTTTGAGAGTATTTTTGTGAAAAAATAATCATAGATGATTAATATGGTCCTTATATGGTAATAAAAGTGGTTTAATGAAAGTTATAAGTGAAAAGTTTTCAAAAACCAATTTTGCTTCTATATGGACCTTTTTGGTAGCTCGAGAAGGGCAATTTTTAAATGCTTGGTAAAGAAAGAAGATAGAGTGATAGGATCTAAAACCTCATAAATTTTTAGGGGTCTTATTATTATTGAAATTATTTTTATTTATTCATGGATTTATGGCCTCATATTTATGAACAATCACTAAGAATGATAGCAGGTCATTATAGCCTATGCATCGAAGAGGGGTATGTTCTTTGGCCTGTTTATCAATCTCAATAAAAATGGACATAAATGGTTTGTAGGTATTATTTTATTGTTAATAATTCTCCTTTTCATAGTTTTATCATTTGATAAATCCTTCCAAGAAGGTACTTATAGCAGAAAACCATGTTTCCTTCTTTATCTTTTTGAATGGTCTCTTGGGTCAGGTTTGAAGTAAAATATGAGTTTTTAATCAGATATTTTGATATTAATAGGTTATAAATGGATTATATAATTCATTACATACATTTATAATTCAATTAATATCTCACAATTTTTCCTCCAAGTATATCCCCTTTGAAAGAGTTCAAGCTGTGTGTCTCTTCAGCAAGGTTCAAGTGCATTTATTGAGCTTGATTTTAGAGTTCATATCAAACCATAGTGGATTAAATATGTTTAAAATTTGTTTTAATTAATAAAAAATACAATCAAGATACAAGATACATCATGAACTCTTACCAAAACCTCAAACTCCTCACACTATGTTGATTTTTACCATAGTCTGTACATTTAAGATTGAGTACCTTAAGATCATAAAAAGGGATAATTGATGTCATAGTTTCAATTAATAATAAATCTAGAGAGATTTTGATTCATGTGTAAATTTGGATGTATTTTATTCCATATACCATGATAAGGGTCATTACCAAGTCAACAACGTGATCTCAAATTCACCATACACAGTTAGCTTTGTGCATTCACTTGTCATCATGGTAAATTATAGAATGAGGTCCTAAGAACATTCAAATAAGAGTCATGAAGAATATTTATAGGTTTCATTTCATAAGGTCTCAAGATGGGTATTAAATTCATTCAATGCCATATGTTTTCATGTTTTCAGCTAGCATCTCAACCTACAAGCCTTAACATTAGTTTGCACCTACAGGCACCTTAAAAGAGGTTATTCATGTTAATACCAAGATTTGTTCAAGTTTCAAGTATCCTTATGGTAAATTTTTAGTTTTAATATTTTTAAAGAGCCAAGATGGATCACAAGCCCATATACCATGTATACAACTTATATGCAAATGCATTCCCTATGTTTTGGAGAGTCAACTTACAGGTGGTCCCCATAGAGTTCCAAAGGTTAGTATGAAGGAGGTTGACAAGTTTTGAAGTATTAATTAGGTGTAGGAATTTGGGTGGTATCATAACCCCCACGTTGTAGGTCATTAAGAAAAAAGAAATATGAGGGTTGAAATCATTTCTTCAAAATAATAATTTAAGGGTAAATTCTCTAAAGGATAAAAAATAAAGAACCTATAACTTTTGGAGATTTTCATAAGAGATCAAATGAGGGTCTAGACCAGTATAAATGATTCCATTTGGTGACCCTCATGTATGGGTTGAACCTTGAAATAAATAATGATTTTTTAAAATGAGATAACAATGTATGAGGGTTTTAAATCTATGCATTCCTTCACTATAATTTTTTAGTGATATCTACAATGAACAGGTGACTTGAGGCATCATGGGGATACCTCCACACACAAGTGTCTTATCTTGTATTAATTTTAACTATTAAATTAACAAATTCATTGAAAGGATTGAAGTATAATGTTTTTGACAACCTATATGATCACCTACAAGATCTTTTTGGCTCAAAAGGTTCACTTACAATTTGGTTAGAACTAAGTTGGTTTCACAAGTATCATGGGGTAATCAAAAGAGAAAAAGAGTTTCTTAAGTGACAAAGGTTCAATAAACATAGTGACAAATACAATCTAAGGATTAAATCATAGTGAACCTTCTTTAAGGTCTGTATGCAGTCCTTGTCTATACATAGGTTATAGGTACATAGTCAAGAGGAGGGAAGAGGTGACTATTCTCATGAAAGTGATTTTGAATGAGGTTTTGTGAAGTGTTGATTATTTTTGGATAACAATGATAGACCTAAAAGGTTTTAAAACCATGAGATCCATATGTTTCAAGATCCTAATAGCCTAGTACACTTGCATGCCCCTTTAGGCCCATAAAAGATATACCTACAGGTTGAAAATAAGGTGAACATGTTAAACATGACAGTGAGCATGATGGTCTAACTCTAATCTTCACATGAGTATAGTTTAATCCTTTAGTAATACTAAGAGACATCAACAAGTTTAAAGAATGATTTAAAATGAGGGATGATTCAAGACATAAGCATATACAGTAGTCTAAGTGGACACTTACAACCAACATACCTTAAGGTAAAGCTTAGAGGGTTGTAATAAGAATAAGAGTTACAGTCAGGTGACCTTGAGGCAAGATGGAAATAATATAAGTATCATCATGAATGATAATTTTTAAAGAGGGTCTATTTAAACTTATTTTAAGACTAAGGCTTAGTTCAAATAACACTTACAATTGTGACTTTTCCTATTAGTGACTATGTCTTACAAGACAGATGAGTTCAATGTTCTAATTTACATGATTTAAGGGTGGTTTCAAGAAAAAAATTTACTCATGACACCGGGGGGTATTAATAATTTATGTTGACATCCCATTTCCAAAAATCCTTCCTTTGTACACATCTTATAATGCAACTACCTACAATAGCTTGTAGAACCTATGACTATGTTAATCCATTACCCATTTAGTGATAACAATTATAGAATGTTTCAAGGAAAATTTGAAGTTAATGTCTAGTTTAAAATATATGTGAACTCATAAAAGGGTATATTTAGAGTTTAAAAATTCAGGTAAGGTCATATACCTTTTGAAAATGCACCCCTATAGTTATATTAGGGTTAAAAGACTTTCAAGCATAAAGACCTGTAAGGGGGTAATGATCTAAAAAGATGAACACTATGGTATTAAGTTATGAATGGTCATATTCAATCATAATGAAAGCCTAAAAATATTTAAGGTATCCTACACATGAAATAGATCATGCAAAGGATCCTATATGTGTCCTTTTAACTCAAAAACTCACTTACCTACAGTTGGATTGTGTGACAGTGGCACAATTGACTGTCTTGAGGATGACATCACATGATATGATCAAAATAGGTCTATATGTTTGATATAGGATCTTATAGGGTTTAAATAATGTGTTATGACAATTATAAAAGGTATGATCCTGTAGAATCACCTACAAGTATGTACCCTTTTTGATGAAATACTCATTGACTATCAATTTAGCCTTGTCAAGTGAAAGGTGACTGAGTATTTGACAAAGGTTTGGATGATAAAAATGATTGAATGATGGAATTGGATACTTCAAGAATATTATGAGGATATTTTTCAAATCTTTAATACACTATTGTACATCTACAGGTATGGTGTTAAGAGTATTATACAATTAACTTATAGTCCATCAAAGTCTGCCTATGATTTTTTTATTTTTGAAAGTCATAGAAGTATGATCTAGACCTAAAATTTTGTATATATGGTCATCATGACCCAATGAATGCCAAAATATAATTTTTTTCATAATAAAATATTTAAAATATCCTTTATTTTATCTCATAGGTAGGTCACTTTCAGACAAACATGAATGCAAGCTATGGTGAGAAAGTGATAAAAAAGAATGTTGGTTGTCTTGGAAACACCATGTAGAATTTTGGAAGGTTTTATAAATGTTAATTTAACTTTAAAAAACATTAATTAGGCACAATAATAATGAGAAACAACTCAAAATTGGTGGTGAGTGATCATTTGCAGTCAAACCCCACTAGCCTAAACTAAGACTATTGCCTAAAAGGAGGTTCAATTCCATTTTTAACACTAAATAATCACTAAAAATAATTATAACATGTTAAATAGGAGTTATTAAGTGTTTTAAATCTTAAAATTTTCATATAACTTCATGAAGAAGCCATTGTTTGGCCCAAGATCAAGACAAGGTGCATACAATGGAGAAAGAAGCTCGATAGGCCAAGTTTGGATGCTCACAACAGCAAGGAGGTTTATCAAGGGACATCAAGGAGTTATGGATCTTATAGGGGGTTTTTTAATTTATTTTTTTTTATTTTTTTCATATGTTAGATGTCATAATTTTATGAATCATCCTAAAGGGTGAAAACTATCAAAACCCTTCATAAAATCCCAGTTTGAACCTATTTATAGATATTAAGTAGAAACAAAATAAAATGACAAATTTACCTCCTAAAAACTATAATATGTTATATTAGACTCTCATAGGGTCCTAAAAATTTAATTTGGGTATACCTTCCTTTGTATAGAATAGTACAAAAAGGGTATTTTTTCTTGTTTTTGAGCTAAAATGGAGGTTATAAGGAGTGTAGAAATATTCCAATAACTTAGAATGATATATTGAGAATTTTTTTACATTTAAAATTTCATAAAACAATAATAAATCATCCATAAACTCCTAAACTATTCAATCCTTTTGGGCTAGTCAGAAAATGCCTCAAAAATAGAAGCTTTCCAATGGCCATTTCATGGTTCTAGTACTTCCACAGGGTTTCAAAACACCAAATTTTACATTTACCTTGATGGGATAATAGGAAATGTGAATCAAATGTTTTTTGAGGTTTCACACATGTTTTACCTCCTAGGAGAAATATTTCTCTTTCTATGTCTAAAAGGGCTAATTTGGCCTAATTTGGCACAGACAAGGTGCTAGAAAATACATTTACACTTAGAGTCTGGCCACTAAACGTTTTAAAGATATTTAAGGGGATAAAGGGTGTTTTAAAATGTCATATTATTCTCATTTCATCTCTAGTTTATCCTATAAAAAGATATTTGAAAAAAATAGGCTACAAAGAGTTCATGGAAAAAGCATGGTTTTGGTATTATGTCAGGGCTTGTTGAGTGTTTGATGCATTTAATTACCTTATTATAGGTCTGGTGTAATATTAGGAAGTATTCAAAGGTAAATATATGAAGTATTTAAGCAAACTTGAAAAAAATCCACTTTTTCCTTCTACTCCTTAGTAAAAGGTGAGTAATTAAGGAGCTAGGAGACAAAATAAATTAATATAGCTCTTCATAAGGATTTAACAAGATAAAACATGAAATTATATGCCACATTAAACATAGAAAGAAGTAATTATAATTTTATAATGAATTATAACAAGTTTGGAAAAGGTCTTCAAGTCCTAATAGGACTCTCCTTCTCTCCTATGCCCCATACAAAGACAAAGTCAAAAGGAGTTGAAGAAATCTCATAAAAAACTTGTGACAAGTGTTAATTCATAATTAATAATAAAAATAAGGGTTAAATAAAAGACTTTACTGGTCTTTAAATCCCACATCCATAAAGGGAGACTCATTCTTCAAAGAGACATGAAGGCTAAAATCTAGGGGTTAATGCAAGAATCTAGGCACTATCCAAGTTATATAAATTTGACCAAACATTATGATAAGCCTTATAATCCCCAAAAAAATTTGAAACTTTATCTTCCATTCCACCCTATGAACTACCAAAATTTGAGAGGTTGAATAATGCTACATAGCACTAAAGGAGGAGTTTGTCCCCTACTTTGGGGCTGCTTTGTCTCCAATATTTTTATTTACTATATGTATTTATTTTTATAGAATGTAATATAAGACTTTTATTTTTGGATTGTGCCTAAATGATTTCAAATTTTGTATTCACCTTTTGAGAGAAATAAGAAGCTAAATTCCTCCATTTTTTGGCCTTTTGAGTGAAGTGTATGTTCTTGCCACTAATATAACTTAGTGAAATATTGGTTTTACTTTATTATTGTCTGGTTATTTTAGATTCATGAGAGATTTGTGATGTTGTACAGGTCATTATAAGTCTCTACAAGAAGATTAAGTGTATGTATTGGATGTGATTTTAGTCCTTCCTTGCATAAGTTGAATTTGTCAGGGCCTTATTTTCAAACACTATTATAAAAATCTTACCTAAGTGTATTGAATGTGTGAAAGATTTTCCATCTCACAAAAGTTTAATTTCAAGCATAAGTTGTCACAAAATAATTTGTGCATCAACTTTAATTTCCAATTTTATTTTCATTTCATTACAAGCATTGTCTTTTACACCCTTTTCATTGGTAGAATTAGTAGGTAGTAGTTTAAAAGTAGGTTTTAATGAGAGCACCAAGGGAAAAAATCCACTCTAGAGATTCCCTCCTTTCCCAAGTCACCCACACTTTGGAGAGATTACATGTTCCAACAAGAGTGATGAATTTCACACTTTCTCACAAGGGCGCACTCTTTATTGATAATAGTTTTTGGTATGCCCAATGGGACTCATTCTCCTTGGCATAGTTGAATTTTGGATTTGAGGAGAAATATTTGTAGTAGAATACATCCATCATCATTAGAAGCTAAATATTCTTCAAGTTATAGAGTCCATAGCAGCATTCAAGCAATACTTTCATGTCAAAGGCTACCACAAGGTTAGCTAGTAAAGGTATTCCTCTTGATTTTATTGAGTTGCCTTCAACTTCATATAAAAGATAAAGATTTAATAGGACAAATCCTTATCCAAAAAATCAATATTTGTCTCCTAGTCATCCTATTGTCCTAAGAAGTACAATCCCCACCATCTAGAAGGCCATCAAAAAACTAAGTGTTTGTTTCATTCAATAGATGTAATCCACTAAATTTAGCCCAATTTGATGGTATACATGTGTCATCTCTTAAGAGTATCCCATTTTTATTTGGAAAATATCAAACAACCCCTATTAAGCACATCAAGACTATTACTAACCTTTGTTTAGTTCACAATGTTGTTTAAGAGAATGTAGCTATTAGACTGTTTGTTGCTTCCTTCAAATGAAAACCATTACAATGGTATAAAAACCTCCCACTAAACTCCATTTCTACCTGAGATGAATTAGGTGCAGCCTACGTCAGATAATTTGAGGAAAAATCTGATCACCTATATTTAGTTGAACAGTTGACAACCATAAAGAGATTTCCCCATGAGGTTATGAATAATTATAACCTTAGATTCCAAAAGACATCAATAGAATATTTCTTCTTGTACTACTTGAGATCCCTCAACTCTAACATTAGTGTGATGATACATTTAATGGGTTGTAATACTTTACCAAATGCTTATGAGGTTGCAATAAGAGTAGTGAATAGTTTGATACAAGATTGTAAGCTTTATTCTATGCCTCTAATGCCTATATTCCCAAAATTTTAGTCCATTCCAGCCCTTTAAACTCCTCAAGTTCCATGATTAGGTCTTATTCCACCTCCTAAAGATTAACTTGTAGTCCCTACTAGTCAAGCTAATAAGCTTAGAGAGTTGAAAGGTTTGTTATAGTCTTTTGGAAATGAAATATTACAATTGAATGGGTAGAAATATCAAGAAAATAGGCCTTATCAATATCCAAATCATCCCACCTATCATCCCTTCAAGGATCAAAGGCCTCCTTATCATGGGTTTAGAGAGAATAGACCACCCTACCAAGCACAAAGGGCCATTACTCAAGATAAATCATATGCAGTTCTTGATCATAATTCACCTTCCACTTTAAATCCTATTGTTCCTATCCCACCTCAAAATAATTTTATGTAGGACTCAGGTTTGCATCCCTTCAATCTCAATGATGTGCAAAACAAATCATTGGTATCGCAAAACATTACTATGCCACAAATGACACAAGAATATTTTTCTCATCAAGAAGGTCAATATCAAGAGACAAGTTTGGTACCATAAGGAGAGACTCCACAAGTTCAAAGGTAGCCTAATGTCATTACTATTAATTGGAAAATGGATGATCATGTTTGTTTTAATCATGGTGGTGAGACTAGAACTTCAAGTGGTCGAGTTACAGCTATAACTATAGCTAAAATAAGAGCCATTGATGAGGCCCAAGATGTGATTCACACTTGAAATAATCCTGATGTTGTTTCCAAGAGTACCAAATATCAACTTGTTACCCCTACAAAACAAAAAAAATAAGAATAAATAGGTTGGAAAAGTTCAAGTACCTCTAGTTTATGAACAACTAGTGGTTCAAAAAGTACATCCAAAGGTTAATGGGACTCAATTTAGTATATTAGATCAAATGAATAAATATAACATTATCATAATCATTTGATTTTCCTTCTCTTTTCCAAGACAAAAGGACATTCACATTCAAGAGCTTTCAGCTCTTAAGTTATCTCCAAAACCAGTTGAGAAAGAAGGTGTTGTCTTAGCTAATTCAAACCATCCAACAAAGAAACAAGTATAATAGGTATATAATATGGTAAAGGTGGAGAAAACTGAGGTAAAATCAAATAAAACTCCTCATTTATACCTCTCTTTGATAGTGGGTAACACTTTAGTTCATAACTACATGGTGGATAGTGGAACCAGTACTATTGGTATGCCCAAGAAAACTATAGATAAGCTTGGTATTGTTTATGAACCAAATACTAAAGAAGTATTAAAACTTTATGTGTAACCAATAAATATAGTATGCATCATTAAATATCTGAAGTTGACATGACATACTTATCCCAATGTTACTATTCAACAGGATGTAGTTGTGGTGGATTTGCCTCCCTACTTTGTCATGTGTCTTTCAAGGGACTTCACCTAAAAAATTAGAGGATACTTATCTGATGATTGGAAAAATTTGATGTTAAAATATATATATGGTACTATGGTAACTATACATTCTTAACCCTTTTCATGTTTCCATTTGGATCCATATATGCCAAGTGTTGTGAATACTAATTGTGTGATCTCGAATGAGGTGCTAGAAACTAGTGGAGTGGAAATTGAATCAACTTTAGATGGAGTTCCATATTTTTGTATTGATGAGTGGGCCTCTAAACTTCATGATTATGGTCCTTATAAGATAATTAAAGAAGAGGAACTTGTATTTTATTTCCTCCATGATAATGATGCACCAATTCCAGCCATGATGAAGGATGATGAATCTAGTGAAGGTTTATGGAAATTGTACTTTGATGGATCACGTAATAAGTATGGTACCAGGGTTAAAATAATTTTTATTTCTCTATAAAATCAAATTTATTTCTCTTCTATTAAGTTTTAATTTGTTTTTTCAAATAATATTTTAGAGTATGAGGCACTAGTTCACTATTTGCAGTGGGCTAGGAAGATGAAAGTCAACACCTTATAATTTTTTGGTGATAGTGAACTTATAGTTCACCAAGTAAGAGGTATTAATGTATGAAAAAATTTATTGCATATATATTATAAGCATAGGGTATGGGACTTACTTGAATATTTTTATGCTTTTAAAAATTTAGGTAATACCAGGAGATGAGAACACACATGCAGATAGGTTGGCTACCGTAAGGGCATAATTTATTATCCCAGATGGTATAAAAAGTGAAAAAAATTAGTCACACATTAAAGTGGTTCTAAGGCCTTCTATTCTGGATAACCATGAAAATTGGCAAGTGTTTGAATATGAAAATCAGATTGCCAAGTGCTTATAAGAAAAGGCTAAGTTTTCCTCAAGAAATCAATAAAAGTACTTACAGTAGTATGGTGATTAGATTATGTAACTAAAAATAAATAAGTTTCCCAAGGGATTGGTCACACTTGAGAAAAATTTTAATGGTGGGATTATTCATATCCCTTAATAGCATCATAGGTGGGTATTATTGGCCAAGTATATTTTGTGATTGTCATGCATGAGTTAGGAAATGCAAATAGTGTGCTACGTTTGTAGGGAAAGTGAAACTTGTAGCCTTACCTCTCCTACCAATTATGGTGGACCAGCCCTTTATCCAATAGGGATTGGAATTTATAATTCTCATAAATCCTCCTTAAATCTTAGGTCATAAGTGGATCCTTACTACTATGGATTACTTTAAAAGATGAACAAAATTAGTAGTATTGAAAGAAGAAAACAAATCCAATGTTCTATATTTATATGAAGGTTTGCTTACTATATTTGGAGTTCCTTCAACCATTATTTCTGATACTGCCATGGATTTTATGGGGATTAAGATAAGATAATAGGCTATTCAACATGGTTTTTATCTCATCAATTCATAAAAATACTATCCAAAAGGAAATGACCTTGTTGAGTCCATAAATAAAAACTTGTTGAAGATCATAAGGACTATTGAAGATAATAAGAGGTTATGGCATCTCAAGTTAAAATCATCTCTATAAAAGATCAATAACCAAATCTCCATATAATTTGGTATATGGTTAGGAAGCAAGGTTACCCATTTCTCTTGAGTTTCTTGCTTTATAATTAATGCATCGACTTGAGTTGTTGGAGAATAAACCAATGGAGATCAGGTATGCTAAGCTTATGGAGCTGGAAGAGGTTAGAAATCAATCTATGCTAGCCATGGAAGTTTACCAAGCATAAGTGAAGAGAGCCTTTGACAAAGGAGCTTCTTCATGGAGTTTCAAAGAGGGATATTTGGTCCTCAAGTGGGATGAGGATAGAGCTAAACCTGAAAGATGAAATTTTTTGACTCCCTTTGGAGTGATTCATGCATAATCTCTAGCTATAAATCCCACAATGCCTTCCAACTTGAAAATATGGATGGTGAGTAGATTTCAATCCTAGTCAATCAAATACATATGAAAGATTACTATTAAAGAGATAAGTTCCTTTTACATAGTTTTTTTTTCCTCCAATTTTTTTCATAGCACATTAGTTTGTTTATGTTTTATCCCAAATAAGTGATTTGTTTGCACATTTGCTTTGATTAGTTAGTTTCCCTATTTTGTGTGTTTCCTTCCTTGTTTTGGAGGAATAATTTTTCTTATTTCAAGTCTAGATATGTACTTAATATCATGGATCATATTTAAATTCATGTAAATGATTTGGTTGTCAAGCATAGTAGGCATGTTTCACAGTTGAGTCGCCAGAATGTTGACAATTTTAACCTCACAAGTTGAATTGTCACCCCTACCATTCAAAGATTTGCATATCATGATAGTTTATCTTATGAGTCAGTATTTTAATCTTGAAAATTCCTTAAATTTATCACTAATATCCATTATTAGTAGGTCTTAAGGTTGATTAGGTGGGTTAAGGATTTTTCCCTCATTTGTCTTACATTTTTCTAGTCATTTCTTGGTCTTTATCAGCCATTTTCAATGGTTAGAAGAGGATAGAGTTTCATGATGAGTTTTATATCATTTTTCAATTTCATTACATTCTTAACATATAGATAATTGATCACATTTTGGACTAACTTTATGATTCATTTCTATGCAATTATGATCATTTTATGCCCTTTAGAGAAGGTTTTGATGGTATTTGATTAGTAATAAGCTTTATTTTATTTTTATTCACCTCATAATACATGTGAAAGACTTATTAATACATTTTATATCTTTTCAATCATATATCCTTAGTGAAAATAGCCTTTTTAGTACAAAAATAAGTCTTTTTGAGGCATTCATTTTGGTTTTCAAAGGCTTTTTATAAAAAATAATAACATAGTATTAATTGGGTCTTTAAATGGTCATATAAATGGCTTATATGAATTTATATGTGAAAATTTTGTAAAAACCAACTTTGTTTCAATATGGACCTTTTTGGCAGCACTAAAAGGGTGGTTTTCAAATGCTCGGTATGGAAAGAGGAGAGAGAGTTAGGATCTAAAACTTTGTACATTTTTAGGTTTATAGGTAAGATTTAAATTATTGGTGTTTATTTATGTACTGGTGGCCTTGTCTTTATGACCAATTATTAAGAGTGATAGTAGGTAACTATAGCATATTCATCAAGATTAGTAAATATGGACATAAATAAATTTTATGGATGATTTTATGGGTCATTATTCTACTTTTCATATTTATCTCATTCTATAACTCCTTCAAAAGAATTTACAATATAAAACCATGTTTCCTTCTCTGTCTTTCCAAATGGTCTCTTGGGTCAATTTTGAAACAAAATATGAGTTGGTAATCAGATATTTTCATCTTCAAAGGTTATAAATGGATTATACAATTTATAACACACATTTTTCATGAAATTAAAATTTCAAAAGTATCCATTCTGAGTATATCCCTTTTGAAAGAGTTTACGCTGAGTGTGTCTCTTCAACAAGGTTCAAGTGCATTTATTGAGATTGATTTTAGTGTTAATATCAAACCATAGTGTATTAAATATGTTTAAAATTTGTTTAAATAAATAAAAAATATAACCAATCTATATGATACATCATGAACTCTTACCAAAAGCTCAAACTCCTCACATCATGTTGATTTTTGCCAGAGTTCATACATTTAAGATTAAGTACCTTCATATCATAATAAGGGATAATTGGTGTCATAGTTTCGATGAATGATCAAGGTAGAGTGATTTTGATTCATGTTCAAATTTAGATGCATTTGATTACATGTACCATGATAAGTGTCATTACCAAGTCAATAACATGATCTCAAATTCACCATACACAATCAACTAAGTGCATTCACTTGTCACTATGGTAAGTTGAAGAATTAGGTCCTAAGAACATTAAAAGAGAAGGCATGGAGAATATTGAAAGGTTTCCTTCCATAATTTCTCAACATTGGTAGTTAGTTATTTCAATGCCATATGTTTTCATGTTTTGAGATAGCATCTTCACCTACATGCCTATAACATTAGTTTGCACCTACAAGCACTTTAAAAGAGGTTATTTATGTTAAGACCAATATTTGGTCAAGTTTCGAGAATATTTATGGTAAAGGTTTATTTTGAATATTTTTAAAGAGCCAAGATGGATCACAAGCCCATCTACCATGCACACAACCTTCATCCATGTACATTGCCTGTGTTCTAGAGTGTCAACCTATAGATGGTCCCCACGAGTCTTAAGGGTTACTATGAAGGAGGTTGACAAGATTTGAAGTATTCATCAGGTGTAGGAAGTTAGGTGGTAGCATTAAATCCATGTCTAAGGTCATAAATCAAATTTTATTATGAGTGTTGAATGCATTTCTTCAAAAGAAGATTTTAGGGAAAAGTTCTCTAAATGATACAAAGCATAGACCATACAACTTTTGGATATTTCATAAAGATCAAATGAGGGTCTAGACTAGTCTAAATAATTCCATTTTGTCACCCTCATGTAAGTGTTGAACCTTGAAGTAAATCATGATGTTTAAAAAAGAGAGAATAATGTAGGAGGGTCTCAAATCTATGCATTCCTTCATTGTAATTTTTTAGCGATATCTACAATGAAAAGGGTTTCTCATGGCTCTACAAGTGACTTGCGGCATCATGGGGATATCCTCCACACACAATTGTCTTCTCTTTTGTGAATTTGAAATAGTAACTAAAATAATACATTGAAAGGTTTGAAGTATAATGTTATTGAAAACCTATATGATCACCTACAGACCCTTTTTCACTCAAAGGGTTCACTTACATTTTGGTTACAACTAAATTGGGTTCACAAGTCTCATAGGGTAATAAAAAAAGAACAAGAGTTTATTACGTGACAAAGGTTCAAGAAACATGGTGACAAATACAATCTAAGGATTAAATCATGGTGATCCTTATTTAAGTCTTGTATGCAGTCCTTGTCTGTACATAGGTCATAGGTACATAGTCAAGAGGAGGGAAGAGGTGATTGATCTGAAGAAAGTGATTTTGCATGAGGTTTTGTGAAGTGTTGATTCTATTTTGATAATAATGACATATAAAAAAGGGTTTAAAACCATGAGATCCATATGTCTCAAGATCATAATATCCTAGTACACCTACAAGCCCCTTTAGGCTCAAAAAATATATACCTACATGTTGAAAAGAAGGTGAACATGTTAAACTTGATAGTGAGCATGATGGTCTAACTCTAATCTTGACATGAGTATTGTTCGATCCTTTAATAAGACTAAGAGACTAAAATAGAGTTCAAGACTGATTTAAAATGAGGGAAAATTGAAGACATAAGAATATAAAGTAGTATAAATTGACACTTATAGTCAACATACCTTAAAGTATAGCTTATAGGGTTGAAATAAGAATAAAAATTACAATCAGGTGACCTTGAGGCAAGATAGAAAGAATATAAGTATCATCATGAATGAGATTTTTTAAAGAGGGTCTAGTTAGACTTATTTATGCCTAAAGCTTAGTTCAAATATCACCTACAACTGTGACTTTTCTTATTAGTTATTGTGTTATACAAGATAGATGAGTTTAATGTTCCAATTTACATGATTTAAGCATGGTTCCAAGAGTGAAATTTACTCATACACCACCAAGTATGACTAATGTATGTTGACATCCCATTACCCAAAATCATTCCTATGTGCACATCCTATTATAAACCTACCTATAGTAGGATTTTAGAGAATATGACTATGTTAATCCATTACCCATATAGCGATTAAAATTATGAAATGTTTCAAGGAAAAGTTGAAGTCAATGTCTAGTGTCAAAGACATGTGAACTCATCAAAGGGTAAATTTATAGGTTAAAAAGTTAGGTAAGGATATATACCTTTTTAAAATAAACCCATACAATTATATTAGGATCATATATGTGTCTTTTTAACTCAAAAACTCACATACTTATAGTTGGTTGTGTGACAGTGGCACAATTGATTATCTTGAGGATGGCATCACATGATATGATTAAAATAGGTGTAGATGTTTGAGAGAGGATCCTAGAGGGTTAGAAGAAGGTGTTATGATAATTATTCAATGTTTGATCATGTATAATTACCTATAGGTAGGTACACTTTTTGATGAAATACTCAATTGACTATCAATTTAGCCTTGCCAAGTGAAAGGTGATTGAGTGTTTGACAAAGGATTAGATGATCAAAATGATTATAAAAGGGAATCAGAGACTTCAATAGGATGATGAGGATATTGTTTAAAGTATAAATACACTACTATAAATCTATATGTATGGTGTTAAGATCAACATACAGTCAACTTACTATACGCTTGCACATAGTAATCAGTCCAACAAAGTCTACCTGTGAGTTTTTTATTTTTGAAGGTGTTAGAAGGATGATCTAGACCTGAGATTTTATACAGAGGGTCCTCATGACCCAATGAAGACCCCAATATAATTTTTTTTCATGATAACATAGTTAAACTATTATTTTTTTTGTCTCAGAGGTAGTTTACTTTCAAGCAAACATGAATGTAGGCTATGATGAGAAAGTGATCAAAAGGAGTGTTACTTGTTTTAGAAAAACCATGTGACACTTTGGCAAGTTGTATTAAGGTGCATTGAGATTTAAAAAACATGAATGATGCATAGGAATCATGAGAAATAAATCAAAATTGGTGGTTAGTGATCATTTATAGTTAAACCCCACTAACTTATACTAGGATTAATACCCAAAAGGAGGTTTAATTCCATTTTTGACACTAATTAAGCACTACAAATCATTAGAAAATGTTCCATAGGCCCAAAATGAGTTTTAATTCCATTTTTGACACTAAATAGTCACTAAAAATAATTTTAAAATTTTCCATAGGAGTTATGAAGTGTGTTAAAGATTTAAAGTTGTAGATAACTTCATGAAGAAGCCATTTTTTAGCCCAAGCTCAAGACAGGGTGCATAGAATGGAGAAAGAAGCTTGATAGGCCAAGCTTGGATGCTCACACTAGAAAGGAGGTTTATAATTGGACATAAATGATTTATGGTATGTCATAGGGGGTATTTAACTTCCATTTTTTGGAATTTTTTCATAGGTTGGATGTCACAAATTTATGAATCATCCTTAAGGATGAAAACTATCAAAAACCCTCCTAAAACCCTAGTTTGAACCTATTTACAAATATTGAGTTATAAACCCCATAAAATTCCATATTTTAATCCTTAAACCTATCATAGGTTGTATTATACTCTCAAATTATCTTCCACATGTAATTTTTTTGTACCTTCCTTTGTACGAAATAGTACATAAATGGTAATGTTTCTTGTTTTTGAGATAAAATGGAGGTTATAAGGAGTTTAGAAAGATTAAAATCACTTGGGAGGATATATTGAGACTTTTTTTATCTTTATAATCTCCAAAAATCATAATAACACATCTATAATTTCACAAACCATTCAATCCTTTTGGGCCAGTTAGAAAATGCCTCAAAAAGGGGAGCTTTCCAATGGCCATTTCATGGTTTTAGTACTTCCACAAGGTTACAAACCAAAAATTTGACATGGATCTTGGTGGGATGATAAAAAAATTTAAAAAAATATTTTTTTAGGTTTCACACAAGTGTGATCTTCTAGGATAAATATTTTTCTTTCTAGGGCTAAAAGGGTTAATTTGGCCTAATTTGGCAAAGAGAAGGTGCTAGAAAATACATTTGCACTTGTAATTTTTCCACTAAAAATTGTAAAGTGATATAAGGTGATAAAGGGTGTCTTAAAATTTCCTCATATTCTCATTTTTATCTCCATTTTCTCCTAGATAAGGAGAGTTTCAAAAAGAAAAAAAAAGGTACAAAGATTTCATGGAAAAAGCATGGTTTTGGTGATGTTCCAGGTCTTACTGAGTGTTTGAAGCATTGAATTTCCTTATCCTATGTCTAGTTTTATATTATTAATTCTTCCATGGTGGATATATTTAGGCTTGAAGTAAACTTGAAGAAAAAATCCACTTTCTCCTTCTATGGCTTAGTGAAAAGTGAGAAATTAAGGAGCTAGGAGACAAAATAAATGAATATAACTCTTCATAAGGATTTAACAAGATAAAACATGAAAAGGTATGCCACATTAAACCTATTAATAATTCATGACAAGGTTTTAATGAAGGAAAACAATGTTGGAAAAGGTCTTCAATTCCTAATAAAACTCTCCTCTCCTACGCCCCATATGAAGACAAAGTCAAAAGAAGTTGAAGAAGTCTCATAAAAAAATTGTGCCAAGTGTTAATGCATAATTCATGAAAAAAATAAGGGTAAAAAAAGGAATTTAATGGTATTGACAGCCTACATCCATGGGGGGAGACTCATTATTCAAAGATACATGAAGGCTAAAATCTAGGGGTTGATGCAAGAATCTAGGCACTCTCCAAGTGATCTAAGCTTGACCAAACATTTTGGCAAATCTTATAAGCCCCTAAAAAATTTTGAAAATTTATCTTCCATGCCACCATTTGAAGGACCAAAATTTGAGAGGCTTAATAATGGTATGTATCACTAAAGGAGGAGTTTTTGACCAAGTTTAAAGTCCCCTACTTTGGGGCTACTTTGTCTCCAATATTTTGTTTTTACTATATGTATTCATTTTTCAAGAATTTAATATGAATCTTTGATTTTTTTATTGTGACTAAAGGCTGCCAAAATTTTTATTCACCTTTTGAGATAAATAAGAAGCTAAATTGGTCCATTTTCAAGCCTTTTGAGTGAAGTGTATGTGTTTTCCATTGATATAGCTTAGTGAAATACTTATTTTTATTTGTTATTATCTATTTATTGTAATTTAATGATATATTTTTGATGTTATATATGTTATTATAAGTGTCTAAAGTTCATGTATTGGATGTGAATTTAGTCCTTCCTTGTATAAGTTGAATTTGTCAGGTCCTTATTGTGAAACACTATTGTATAAATCATACCTGAGTGTAGTGAATGTGTGAAATATTTATCATCTCAAAAAAGTGTCATTGAAAGCATAAGTGGTCATAAAACAATTGGTGCATCACCTTTCCTTTCCAGTTTTATTTCAATTTCATTGTAAACATTATCTTTTGCACCCTTTTCATTTATCGAATTAGTAGGTAGTAGTTTAAAATTAGGTTTTAGTGAGAGAACCAAAATAACCAACCCTCTCAAGATAATTTCTCCTTTTTTAAGTCACCCACACTTTAGAGAGATTCCATGTTCCCACAAGAGTGATGAATTGCACACTTTCTCATAAGGGCACACTCTTAATTGACAATAATTTTTGGCATGCCTGGTGGGACTCATTCTCCTTAGCATGGATAAAGTTTGGAGTTGAGGAGAATTATTTTCATAATAAGACATCCATCATCATCAAAATCTAAAGATTCTTTAGGTTGTAGAGTTCATAGTAGCATTTAGGAAACACTTTCATGTCAAAGGTTACCACAAGTTCAACTAGTAAAGGTAATCATCTTGAGTTTATTGAGTTTCATTCAACTTCATATAAAATATTAATATTTAATAGGATAAATCCTTATCCAAAAAGGAAATATTTTTCTCCTAGTCATCTTATTTTATTGAGTAGTAAAATTCCCACCATCCATATGGCCATCAAAAACCAAGTGTTTTTTACATTCAATAGAAGTAATCCACTAAATTTATTTTAGTTTGATGACATACCTATGTCATCTCTTAAGAGTATCCCATTTTTATTAGGATAAGATCAAACAAACCCTATTAAGCACATCAAGCTTGTTGTTAACCTTTATTTAGTTCACAATGTTGTTCAGGAGAATGTAGCTATTAGACTGCATGTTTCTTCCTTTAAAGGAAAAGCATTGAAGTGTTATAGAAACCTCCCATTAAAATCCAGTATTACCTAAGATGAATTTGGTGTAGCCTTAGTTAGACAATTTGAGGACAAATCTGATCACCTATATTTAGTTGAATAGTTGACAACCATAAATAGAGATTATCATGAGTTCATGACTAATTTTAACTTCTAATTTCAAAAGGCATGGACAAAGATACTTGTGTTGATTAGACCATCAGTAGAATATGCCTTCTTGTGCTATTTAAGAGTTCTTAACTTTGACATTAATGGGATGATACAATTAATGGGTGGAAAATACTAAAAACAAGTTGATCCATATGCATCTCTTGATCCAAATGCACCTTCCACTTCAAATCCTATTATTCCTACCCCACCTAAAAACAATTTGATGCATGACTCAGGTTGGCATCCCTCCAATAGTAATGATGTGCAAAACCAAGCCTTGTTATCATAAAACATTTATATGCCATAAATGTCACAAGAAGAATTGTATCATCAAAGAGGTCAATATCAAGAGACAAGTTTTTTACCACAAGGAGAGACTCCACAAGTTCAAGGGCAGCCTAATGCCATTAATGTGAATTAGTAAATGGATGATCATGTTTCTTTTAATCAGGATGGTGAGACTAACACTTCAAGTGGCCAAGTTGTATCTATAACTAGATCTAAAAAAGAGCCATTGATGAGGCTCAAGATGTGAGTCACACTTTAAGTACTCCTAATGTTGTTTCCAAGAATACCAAATATCAACTTATTACCCCTACAACACAAAAAAAATTAGAATACAGAGGTTAGAAATGTTCAAGTACCTCTAGTTCATGAACAACCAGTGGTTCAAAAAGTGCAGCAAAAGGTTAGTGGGACTCAATCCAGTATAGTGATTTAAATGAATAAACATAACATCAGAATAATAATGTGGAATTCCCTCTCTATTCCAGGACAAAAAGACATTTTCATTTAAGAGCTTTCAGCTTTTAAGTTGTCTCCAACACCAATTGAGAAAGAAGGTGTTGTCTTAGCTAATTCAGATCAGCCAACAAAGCAATAAGTACATCAAGTACATAAGATGGTAAAGGTGGAAAAAAATAATGTAAAATGAACCAAAACTCCTTTTTACCTCTCTTTGATAGTGGGTGACACTTTAGCTCATAATTGCATGGTGGATAGTGGAACCAGTAATATTGTTATGCCCAAACAAATTGCAGATAAGCTTAGTATTGTTTATAAACCAAATATTAAAGGATTATTTTAACTATATGGGTCACCAAAAAATATAGTAGGAATCATTAAATATCTTAATTTGATACTACATTTTTGTCCCAATGTTACCATTTACCAGGATGTAGTTGTGGTGAATTTGCCTCCCTACTTTGCCATGTGTCTTTCAAGGGACTTCACTTCAAAGATTGGAGGATACTTTTTAGTTGATTTGACATATTTTATGTTTATAAATGGTTATGGTACTAAAGTAACTATACATTTTTAACCCATTGCATGTTTCCATTTTGGATCCATATATGCTAAGTGTTGTGAACACTAACTGTGTCATCTCAGATGAGGTACTAGAAACTAGTGGAGTGGAAACTAAATCACCTTTAAATGTAGTTACATATTTGTTCCTTGATGAGTGGTCCTCTAACTTGCATGAGTATGATCCTTATAAGCTATTTGAATAAGAGTAACTTGGTGTTTATTACCTCCATGAGAATGATGCACTAAATCTAGCCATGATGAATCTAGTGAAGGTTTATGGAAATTATACTTTGATGGATCAATGAATAAGGATGGTGTATGAATTAAAATATACTCACCACACTAATTCTATCAATTCCTACTAAATTAACCTAATTCTTTTATTTTCTATCTATATTAACCATTGACCTAATACCCATACCTCATTCTTATAACCCATATAACCTTTGTCCCATCCTAAAACGAATTAATTTCCTTATTAAACTCCTAATAGACGCTATTACCTACTAACCTGCTCCCTAAACCCACTATCCAATTTAAAAGTCAAAAATATTCCAACTACCCACCCACCACCCTACACTAGCCTTTCCTAAAACCCTAAACCCTATGGGGAGATTTCTAAAATTGGAGGATTCTATAAATCTTCCCCAAATTAACCCCTTCCTCTAGAATTTTCCCATTCTATATATTTCTATGGAATTAAAAAATCCATGAAAATTCCCTAACCATAGATCTTAATGGCCCAAATTTGAATTTGGAAAATAGATCTTCCCTCCATTTGCCTATAAAAATAAACCTTCCCTCCACCCTCAAACTAATGAAAAAACACCTTGTAAGCCATTAACCTCTCACTCAAACATTCATAATAAGCATCTAAGTAATCACCAAATCCATTATCCATATCCCACATCAAGTTGGAAGTCATTGTCAAGGTCTAACAAGTAATCCAACAATAAATATTTTCAAGTTCAATCACACAAATTCCAATCCTAGAATGGAGCTATGAGAAGGTAAAGAAGATGGTAAGAACATTATATTTACTTTAATTTATCTATTCTATCCATTCTTATTGGTGTTTATCAAGGTTTTGGATTTTATTGTCAGTTTGATAATATTGCATAAACTCCAAATGTTGGTACACATTTTGGCGACCACATGAGGACTTACCTCTCTTATTTAGGATAACACTCTTTCTAGAATAATTTTAGGTGATTGTAGGACTAACTATACATCAAATCAAGGCTAGATTTTCACTTTATTATGTATTCTAGGCAAGTAGTAAGATTGCACTATTAGTGGTGATATTGTATTCATGGCATCATTATTTATAATAGTGATATTTTTGGATGTAACCATTAGCAGTTAAGGGTCTAGTAAGGTTTTAGGTTTCAACAATATCATGACTCTGCCAGTCATGGGATTACCCTGTTAGTCATAGAATTAACTTTTCTAGTGAAAATATTGTGTATATCCCATCATAAGCTTTAGATTTTGAAGCTACCTATACTGACTCATTACTTTTATTCAAGAGTGTTCTCTATGTGTAATAAATGAAACAATTCATCAAAATTTATGTTGTCTAGACATATTCAACAATCTTGTGACACCCCAAATAGTGAGGTTATCCTAGTAATAGTGAAATTATAGATTCTAGTAGTGGCATTGTTTAAATTAATAGTTGGGTCTATAATATAGTTTGTCTTTGATAATGTTCTATCTTCGTAGGTTGTTTGTCTCTGTTGTTGAGTATATGTTTAGGGCAGAAGGAGGAATCATTCTAAGTTCTGGTAATCATATCTTTTTTAAAATCATGTGACTTCTTTAGTAGTGGTATTGTTTTGATATTAGTGATATCATAGATTCTACTAGTGGGATTGTCAAGTTATAATTAAGGGGATATTTTGTCATATCTATCTCCTTCAATTTTGGGATAGTTCCTATCTTTTTTTTCTATTTTGCTTTGTCTTATTTTAAATTTATGGTAATAGGAAGAAGATTTTTTCATTCATTCAACAAACCCATGACTCCCTAAGTAGCGATATTGACCTGGTACAAAAGATTATTATTCTTAGTTGAGGTATTGCATAATCATCAAAAAATGGTAAAACACTACCCCTATTTCTTTTAATTTGTCAATTATAGGGTTATCAAGTTTTTATAGCAAGGAGGAAAATGTTTATAAGTTATAAGTTTGAAAGTGTCCCATTTTTTTCTAATAAATGTTCTTAATCATTCCTCCATATAGTCAATTTAACCTCCATCTGAAGACAGTCAACTTATAAGGGGTATTTTTTTGTCTTACAGGGTCTTGATAAAACATAGGAGTAAGAATATCATTTGTAGACCTATCCTACAAGCTATATTAACCCCATCTCACAATATTGTGACTCTCTTAATTATGAAATTGACCTATAAATAGTGGCATAACCATCCAGGGTCATGACTTTGTAGTATAGTATAGCTAGGGCTAGTGTTAGACTATAATAATATTTTCATTATAAATAATTGTATTTAAAAAAAAAAACCTATAATTATCATAGTTTGATAGGCTTTTTATCATTTTATAACACACATAGACTATTTTATTTATCCTTGTAATATCACTATTAGAATCTTTTTCTTAGTAGTGACTTTATCGCTCAGAATAGCAGTATTGTCTGACAATCATGGTCCTGTAGATAACCATAGAAATTAGTTTATAAACCCACCAGTAGATTCTTGTGGTATTGACCTCTTAGTCATGGGATTGTATATTTTAGTCATGGGATTGCCCTGTGTATTCACAAGATTGTAGAAACTTGAGCGTCTAATCATTTTATTGCAGGTTCCTTGAAAATTTTGGCACCCCAATATGATATTTAACATTTTTGATTTTAGGGAGGGTGCCACTTTATCATTTTTTGTTTTATATTTCATTACATTTGAAAATTATTTATTTAGATAGATCATTGCCTTCTTTAGTTTCTTGTAAATAGTTATTTTCTCATTATGTGTGTTTTGTTACTTGTTGATTTGTAAATAATTTTTCATATTGTGAAAAAGATCACATAGGTAATTAGATTGGTTAATTAATTGTATCATATGTTTTTTCTATTTTGTTGATCCCTCCCTTAAGATATCATGTGACATGAATTTCATCACCATGCAAATGGCTTAGTCTATAAGGGTTAGTGTCATGGATTTCACCACCATGATCTAACCAAAATCCATGTTCTAGTAGAGTATAAATATAAGGAGAGTTGTCATTATGGCCTAAGCAAAATTTCCCATAAAGGGTTCCATGGAGGGAGGGGTTATCAAGCCCATATACCTAGGGTAGTTAGACAACCTCCTACATATATTTGGGCCCCAACATACCATTGTGTATGTCAAGGACTACCCTAAATAATTTTGTTAACCTTAGAGTAGGGATTGTGGTTGTAATAGGTGTTCCACTATAGGCATCATTAATAGCACCAAAGTGACCATCAAGTGCAAGAAAGGTCAAGAGGATTTGGTTGATTATATAATGAGTCACTAGCATATAGCCTCACTTATGTAGCCATTAGATGGTGTGGGAATCATGTGACACTCCCATATAGTTTACTAATTATGGTTATACTTTTGTGTATTATTTGTGTGTTTTGGCTATACCCATTTTGTTTGATAACCGAGTCAGCCACACCCATAACTTTTGTGTGCATAACTTAGAAAAACCTATAGGATCTCTTCCATTATCCCATCATTATTTATTCATCTCATCTTGACTATCCATATCAAATCATCTCTTTTTATCCTGTTTTTCACTCAATAACATTTACCTTAGTTCACATCCTTTTCATTTCTTATCACTTTCCACATTCATCCTAATATCATCTATACTTCCTTAATAATCAGAATATTTTGACCAATATTTTAACCATCATAACCCCCCACCATAATCACACTATATCATTCCATCATTCTACACTTATTTAATAGTGCCTCTTGTGTCTACACCCATCCCCTAACACTTAGTATCCACTACTTTTTATCATATCCATTTTTACCATCACACTTCCCCATATCCTTTAATCCATAATATTCTCACTTTATCATTCTACCCACACCTCATAGGATCCATCTCACTTTGCAACAACATATTTTCACATCCCTCCTTGTGCATTTTAATTAAATCCATATCATACTTCCATCCTACAAGTATTCTCTCATCTATATCCATTCCATAGTTTTCAACATCTTATTCACTTCATAACACATTCCTTCCCCATTTGATTTATATCAACCATCATATTTATATCTCATAACATAACACATATAGTGTTTATTGAATTTTCTATCCATTTTCTTCATCATCTATTTCCTTTATATTTTCATCTCATATCTATATCCACCTTGCTATCTACACACACCATATTGCACCTAGTATTTACATCTATAATCTCATATAGTTATTAGCTTTCTCATTCTTGTAGATTAGTTTAGAACCCCCCCAGATTTATGCCATATCCATCTTCCATCATATCCTATTGTAATTATTTTATCCCCATAATCCATATTTTACACTAATAGTCTACTTATCTAACCATCTTATACTTGTATCATCTCATCCACCCACCTACTTTGTCCACATAGTTCATTTATTATTGAATAATTTACCATTTTATCCTTATATCATCACATTTTGTTGTAATCCATTCCACGCATCTATTATTCATCCATCCAACCCATCCTATCCTTACATCTTCCCATCTCCTTGAAACTTCCTTGCCCACATCATCCACCTATCCTTAATCCATCCATATTATCCTCATATCATCCTAATAAAACACTATATTTATAGTCCATCCTTCACATTTAGTGACTATCCATATACCCATATCACCCTATCTATATAAGTACACCTTTCATAATTATCATTCACATTATTTGTATATTATCCTATCTCCTCGTAATCCATCACTAACATCAAAACCACCCAACATACCCACATATTCTACTTACTTTATCCTCGTATCATCATACATGATCATTCATATAGCCCATATTTCATCCATCCACATTAATCTCATATTAACTCACCCCTTTTGATAATCCCTATAGACCAATTCTCACATTTATTCACCCATTTTACCATTGCATCCCCTTTTAACTTGTCCATATATATATATAGTCTATCTCCCCTCCATTTATCCATCCTCTCATCCTGTTCTATTTTCATAATCCATTTCATCCTAATTAGTCTATCCACATAATTTGTCTTTCACAAACTATTATCTATTGAGTTCACCCCTCTTGTCCTTATATATCATATTATCATCTACATAGTCCATCTCTTATATCTTTAATATCATCTTATATCCTCCCCTCCTATTTAATTATTCTACCCACATAACCCACCATCCACATCTATTACCTGTACCACCTTTAACATCTTTTTGTCCCTCCATCCTTCTTATCCATTCAAATATCATCCCATCTCATATCCCAATTTAATTATTAATCCATAATCATCCATTAAATATCCTCATAAAATCCATTCACATTCTCATATTTTATTTCACACCATCTTGGTTTTGAGCTTTTGAACTTTCCACATCTAGCTGATCAAATTCTCCATCCCATTTACTATCCATATCCCATCTTGTATATTTCTTTCTCATCACGTGTGTATATCCATCCTTTTTTCATACATCACCACCCCTTATCCATTTTATCTTTATATATCCCAATTTGGAAACTAATCTCACTCAATTCCATCTCTCCCATTTGGTTAGCTTAAGTGGTTGCTCTTATCCAATCCCTCACATCACATTTCATACATAACACATCTTTATCATCCACTTATCCCATATTCTTTCTAGATACTAGTTTATGTATAAAAGTTAAACTTTTGGTGGTCACTCATCCTTATAAAATCATTAATTATCCTCTACTAACTTGAAATTATAATTATGCATAGCCTTATAAGATCTAAATCTAGCACCCATCAATATCCGTATCTCTATCAGGTATCTTTATCCCCTAGCACCCATCAACTTGTCCATTTTCTAGTTGACAAAGCTATTTGATCTCATCATTCTTTCCTCATTTTTTTAGATTTTTTTCTTAAAAGACTTTGTTTTGTGGTAATTTTTGGTCATCTGATATATCTAAATCATCATCTTGGACCGCTATTGGTTTAAATTTTAAACCAAAGCAAGTATTTGAAAAACTTCTAACTTCATCTATCATGTTTCATCCTCTCAATATTTCACCATGGTTATCCACACCTGAGCTCAACTCCACCTTGGACAAGGATCTATCCAAGATAAGAATAGCATGGGAAAAATGATGGACCCTAATCAAGAATATGATTAGAACCATAGTGACATGCATACACCTCAGGCAGAGAATGAGAGATATAATCCCCTCCACAATGATGATGTTTGAAATCTCATCGACCAGTATTTATACAAAAACCATGATCAAGTTATATCATGAACCATAGAAATAGGGGGCACTTTCCCACCTACATTTGATTTCACCCTCTTAAATAACATAATCCACCCATCAAGATTAGACTCACCTCATCTATATGTTTGTCATAATCCTTGAGAAGAAATATAAGTGGATCATGGATTTATGGATGAAGAAGAATGCCAACCACCCCTTATTAGCAATCATACTGAGGCTAATAGGAGATAAGATGCCATCAAAGACCACTTAGATCAACTCACATAGTATATTAACCTCCTAATTTATAATCAACACACACCACCACCAAGATATAATAATCCCAATAATAATAATACCACCAATAATGATAATAACCTTGATAATGCCAACAACCTTAGCCATACCAACAATGTCACCAATAACACCCACCACACTCATATCCCTTAGGGCAATCAAAATCAGACTACCAATCCACTTGGAGATCCCACCTTTACCCAAGAAAGGAAGATGATGAAATAAACCCTCTAATATCCGGATCCATGATCCCAAGCCCTCAAATATAGATATCAGGATTTTTTCTCATCTCCATTAGACATCAACATTCTACAAATCCCCCTTCCCTGACATTTTGAGTGTCTAAATTTGATAAATATTGTGTAAAGGGAGATCATAGAGACCATGTACAGGAGTTCTATGTAGCTTTTCATGAAGTGGCCTACGAGGATACTTATCTATTAAGGCTACTCCCTAAAAGTCTTATAGGTCAAAATTTAGAATGGTTTATGCATCTGCCAAAAGGGTCAATCTCAAGCTTTGGAGAATTAATATAATAGTATGTTAGACATTTATCTTTTAATATCAAACATGACATTTCCATCATTAACCTTTATAACACAAAACATTGAAGTGAGAATAACCTTGTGTACTTTTTATAAAGATGGCATGGTTTGGCAAGCCGATTGAGGCGTAGTGTACCTAAAAAAGAATTAACCAAAATCTTTATGGATAAACTCAACATAGAACTAAAATACCAATTGAAACTATAGTGTGCTAAAAATTTTGATGAGATCATAAAAAAGTGTATGTAGATCAAAAATGCCCATATAAAAAAGAGAACCATCAAAGTGTTCTCCCATAATGAGTACACTTAGATTCAATAGAATTATATTTTAAGGAAACCCAAGGTCTTCAACAAGAATAAAAATGTTGTGGGTGACAAAGTAATGGATTCTAAGACATAACATGTGTAAATAATCTAAAGGAAGGGCCCCATGAAATTCCCTAATGTCTCTACCATCAAATCCCCATGAGGCAAGCCTAATACCTGCATAGGCAAAAGACCATTAACAAGTTTGTAAGTTCCACTAGAGATGGTCTTGGAATAATTAGTTACTACCAACATGATTACTCTACATAAAATTAGACTAGTAGACAATATTAATTAAAAATTAATTGGTATCATGAAGATGAGTTTTGCAAATATCACTGGGTAAAAGGACATGATATAGAGCAATGTATGTAATTAAAACACTATATCCAAAACCTAATATAAAGAGGTGATATTGAGATTGAAGGAGAAGTGCCATCAAATCAATCAATAAATTAACACTTTGGCATTTATAGATATCATCTCCCAAAGCATTAATAAAGGAACTAGAGACCCTAATAGGACTAGGGTCAAGCATCATCTTCCAATCACACCAATTACCACAGTGTCGCCTATCATTACATCAATACTCAAAATCCACAAAATCTAGGAAACTACCCCAACTCCATCTCCCATCTTAAAAATAAATAGGGCTATAGCTGATTGCATTATCACTACTCAACATAATAATATCATGATTCCTATAGGCCCCCTCAAAATCTTTATACCTCATAAGTTACACCTAGGGGGAATACTTATAATAAAACCTCAAGTAGGTATGATAAAATTTATGATATTATTTAGTAATTATAAAATACCCCCACTCAAATTTCCTTAATAGAGCTCCTTAAGACATCTTCCTTACATAGGGAAATATTAAACCAAGTAATTAATGATTTAAAAGTGCCTAGTGACCTAGATACAAATCAATTTATAGCACTAGTGGCACATTTATCCCCCTCTCAACAAATTACTTTCAGTGCTCAGGATCTACCTCCAACTGGCTCACATCACAACTATCCATTATATGTTGAAGTTACCATTGCCCATCATCGCATCTCCCATGTCTTAATAGATGGAGGATCAGTGCTTAATTTAAGCAATCTATATTTCCTAAATAAACTAGGATATTTTGAAATGTTTTTTGGGCCCACCCTGATAATGATAAAAGCATATGATGATAATGAAACACCATCAGTCGAGACTATCTATCTTCTTATCACTATAGGACCTATAATTCATCAGACCTTGGTACATGTCATGAATGTGGACCTACCATATAGCATATTACTTAGTAGGTCATGGATTCAAGAGATGCAAGCCATACCATCCACCATCCATTAATGTTTAAAATTCCCTCATTCAAGAATAGAGGTCATCATTCCTAGAGTCATTGAACATCATAGTTATCAAATGGATTAGTCCATATCCTTGTCACAATATCTTAGCACTAAAAATTCTATCCTTAGTCTCATGGCTACCAAATATATCTCTCCTAATCAACTGGAGTTCACATCTTTTCCAACACCTGATCTCACAAGGTAAAAATCACATCCATTGGCTTTAGGGAATATGAATATAAAACCCTTTACATTAGTGATTTCCCCTTATCCCCACACATATATGGCTCCCTAGGTATGAAGAAGAGAAATCTTGTCAAATATAAAATTGGACCAATAATTTTTTTAAGCACATGGTTTTTTTCTGATGAGTACATTGAAGATGGGGACAATTCTTAGCCCCTACTAAATGATGAGGTCTTCATCTCGCCCAAGCAAAACTATCCCAAACTTCAATGAATGATAAAAAACATAAACTACAAAGGTAGAGGAATGAGAAAATAGGAACAAGGTTGTTTATAACCTATTATGGTTCAAGAGAGTCCATCAAACTTTGGGTTAGTGTATAAACCATATGATGATGATCTAACTAATATCATTATGGATTATTTCCTGAATAATGAGTCATCTCTCCTCGATGAGGAAATTTAAATAGGCTCTATCTATATCCACTCTAAAGATATTATTTCCATAAACCTTTTCTTTGACACCCCTATATCCACCATCAATATCTCCCTTCATTACCCTTCCCTCATAGACTGGGAATCAAAATAGGAGCTTACCTTTGACACATTCCATAATGATAGGGCCATTTTATAATTCATGGGAACTTGAGATTTCATGTCATTTGGAGATCATAAAAATGGATTTTCCATCAATCTTTATCAATTAGTGCATTTTAGAGAATAATAAACATCCCACATTTAAAGTGAGGAGGAATATTCTGAAGAAGGATAATCTACTAAAGAACCAAATGAAATTCCATATAGCTCCTTCACACTAGAAGACTATTTTGAAATTGACACTAAATTACCAAGTTTCTTCACCTATGATAATCCAAAAAATTCCTTACCCCTTATTTACAAGATCAATCACCCTCTCTTATTGAGGGAGTGATTGACATTAATATTTGAACTGATAAGCATCTCAAGATAGTAAAACTGGGTGCATCTCTTACAACTAAGGAATGCAAAGACCTTATTTAGCTATTGAAGGAGTTTATTGACATGTTCACATGGAGATACTTTGACATGCCCAGATTAGATCCTTCTATAGTGGTACACCACCTGGTTGTATAGCCTAATACAAAACCCATTAAATAGAAATTACACAAAATGCATCCAAAGGTGGCATTACTAGTTAAGGAATAATTATAAAAATTCTTAGAAACTGGATTCATCTACCCCATCGACTATTTAGTTTCGATCTCCAATATTGTCCTTATGACAAAACCACAAGGCAAAAACCATATTTGTACCAACTTTAAATATATAAATAAGTCATGTCATAAGGATGACTTCACTCTCCCTAACATTGATATGATTGTAGATTCAATAGTCAAGTACAAGATGCTTTCCCTCATAGATGGATTCTCAGGGTATAATCAGATCAAAATATCCACTGAAGATTAACATAAAACAACATTTATTACTATATAAGGGATGTTTTGCTATCAAATCATGCCATTTAGCCTCAAGAACATAAGAGCCACTTATCAAAGGGCAATGACTATTATATTTCATTATATGATGCATGACATCATAGAAGATTATGTCGATGATATTTTAGGGAAGTCTCATCTAAGGTCAGAGCACCATGTGGTCCTCAAGAGAATATTTGAGAGATTATGAGAATATAAAGTAAGGCTAACTCCCAAAAAGTGTTTCTTTGGAGTAACTTTACGAAAATTGCTAGGATTTATCATCTCAAGAAGGGGAATTGAGGTTGATCCAGCTAAAGTTAAATCAATTATAGAAATGCCCCCACCATGAAATCTTAATCAGTTATGCAATCTTCAGGGAAATATTCAAGATATAAGGCAATTTATCTCTTTGTTAGCTGATAAGTGTCACCCATTCACTCATCTATTAAATAATGGGACAACCTTCCATTGGAATGAAGAATGCCAACAAGATTTTGATAGATTAAAATAATACTTGGAAAATCCACCTATTTTATCACCACTTACTCTAGGAAAGCCCTTACTCCTTTATATTTCAGCAACACCATGTACCATAGGCACTCTCCTTGCATATCAAAATGATCAAGGTAGGGAGTAATCCATCTACTACCTCAATCACACATTGATATCATATGAGCTAAATTATAATCTTATTAAGAAATCATGTTTAGCTATAGTTTTTGCTTCACAAAAGCTCTGACATTTAAATAATCACATACATCTCATCACAAAAGTTGATCCCTTAAAATATTTACTATCTAAAGTGGCACTTATAGGTCAAGTAGCTAAATGGATAATGATACTCAATGATTTTGACATTGAGTATGTAAATCAAAAAGATATAAAGGGATAGGGCATTGTAGATCAACTAGCAGAGGCACCTTTAGAAGTGATTGAACCCATTGCAACCAATTTCCTAAATGAGTCCATCCTGAATACCTTGCAAGCAGATAGTTGGAAGTTATAATTTGATGGCTCATTTACCACCCATGAATTAGGGGCAGACATTATTTTTGTCACCCCTCAAAGTGACCTTATTCCAAAAGCATTTTGCCTAGCCTTTCTATATACTAATAATATCATAGAATATGAAGATTTGATAGCTGGACTTCAGCTAGCTATCCAATGCAATATCAAGCAATTAAAAGGATTCAAGGACTCACAATTAATTATCAAACATGTCAATAATGAATTATAAATAAAGGATGAAAAATTGCTTCCCTAAAAATAATTAGTGGACTAATTAAAGACTAGTTTTCAGTCTATCACCTTTGAATAGGTTCCATGAGGAAATAATAAGGCTGTTGATTCTATGGCCACTATTGTGTCCCTTATTAACCTTCATGAAGATGTCTTAGAAGGAAATTTCTCAATTGAGAATTTAATCATTCTGGCCTATCAATCATTAGCTCCACTCCAAATCTATACAATAAATGATCCTAGTCTCCCTTGGTACCAAGATATTTATAGGTACCTTCATGATAATATCCTTCCCCCAACCTTAATTGCCATCAATACAAAGCCTTCATCCATCGTACCACCCAATACCACATCCTTGATGGCATGCTCTATCGATGGGGTTATGATGGGACATTATTGAGATGTTTAAGATCATATGAGGCATCTTAAGTAATCATAGAGGTCCATAATGGTATCTATTGATGCAGTGGATTACACCCAAGGTAGGATGCCTAGCTCTTGCCCTTCCACACGCAATAATGGAAACTCCCCTCTCACCTATGGAACTGGTGAAGCTAGAGGGGAGAGTCTCTAGATGAGGGCTATCTCCCTCTGATGTATCTATTAGGCCCTGATTTCTCCTACTGCTAACAACTAAAATGAAAAAAGGGGGGATGAAAAGGGAGAGAGAGATGCTAAAAATAGAACCTAAGTCTAAAAATGAAAAGGTGATACACCAAAAAATGTGACCCACCCAGCCTGAATATACACTTCTCACCAAGAAATGCCCATACACTTCATCTAAAGTGGGAAGCTCTTTTGCAATAGTTAGCTAGGGGTCCATGCAAGTATAGGGAGGAAGGAACTAGCAAAGGTGTTCTGGGACACACTTTGATAGCCTATTCATAGGTACCTATATTCCCTTATAGATACTTCTGGTAGACCTACAGAAAGGAGACTCCACTACTTGGGCACTTAGAAGACACTTTGAAATGCAGATGTTGACACGTGGCAACTTTTATCGAGCTAATGATGGGATACGTGGCAGCATCTGCTTAACTTAGAGGGTCCCTTGAGAGTCAGGTAAAAGTTGACATGTGGCCACTTCAACTTACTTTTGAGAGAAACCTACTGTTGAAGCTTAATAGAGACTCGAGGCTTTGGATGCAGACACTTTTTGCACTCCACTGAGATAGGTGAGGACACATGGTGGCATATACTCACCTTTGAGGGTCTCTTGAGGGTCACATGGAGCATTTTGAGATTTTTACAGAAGGTGACACATGGCCACTTTTACAGAGCCTTTAGCTACCTTAGAAAAACTTTGGGACTCATTTGATTCTTGCAAAAAAGTGACACTCAGCATGCTCTGCATAGTTTTTAGCAACTCATTTAGGCCCACCACATTCTTCTTTGAATCCAACAAGAGAAAACTACATATGTTGACACTTGGCAACTTCCACTACACTTCGAGAGAGGCTTATCTTTGAAGCTTAAAAGAAAATTGAAGCCTCAGATGCAGACACTTGTTACACTCTGCTGAGATGGGTGAGGATACATGGTAGCATCCACTTACTTTTAGGGTCCTTTGAGAATCACACAAAAGTTGACATGTGGCCGCTTCTACTTATTTGTTCCCTTTACTGATTCTTCTGTTGAAAAATTTGGCATTTGCACGCCTGTCATTATTTAGCTTTGTCATTGACCTTGCCATTGAACTATTTCTCTGTTGAACCTCATCGTTGAACCAACTCATTGAACCAAAAATGGTTCAATAGTTCAACATTGTGTGCTGAGCCTTTGTTGATCCAAGCCTTTGAACCTTTCCCACTTGAACCAAGGCCGATTGAACCAAGCAATGAACCAGGCATTGAACCAATGCATTAAACCAAGTGATGAACTAAGAGATGCACTAAAGCTCGATGAACTCATGCAACTTAAAATTGAATGGCTTTGAATAGAAAGAGAAGAAGGGGACTGATTTTGGCCTATTGGGCAAAAATGGTCAACAAATTGGTGACTCCCAAGGGAAGCATGCCTGCTATGCTTAGAGACCAGTTGCCTTATAGTCTATTGGGCACAGAGTCAAATGTAGCTTTGAGGAAAGGTTAGCAGTAGCCCCAAAGATCCAAGAATCAAACATGAAGCTTTTTACCCTAGACATAAGGGAAAGCACACACAAGACTAAAAACACTACTTGTGTAAACTACACTTAGGGAAAATAGGAAATACAAATGAAAGCAAACTATTATATACAGCTAACTAGGTGTATTTGCCTCCCTCCTGGATCAAAAGGGAAACTTCTTAAGTCCCCTTCTTGGCAAGAAGACTTATGGTGCCAGACAAGTGGCTGAATGAAAAGGAGAGTTGGTGACCTAATCCTCTTGCCTGTCACCTTGTTTGGCCTACCTTCGAGTGGATTAGATTCAAACATGCTTCCAACAAATATGTACTCTATTTTTTCTAAGAAGCTTGTTGAATGCTAGTCCTTCATGCTGGTGCATTTCACCAAGAAATTTGTGGCTATTGGTTCATCGCCATAAGCCCTTTGATATGCATGGTCCCTTTGCAATGCATCATGGTTTGACCCATTCCCTTTTGATTCATTGAAAACCAAGACAAACTCATTATCTACTCCCTCTTGGCCTTCTTGAAGAAGGGTGACTATGGTGATGTCTAAAATGGAATCACAGATTGATTTCTCATCCCATAGAACATCACCTCTTTGTTCAAAGCTTTCTTCTTCAAGGCTTTCCTCAAGGGAGACCAGCCTTTCCTTCTCCTGCTCAAGGACTAGAGTTTCTAAATGTTCAAAGGCATCCATTTGGTCCTCCTCTAATTTAGGCTCCTTGATGTAGTCATCCTCCTCATTGAAGCAATAAGGAAGTTCATCAAACAAAGGGGGAGAGAGCTCACCGCTTATGTTCCTCTTTGTATTTTTAGAACATCTACATGTATGTGTGACCTGAGTCTTCTCCATCATCGATGATGTCTTCACAAGGAGCATCAATGATGATTTCTTCTTCATCATTGCTCATGATAGCCTCTTGAAGAGCTACAAATTGGATCTTCTCTTCCTCACTCACCTCCTACAAAATAGGTTCCTCCTTGAGAAGGGGTGAAGTGAAAAAACAATGTGGAAAGGGAGGTAGTCCTTGAGCTAGAATTGAATGATTATCCTCTTTCCACTTGGTCAGCACTTCATCTATATCAGGTGTGGCCCGATAGCTCTCTTTGATGTGTGTGGATGAGCTATGTTCAGATAGGTCCATCACACGTTGGTTGAGGAATCTCACTTGGGACTCCAACTCTGCAATTCTCCTAGCTATATCTTCTTGAAGGAGCCCTTCTTGGAGATCACCAACATCATCATATTCAAGGCTCTAGACTGGTTCCTAGCAATCTTTCCTCCAACTTGGAATCAACACATCATGTTGAAAGACTTGGGGAGGTTAAGGAATGTTAGGAAGAGACTGTTAATGCATCAGAAGAGTCTCTAGAAGAGGGATGTGTTGGCTCATGGTATTCCCCCCAATGGAAGATTCACAATATAAGGAATTGAAAAGATTGATCTCCATGGGGGGTTGCTCTGATGCCCCTTGATGTTGGAAAGCCAGGCACATAGGATTAAGAGTAGATGCATCAAATGAGCTAGAGTGAGCAAGTGCTATCTGATAGAAAGGATTTGGTGCACAAGAGGGGGCTTTCTTCAAAATAGGAGGGGGCACACAAGGCTGACTACCTTGAATGAATGGATTTCTCCATTTTACTACCTCCTCCTCCATGGATTACAAGGCTTGAGCTTGCCTAAACAAATACTTCTCTTTATACATTAGCTCTTATTGATATTTGTACTACTCTTCCAGTCTATCAATCTCCATCGTCTACTTTTCAAACTCTAAGGCCACTTCCCTTATCGTTACAAGGCAACTAGGAGGGCTACTTGGGGAGATGCCATAAAAAGGTTGAGCTTGATCAAAATTATAGGAAGAAAAATAAGGTCCATGATTTTGTGTAGAGGGATTATACATACAAAAGTGGTTTCTTAATGGCACCAGGGCTACTTAACCAGCTAATTCAACTCAGAGTCACCATTGGTGTTGATGAAAAGCCTCCAAAGGCTAGTTGGTTAAAGAACACACCAAAAATTCCTCAACTCTTTGGACCAAACTTGTCCTAATTCATCCCACTAGGTGTGCCAAAAATTATTGACATAGTGGATTGCACCCAGGGCAGGACGTCTAGCTCCTACCCTTCCACACACAATAATGGAAATTCCCCTCTCACATGTGGGACTAGTGAATCTGGAGGAGACAGTCTCTAGATGAGGGCTAGCTCCCTCTGATGTGTTAGGTTGTGGAGCTAAAAGCTTCACTGATGCAGACATGGAGGAGGATTGCTCAGTGTTACAGCAACTGACGTCAGTAGGTGCAACTAACATTGGTCATATCTTGTGTATAGAGCAACTGGCATCAGTCAGAGATCAGCCGACGTCAGTCATCTCTAGGAAAATAGTGACCGATGTCAATTACCTGTGTGGTTTCAAACTGCGAGTTTCACAAATAGTTTGTTAACGAACTAGTTGTTTGCATGTTGAAAGGCTAATTTTAGTCTTGAGATATGGATCTAATTATTGTAATTAGGTGTCTAATTATTGTTTGCATGAGATCTATATAATAGACTCATGGGTTGTATTGTAAAGTTTGCTAGTTTGAGAGTCGAGCTTGGTTAGCTCCTTCAGTGTGTGAAGAGAGCAAGGGTAGCTCCTCCTAGTTCCATAGGGGTGCCGAGTGTGTAATATCAGGTAGAGCTCCAAGTTGTGCAAGTTTTGGTAGAAGATCCATTGGGGTACTGGTTTGGAGAATCATAAGGACTTGGTGAGGCAAGGATAAGGGTTCTTCAGGGTGTAGAGAGATCTACATGGTAAGTAATATCATTGATTTACAAGTGTGTGTGTGTGTGTGCGAGGTCAATGGTAGATCTGCGGGGTAACAAGATCAAAGGTGATAGCAACACATCAAGGAGCAAGATTAGGTGAGATCTACTTGGAGTACATTGTGTACTTGGAGTACAGTGTGTACTCGATCATGGAGTATGTGGAGTACTTGTGTAATGGCAGTAGTGATAATAACTGGTGGTACTGGCAGTAGTGATACTGACTGGTTGGAGGTGAACAACAACTCTATGCTTGAGTTGTTGCTGGGATCGTAAGAGAGAGAGTGAGCTCTTGAAGAGATTTACTATTTATGCCCTAGAGGTGTGGGAGCCCTAGAGGTGTGTAAGGAAGAAGACTGTGGCATCTTCTTTGTTGTATTTCCTTTTGAAAGAGTATTAATACAATTGGGTACTGTCTCTCATATTCTATGTTGTTTCTAAATTCTAGTTACTTATTACTTCTGGTTAAATTCTGCATTTAGTTGCTTGTACATGGTAATCAATTGTGCTTCCTAGATCCTAACAGTGGAATCAGGGCATGTTTGTTGTTCTAGAGTCTTGACAAGTGGTATCAGAGCTAAAGTTGTAGGGAGCAGGTTTGTGTTTGATTACAGGTCACTCTCAAGGGTTTCTGATTGAGTGGGAGTATAGCAATGGTAGAAGAAAGTACACTAAGAATGGAGGAATTGAAAAGCATGAATGGTCAATTATGGTGCTATGGAAAGAAAGAGTAGGTAAAGAAAAATTGTTGGTTGGTAGAAGATCAACATGAAGGAACTGAAGAAGCAGATGTTTTAGGTGTTGTTGCATAGGATGCTCTAGTATGTTCCTTGGATAAAGTAGAATCTTGTTTTATAGATTCTGTTACCTCTTTCCATGCAGTCCCAAATAGAGGGGTTGGTGAGCCTTATCAAAGTATTGGCAAAGGGGAAGTGTTGCTGAAATTGCAGGCGGCCAACACATGGGTGTTGAAGAAGATCATGCAGGTCCCAGTTCTGAAGATGCAACTAATTACTTCAAGAAAGTTGGGTGATGAGAGATGCATAAGAACTCTCACAGTGGATGCAGTTGAATTAGTAGGTGGTAAGAAAGTAGGTATCCTTTATCTATCTACTTATATTATTGATTCTTCTTCTATTGTAAGGACATGTCTTTGTAGGCTTGGTCATAAGAGCAAGAAGGAGATGTGTGTTCTTAAGTGAAAGTCAGATGTATTTGATAGACTTAAGAACTGGAAAGCCTTGGTGTTTATGGAGGAGATGATGGATAGAGATCAGTGGAAAAGGCTGAGTAACTCTGAGTAGGTTAGTTTGGATAGGGTGTTGATCCAAAGAGAGCTCATGGGTAAAAAGTCATCACTCACAGGCAAATACAGGTACCGACATCGGTCATGAGGAACCGGTGTTGAATAGACAGGCACTGACATCAGTCATGTGCAGATAGGCAAAGTTAGTGGTGTTGGGCAGGTGGAGACCAACGTCAGTAGGATAATCGGTGTCAGTGACCTGGATAGTCACATGGAACTGACGTTGGTCTGAAGCAGACTGTGTGGTGATTGAGGTTGGTCACTAGAATAGATTTTGGGTAGACAGCAAGCTGTCAAGGAGTCTCAAACGCCCATGTGGAGGACTAAAAGGGTAAGTAAGCCTCAAATTTGTTGTTCCTCTTCTTTATACTAGTTACTCACTATAGATCAGGAAGGATCTACGAAATAGTGGGAGCATGGCATGATGAGAAATTTGATTCTTGGGATGCAAAACCAAATGGGAGATTTGGTAGGGTTGCCAACCAGAAGAAAGCACTGAAAGATGAATGGATTCCTTGGTTAAAGAATAGAGAGAATGGATACATGAGACAGAAGGCTAGGTCATATGGTCATGAGGAAGCTCCAGGATAGTGGTACAAGTTTGACAGGTGGATGACAAAGCATGGCTTTAGTCAATGTCATTGTAACTACTATGGTTTCTTTACCATGTGGGTCATGATTGCAACATCATCTTGTTACTGTGTGTTGTGTGTTTGCTTGATGCAGGGTTACACATACAGGGTTTTTCTGAGCTAAAGGTAAAGTTAGTTTAGAGGTGTGTCATGAAGAATTTGGAGGAGTGAAATTCTTTGGCATGAGTAATCCTAGAGATAGGGAAGATCACAAGTTGATGTTGTCACAGGATGATTGTGTGAAGGTAGTGCAGGATGCAGAATGGAAAGAACACCTATGGATGGATAGTTCAAAAAATAGGGTCCCCAATCACATGATGAGGTTGAGTACATGTGTACTCCCTGAGTTTTCCCAAGCAGTGGGTACTATCAGAAAGTTTGTAGTCAATCCAAGAAGGAAGCACTGGAAAGCGGTTTAGTGGGTTCTCAGGTATTTGAGAGGGACCAGCAGTAGGGATTCATGCTATGCAAGGTCAAGTAATTTGGATTTGGTAGGTTGCTTGGATGATAGGGGTTGCACCATAGGATGTGTGGTGGTTGGTCTTTAGGATTGAGCTTGAAGAGGGATACAAGCTAGGAAACAAATTAGACAGTGTATAGGTACAGGTACAGTGCAACTATTTATCTCCAAGTGGGAGATTGTTAAGTTATGGAGCTAAAATCTTCATTAATGTAGACATGGAGGAGGATTGATCAGTGTTATAGCAACTGACATTAGCAGGCACAATCAATGTCGGTCATATCTTGTGTATAGAGCAACTGGCATCGGTCAGAGATCGGCTGATGTCAGTCATTTCTAGGCAGACAGGGACCAATGTCGGTCACCTCTGTGATTCCAAACTGTGAGTTTCATAAATAGTTTGTTAACGAACCAATTGTTTGCATGTTGAAAGACTAATTTTAGTCTTGAGATATGGATCTAATTATTGTAATTAGGTGTCTAATTATTATTTGCATGAGATCTATATAATAGACTCATGGGTTGTATTGTAAAGTGTGCTAGTTTGAGAGTTGAGCTTGGTTAGCTCCTTCAGTGTGTGAAGAGAGCAAGGATAGCTCCTCCTAGTTCCATAGGGGTGTCAAGTGTGTAAGATCAGGTAGAGCTATAGGTTGTGCAAGTTGTGGTAGAAGATCCACCGAGGTACTAGTTTGGAGAATCATAAGGACTTGGTGAGGCAAGGACAAGGGTTCTTCAGGGTGTAGAGAGATCTACATGGTAAGTAAGATCATTGATTTGCAGGTGTGTGTGTGTGTGAGGTCAAAGGTATATTTGTGGGGTAGCAATATCAAAGGTGACAGCAACACATCAAGGAGCAAGATCAGGTGAGATCTACTTGGAGTATGTTGTGTACTTGGAGTACGATGTGTACTCGGTCATGGAGTATGTGGAGTACTTGTGTACTGGCAGTAGTGATACTGACTGGTGGTATTGGTAGTAGTGATACTAACTAGTTAGAGGTGAATATAAACTCTATGCTTGAGTTGTTGTTGGGACCGTAAGAGAGAGAGTGAGCTCTTGAAGAGATTTACTATTTATGCCCTAGAGGTGTGGGAGCCCTAGAGGTGTGTAAGGAAGAAGACTGTGGCATCTTCTTTGTTGTATTTCCTTTTGGAAGAGTATTAATACAATTGGGTATTGTCTCTCATATTCTGTGTTGTTTCTAAATTCTAGTTACTTGTTACTTCTGGTAAAATTTTGCATTTAGTTGCTTGTACATGGTAATTAATTGTGCTTCCTAGATCCTAACAGTGGAATCAGGGCATGTTTGTTGTTCTAGAGTCCTGACATGATGTATCTATTAAGCCTTGATTTCTCCTACTACTAACAACTAAAATGAAAAAAAGGGGGGGATGAAAAGGGAGAGAGAGATGCTAAAAATAGAACCTAAGCCTAAAAATGAAAAGGTGATACACCAAAAAATGTGACCCACCCAGCCTGAATATACACTTCTCACCAGGAAACACCCATACACTTCATCTAAAGTGGGAAGCTCTTCTAAAATAGTTAGCTAGGGGTCCATGGAAGTATAGGGAGGAAGGAACTAGCAAAGGTGTTCTAGGACACACTTTGATATCCTATTCATAGGCACCTATATTCCCCTGTAGACACTTTTGGCAGACCTGCAAAAAGGAGACTTCATAATGCACTGGACATGCTGTGATCAATCTATGAAAGCATGAAAGACAATGACTTAACACAAAATAAGAAAACAAACATATACTTTAAAGTGCAAGTCTAGATGGAGGTAAAAAAGCTAAGTCCTGATCAAGGTAAAATCTAGCAGAGCTCTGCCTTACAAGCCTGAGAGATTTTTGGGGCAGAGTTTTGCCTTAAGGTTAAGAGAGTGGATGCTTCTCAGAATGAGAAGTTTAAAATATATAGAGGAAGAAAGAGGCCATTTTGGCACCCTTTTACAAGTGACCCATGTGCCTTCCGAGCATTGGGAAGAGGAATCCGCTTGAAGATAATGTTGTGTCGGCCCCTGTCATGATTCAATTATGAGCCACACTGTTTGTCTGCTCATCAATGCAAAATGAAGAAAAATGGGTCACGTCATTGACTATTTATGCCTCTTTATGATTTCATGGTAGGTACTATGTCAACCACTAGAATAACTCCTTGAATCGACACTTTCTTGTGCCACTTGGATCGCTTCGTTTGCTTCTGCACTTGGCCATTTTGCCTCCTCTGGCTCCTTTTACTACTCCTTTAGCTCTTAGCTGAGAATGCATCTAATTTTGACACATGTCATAGTCTGCTACTTGGTCACTTAGAAGACACTTTAAAATGTATATGTTGACATGTGGCATCTTCTATCGAGTTGATGATGGGATACGTGGCAACATCTGCTTAACTTAGAGGGTCCTTTGAGAGTCAGGTGGAAGTTGACACGTGGTCGCTTCCACTTACTTTTGAGAGAAACCTATCATTGAAGCTTAAGAGAGACCTGAGGCTTCAGATGCAAACACTTTTTGCACTCCACTAAGATGGGTGAGGACACATGGTGGCATCCACTCAGCTTTGAGGGTCCTTTGAGGGTCACACAGAGCATTTTGAGATTTTTGCAGAAGGTGACATGTGGCTGCTTCTATAGAGCCTTTAGCTACCTTAGAAAAGCTTTAAGACTCATTTGATTCTTGTGGATAGTTACACTTGGCATGCTCTGCATAGTTTTTAGCAACTCATTCGGTCCCACCACAGTCTTCTTTGAAGCCAACAGGAGAAAACCACGTATGTTGACACTTGGTAGCTTCCGTTGCACTTCAAGAGAGGCTTATCTTTAAATCTTAAAAGAAACTTGAAGCCTCAAATGTAGACACTTATCGCACTCCATTGAGATGGGCAAGGACACATGGTAGCATCTGCTTACTTTTAGGGTCCTTTGAGAGTCACACTGAAGTTAACATGTGGCCGCTTCCACTTATTCATTCCCTTTAATGATTCCTCTACTAAAAAATTTGATGTTTGCATGCCTGTCATTATTTAGCTTTGCGTTTAAACTTACTGTTGAAATATTTCTCCATTGAATCTCACCATTGAACTAACCCATTGAACCAAAAATGGTTCAATGGTTTAATGGTTCAACACTGCGCACCGAGCCTTTGTTGATCCAAGCCTTTGAACCTTTCCCACTTGAACCAAGGTTGATTGAACCAAGTGATGAACCAAGTGTTGAACCAATGTGTTAGACCAAGTGATAAACCGAGTGATGAACCGAAGCTCAATGAACTCGTGAAACCTAAAATTGACTGGCTTTGAATAGCAAGGGAGGAAGGGGATCAATTTTGGCCTATTGGGCAAAAATGGTCAATAGTTCTTCTATATGTGTTGGCTTGTGTGTGATTTATACAATGGATGATAAGCATGTAAAATAAAAAACTAACTTGTAACTTATAAAATATGGCTCATGGAGTGATCCTTCAGTACTTCAGACCTATAGATATGTTTTCCCTATGAATGATATGAAAATAAGAGAAAATATGGAAGTTTTTCTCACTTGAGTTCTTGCTTGAGTGATTTTCGGTTTGTGTTAGGTTAGAGGTAAGAATTTGTTAGGTTTGATTTAATGATATTGAACATTTATTTATACCAATTCTTTGGAGAATATATCATATTAAATCACTTAGGATAACCTTAAGAATACATATAATTTTCAAATTTAATTAATTTAGGGTACTAGACACTTGCATTGGAATATGACACTTGCATGGATGTAGGTATTTGATTAGGATGAAAGTGTTTGGAAAGCTCGAAAATAGACATAGATCTAAAACTTGTAGAAATGGAATATAATTAGGTTTAAAATAGTATAGGTAAGATAAAGGCTTGAATCATTATAATAACATTAACCAATCTAAGAGATAAGCAATTAGGCACAAAGAGATAGTGTATGTAAGCCTTTTGACAATGAGAAAGGTATAGATGTTGAAGGTACATCCATGATATGTATTTATCAAGTATAAAATATTGAGGTGTTATATAATTTATAAATAATGTCTACATTTCCCCCCCCTTTAATTTAGTAATGAAATTATTAGTTTAAAGGAAAAAGAATGCATACGTAGGTGTGTATAACATATATTGTCTCTATTTGAGTCCAACTTGAGTGATTTTTTGATGACTGTTCTATAACCAAGAGCACGTTACACTATATAATTAGTGCATATCATATGAAATTTAAAGCATTAAAATATTTTAAATTAAAATTGAGCGAGTTTTAGGAGTATACCTATGTATCTATGCAACTATCTTGCCTTTTGGCAATTTAATTTGAAAGATTTATCATTATTAATAAATGAAACTAAGATTAGGACAAATATAAAATATGTAAAGTGTATGTCTAAATAAACAGATACATATTTTAAGACACATGCCCCCAACCTTAGAAAAAAGGTGAGATACCACTCAATAGTTGATATTAGCTCAATCATGGAACATAATCATACTTATAACCTAGTCAGTATGAGTGAACAAGGTCAACTCACACTATAAATATGGTGGGGTTGGATGATGTAACTAAGTCCAACCTATAAAGTTGGCAAGATTGAGTGATTTAATCACCTCAACCATAACAAAAATAAAACTAACTACTTCAGTAGATTGGCTCAATACAATTCGTAAAAGTTCAGCTTGGTCCGTGATGGCAATCCCTAAAAGTGTTTAAAAGCTAAAACTAATTTAATTCTATAATATTAGATGCACATTTCATAACATATACACCTTATATATGTCTCATGTTAAAAATGTGTATAATACTTGTACCAATGTATAGAATTATGCTTCAAATGTGTATTTGAATCATATAACTATGAATTTTGGCCAATTTTAAATTGTGTAAGTGTGGAGAACATGTTTCCAAAACATGCCCCCACCATAATCTGAAATTGAGACTGATGTAAGTGTAGAGAAATCAAAAAATTGATATAAGTGCCAATGTGGTGAACATGTTTTCAAAACATGCCCCCACTATAATTTGGGTATGATACATACTAAATAAATGTGGATAACATATTTTCAAAGCATGCCCCTAATGAATATAAAACTATGATAAATTTTAAGAACATATTTTGAAAACATGCCTCTACTATAATATGCATTTGTGAAGCAATGTGAAAGTCATGCCTCTATGACATGCCCCCACTAATATGCCACGCTTTTTGAGCTGAGAAAAAGTAGCAATTGGTAATTAACTTACATAAAAAGGATAAGATAACCATGTAAATTGTGAATGTACCATGTATTATATATAAGTAACATGTTTAGGTAGATATATCATTGAAGCATGAAGAATGTGATCACACCTAGTCCTAAGATGAATGATGTATATCATCACAATGTCAAGATAGTAACAGTATAATCTCAACAATAAATTAACCATACACATAAGAGAAATCAAAATAAAATCAAAAGACAATGGTCTAAGGAAACCTCAAGCAAGGTGCATGTTTAAATGCCTCACAATCAAAGTGACATGACATACTCAAATGTCCACAAAAGCAAGAATGACATATTCAAATGTTAAAATATAAAAAACAATGGCATATTCAAATGTCAAATTGGAAAACAAAGGCATAGGGTCCATTAACCATGGATTCAAATTCTCAAAAAGAAATATAATAGTAATTAAATACACATAATGAAGTGCATAAATGAAATCATAAATAACCAGCATAAACATATCAGATTAGTCCCTAGATATATGAGTTAGCAAAAAAACTTAACTACTTATCATATCAAGTACACTATGAAATATATAAGCATGGATAAAGGCATGTGTAAGTATGTTTATGAGCTCAAACATGATAATTTAAAGTTATTGTATCATGGTATAACTTGGTTGTATCATTATCATAGAGGTGGATTCCCCCAACATTTAGGTGACATGAGTAGAGGAAAACCCCAACATTAAAAAGTGCATAGATCATGTATCTAGGTATGCCTATATCATCTAAAAATATCTTTGAAACACATTTATATATAAAATATTTATATGATATCTAACAACATAGAACCAACAACATGTATGCCAAAGATCTAATAGGATATGTAAATGCTGAAAATATTTTTGGATTTTTGAAAAAAATTGATTTTTTTGTATTTTTGGAATATCTTAAGTGATATATTTACACAAGTGCATGATGTTCATTGGTATTTTGAGATATTTTACTCCAATTATATCTAATTGTTAAACACCTTTTACCAATTTTTATATAATGGTAAATGGTCCCAACCAATTTAGTTTGAACTTTCCCTTATCTTTTTTTGCATTGGTGTTATTTTGACTTTATTTTAATACTAGGTCACCCATAACAAAGTCACATGGCCTAATATTAGGAATACATTTAATTTGATAATTTTATGACTTTACGATACTTTAAACTTGCATTAGAATAAAATACTTACATCGACATAGGTGTCTGACTAGGATGCAAGTGTTCAGATAGTTAGAAAACAAGCACATGTCCAAAACCTGTAGAGATGGAAGATCAACACATATATAACATTATGGGGAAGATAGAAGGCATGGGTCATTAGAAGAACATTGGTCAGACTAAGAGATAATAAATTAGCCATAGGAAGGTAGTGTATGTGTTCCTTTTGGTAGTGGGAAAAGTCTAGAACTTGAAGGTACATTCATGATGTGTATTTTTCAAGTGTACAAGATTGAGATGTTATATAATTTAGAAATAGTGTCTACACTATATGTGAATCATATTTTATCAATATGGTCTAACCTATCCAATAGATTAAATTCTATGGAAAGAGTAATTTCTTGAAATAAAGATCTTTGATTTTATAAATTTTGTCTGAATTAATTTACTTATATCTCTTTATATCTTTAAGCTAAAAATAGGCCAAATAATAAAATGGAAATAAAGAATAACATACTAAATCATACATGAAAATAATTACACTATAACTAAATAATAAAATAACAAGTAAATCAATAAACTAACTCTAAACTATGAAAATCAAACTATATTAGAAATAAACAAGGAGTTATCTATCTTGAAATATATTCTAAAACTAATGCATAATCAAAAGACTAAATATAAATGAACTAATATTAATCTAATAAATAAAATAAGAAAATAACTAAAGATGATTTCAATCTATTTAATGTTGTAAATACTAACTTTAAATTAATCTAACTACCAAATAATAAATAATAAATAGATTAAAGTAAGAGTAGAATACTAACCACTTAGATAATACTAATACTATCTAACTATGATAATCTAAAATAATAACTAAACGAGTGTTTTAATTCAAAGAAGCAATAAAGATCGATAAAACAAAATAAAAAATAGTAGATGAGACTAAAAATGAATAACAAACATGTAAATAAATATTAAATTAAATAATTAAAGAAAAAAAATAAAAATTGGAATGATATAAGTAACAAAAGTGAACAAAAAAGTATAAAAATGAATCAAAACTTAAATGAAAAGCAATAATGTGATCGAAAGAAACATAAACTATCTAACTTAATTTAGAACCTAAATTAATCTAACTATAACTAAAATAAATAGGAAACAAAAAAATAAAAGATAAATAAACTTAAAATATGTGAGTCTTAGAATAAAAGTGGTCTTAAAATAAAATGGATTGATATTTTATTGAGAAACGGTAGTTTTGCATATAAAGAGCCTTCAAAAAGACAACAATTTACAATTGAAAGATCAATAAAAAAAGTCATAAAATATGATGAATTCATCATTATTCAAATCAATTACATAAAGTTCTACACATATGATTATATATTTTTAATCATCAAAATATGTTAAAGCCTCATAAATTTTAACTAATAATTTTATGAAATAAATAGAAAACTTAGATATGCCTATGCTAGACAAGTGGACTAGTTCATCGTCATAGAATCTATTGTTTGGTCTATCTATAGATATTTATTTAATCTTATAGATGCTTATATATAAAAGGAAAGAATGATGGAAAACTTCCAAACTTCATAGTTCTTGAGTACCTATATTTTTTCTCCCTTTGTGATGTGTCTTCAATCTCTTTATAAAGTAATCTCTTTTAGAGATCGTTAGAAAACAAATAATAACTAAATAACTTCATAACTTGACTTTAAAAATTAGACTTAAAATAAAGTCTAAGAGATCAAATTAATTTAAAATAATAGATCAACAACATTTTTAATGAGTGCATCCATTTGACTCACTTGATATCATTCAAATAATTATTTATCTATACATAAACAAACACTAAATAATAATAACAATTAAATAAATTTAAATACTCCTAACATTAAAATACATAAACATTTATCCATAATTAAGTAAATATACTAAAATTATCTGTTCTACATAAAATAAATTTATTTCCATACAACTATACTAAATACCACCAAAAATCAATATCGATATGCTCAAAATATTTATATCATGATAGCAAGTCAAAGTATCAAACATGAACAAAAAATCAAATAAAAATTCAATCTAACTCAACATATTATACTAAATCAATTAAAGGGGAACCCTTATCATTTTAGTACTCTACATACTCCATGGTAAGCATTGGGAAGATCAATCAACTAAGTGCCCTTAGAATCATCAATTCCCAACTTCAAATTTTTCAACATCCAGTCACCATTGGTTGTGTTGTAAGGATACAAACACATTTCCTATTAGAAGAAGTAGGTCTCTCAGGATTAGGTGAAGGGGGTCTAGCATTTAGTGTCACATGTGGGTTTTATTTTAAAAGCTTTGTGTTAAAATCAATAATATTCTCAGGTTGACCATGCAACAGGGTATTATGTGAGCCATACTCAATGGCAGTATGCATACATTGAGAAGATTCAGTTGGAGTACCTCATCCGTAAGGATGAGTTCTCTAATGTGTTCCCCTCCAAACTTTATTACCATAAAAATTCAAGGAATTAATAAGAAAATTATTAATTAGATTCCATAAAATAGGGTCTATATCATCAAAGTGAATGGATACATGGGTTCCATGGTTAAAACATTGAGGAAAGGTGTTAGTATCCCTATGTCTTTGAAATAATTTACCTCAATAAGTACCCTCTGAAGGAGTACCCTCACGATGTCTACAATCACCTTTATCCTAAACATTTATTCTTGAATTATGTGAATATGGGGTCTACCCTGACATATTAAAATTCATACCCATAATAAGCACTCAAAACAAAACATACACGAAGACTTCATATTATCCAAAAATAACCAAATGTCAATTATAGAAGCTAAACTCATAATTTTCCAAAACTTATTGAAAATTGAAAAAAAATACATCTTCGTAACCAAACCCCTAATCATGAAAATTATGGAACTTTTCCAAGTACATTATTTTGTGTATATCAACATAACTCTGAATGCATGCAAACTGAAATATTGAAACTTTTTATATGTAATTCAAAATAAACCAATATTTCATATTATTTTACAATATGTTTGTATGTCAATAAAATAACTACCACATATTATGTATCTTTGTCTTAAGAAAATATGTATATATATCCCTATCCAGTTATCAAACCAATGAATCATGAAATAACATAACCCATATTTGTTAAATAATCCCTTATGGAAATAATCAACATAAGAGTGCTCCTTATGTTTAAATATTACCAATATCAATTATATGCAAATTCAAACCTCTCTATTCAAACAAGATACAAAAATGCAATATAAGATCTCAATTAAACCAAATATGGAGAAATATGAGCAACTACATCAACATTAATCATATAAAACTTAGTCATTTTATTTTGACAACTTTCATGTGATTATGATTTCACAAACAATAACTTGCACACAAAATCCTGATACACTATTTTTCCAATAATAATCAAAAACTCAAAATACATTCCTCTTTTAAAATGATCATATATTTTGTTATGGAACAATAGAACTTAGGTATGAATTTCACAAGAAAAATTAAACAACATCAAATTGAATAAAGATTGTGTGTGTGTGTGTGTGTGTGTGTGTGTGTGTGTGTGTGTGTGTGTGTGTGTGTGTGTGTGTGTGTGTGTGTGTGTGTGTGTGTGTGTGTGTGTGTGTGTGTGTGTGTGTGTGTGTGTGTGTGTGTGTTGGAATAAGACATTGAGATGAAAATTGAAAATAGTTGAATACTCATTATTTTCCCACTTCAAAATAGATATATAACTTTTGAGAAAATATATGCATGCAACTCGACACATTTTATTAAAAATTTGATTTATAAATCAAGTTCACATTAAAAAAAACCATGTATATTTTCTTGACCAAGTTTCAATAATATCAAATGCACTAAAATTTTCCATATACCCAGAAAACCTCATAATATCACCTTCAAAATTCCTTCTGAAAAAACCCTGATAAAGATGACCAACCCATATATTGCACATAAACCTTAAATTTATATAAAATATGTGCACTATTTCCTTTTATTTTTTTTTTCCAATTGACATCAAATGCCTTTCTCAAATATAAATCCACATATATACCTTATAAATAAACTTATTTGAAAGACCTATTTTCTATTTTCTTGAAAAACATGTCATGAAAACTTTTTTGAATACCTAGAAACTTTCACAACTTAAAACCCATTGGGAAATCAAGCTCACAAAAAAAATCACACAAAACTAATGATCTTGAAAATAGAGTAATGCATTCAAAATCTATTTCATGTTTCTGAATGACCAAGCACATACATAATGCACTACTAAAAATAGCTATCGAGAAGTGGTGGTTCTAAATAACTAGAAATATTCAAAAAATAACCAAGCCATTTTCACTTTTATCATTTCATGTGAATATTTCCACATAAAAAATACTTGATACAAATAAAATATTGATTTCTCAATAAAAATTATTAACATGTATAAGGTATTGTGAACCACAAAATGTACCCATTCAAAATCATTTTATCTTCCCCAAAAAATTAACATCCAGACTTCTTCAAACACCCAGAAACTTCATAAGACTGAAAATATTTCAATAAATATTGAATATTTAAAGTAAAAATAGACATACAAAAAAAATTATATATGATGAATGACATGAATTCAACTTATTTCCATAATTGATAAAAAAATAAAACCTCAACAAACTAGTCAAAATTATAAACATGCTCATGAAAATACTTCAAAACTAACAAGCCATGTATCTCGTCTACAAATCATGGCTTCATTTATCAAGCCTTTAAAAATAAATTTATCCATGAAATAATATTTTCAAAACTTTTTAACTAATATTTAAAACATAACTCATATACTAAATAACCCAAAAAATCTTTATCATTCATCTTATATCTTCTCCTATTATCCTCGACAGTTTATCCTTCTGGTAAAACTTCACTTTTGCTTAGTAAACCTAAAAAATGTCAATCAATGGACAAAAAAAATCCACTTTTATATTAAATAAACCAACACTTAATTCTTTTAATAACATTTCAAAACATAATTAACTTACAACTATTACCAACAATTGAAACGGCTCGACCAAAATTAGCCACCTCACTATCCATATTAGCAAACTACTTAACCATCAACCAAATTAACTATTATTTTTCTTACCTAAGGAAAGTATCAATGCATTAAATTTAATTTACCACCAATTTTATTTGATATATAATTATAAAAAATCAAGCCTTGAGCTCATTAACTTCCCATACACCATATTTCCATGATGGATCCATTGATGGCTATCCATAAATGTATGAGGGTTACTTTGAACCAAATGGAGATAACCATGATTGAAATCAAACTGACCATATTACCTTATAACCACTACCTTCCATCTAACCAAGTCCTAAATGAATATTTGAATACATTAATTACATGCAATTCTACATGAATTAGGTCATTTTTTTAATTAGAACTCATGCTTTGAGAGTATTCAAATCCATAACCCTGTAAACCATATATTCTTTAATATATATCATTATTTTTAAAGAGGTATAAAAAATGATAAATATTCCTATAAATATGTGTTGAGGTATTTGAAGATGAACTATATATCATAGCCAAAACTTCATTGTAAATATTGCAATGATATTTGTGTGCATGAAACATCTCAAAATTCAACCACTTATGGGTATTCTGATATGGGAATTATTATTGCTTTGAAAACATGACAAGTGTAATCAAAATAAACAAGAACATATGTTGACCTTATCACCTTTTTAGATGTCAAATTAATATAAATGAAAAATATATTTCTTACTATAATATAATTTCAACAACTGCATAATTGTCATTGTTAACAATGGTCAAGTCTAAAGAATTTACCAATTATGTTCTAAGAAATGATAATATTGCATCTTATGTTGAATATGAATACATTATATACTTAATTCAATACTCATGCTATAAAATCACTTAATTAATGTTATGATAGATAAATATTATTCAAAGTACTAATTATTTCATGATTGCATACACACATAAAATATAAATATTCAAATGAATACAAATGAGTTGGACCCCGCCATAAGTTTTAGATTTCATGACTCAAGTCATCAATATGGTAGAACCAAAACATGTCAAGACTTTTATAAAAATAAGGGGTGATAAAAATAGGCATAACACATTCATTATTCCATACAAAGCACTTACATCATAGTTAGACACTAGTATTGATGGTAGTGTTCAAATATGATGGTAGTGTCTACAGCCAAATAAATGAAACTTCTATAATCTAAAAACTAATCTAGTGTACTTTACACTTGTTTCTATTCCATATCTACCTAGGCATAACAAACTAGATAAGTACAATTGTTTCTTATTTATTAAAATATCTTTCAATAGTTGTACTTTACTATTTTTAGTAATCTTAGTTGTATAAATTCAAACTATTACTATATGAGTTTTATATTAATTAGCTTATTATATATTAGTTTATCACCCTTATGTTAGAGCTATTTTTATATTCTTAACCCTATACCCCACATACATGAATTTAGGGTTAAACATTCTGGTTAACCCATCCTATGTACTTATTTGAACCAAACCCTAGATTACATTTAGGGTTTCTCCTACAAAAAATCATTTTAAAAATGTTTTATTTATTTTATATATTTGATTTATCACATGGGAATAGATTAAGTAATGATTCTTCATATTTACCCCTAGGCCTTATACTATTTATCTTTGTGGGTGTGTCCAAATTTATAACTCTCATCATGCTTACTTCTATTAAAAACCATAGGAAAACCCATCCTTTGGATGGTTTATTTAATATTCTAGATGATCAATGTATTGCATATGAGGATATTATGTCATATCATCAATGTGATCAACCCTCCACTTTTTCTTACAACTATGATAATGAAAATACTAACAATGAAAATCTAAATCTAAATAAATATGTTGATAATCATAGCATGAGTTCATATGGCTATAATATAATTACCCACCTCTTGAATATTAATATGAGGAGCCTATTTCTCATATTTCTTCTACATCTATGAAAAAATCCCCAAAAATTTAAAAATGATAAACTTTTTTAGGGCATTACATAAAGATGATACAATAGACATGCAATAAATTAGCATTCATGATGTTAAAAATAGTAATTTATTGTGCATAACATAATGTATTTCCTCTCTTTACATAGATGAACATGTTGAAAAGGATGATTACCTACCTTCTTTCTAAATTATTTATAATGTTGAAAATCTTTTTTCTTCATTAGATCTCTCAAATGCAAATAGTGAAAGTACCTCTCTCTATATATCTCAATGATACAAAAACATATATTGTTAGAGTTACAATCACTAATAGCAGGGGTGAATTAGTGATGCAATATAATTTGAATTAAATTCCAATCCTTTCAAACCCATAATCAATTACCATAAGCATTCATAGAATATATAAGTCATTCATAACAATGAACAATAGATAATGTAAGATAACAAATACAACACAAGATTTATGTTGGAAAACCTCTTAGGAAATAAAACCCACTCTCAATCCTACATGCACATGGAGTAATTTTATTATAATATGATCATAAACATTAGACCTTTATTGAATCAATCACTTCATAAGGAGCACCTGCCCCTATCTATCTGAGCACCCACACAACTAGATTTGTGCAAGCTTCACCTTACAAGGAGGGACCAACCCCCTAGATGTTGAGCACCCACAATAACACCTATGAAATGAAAATATTATAATCACTAATTGACTAAAATCTGATGGATATATAATGTATATCATTTCTCTTCAACTCTACATGCTCTCTCTAACCTTTACACCCTCTTAATACATCCAAAATTATCACTCTACACTTCTTCGATCATACGCAACTAAAAAACCTATAGTATACACTCATAACATCATAAACATGATCATGAGATCATAAACATAGTCCATACTTTGATCTTCCTCTCAATTCATCTTCCAATCTCACACAATCATCTCCTATCCTTCACTCATACTCAAAACATACAAAATAGCCTTTTAGAGCAACATAGACCTAATCACTCATTTTCAACTAAAAAACCTACAAAAAATCTGATCTAATATCATAATTATGACCTATAGATCACAAAATTATCAATATGTTTTTCTCTTCATTCCATCCACTAGTAACCCTCACTCTCCTTTGTCCTTTGCCTCTCAACTCAATGCTCATTCAAATCTAGAAACCATCACCTTTGCTTTCACTCTTTATAGAGTCTTCATGGATATTATCTTCTTGATTGACTATAAGACTTTCCTTAATACTTAATAATTATATCACACTAATAAATATCTCAAATCCATTCTCATAGGTTGACCATTACCTCATTATCCCCAAACCACCATTAGGTCATGGTGAGACCTAAAGCAATTAGGCCTTCATACTCACACATTACATGTGAGACTATTTGGACCACTTACAGATTCTACTAATGCTTTGAACATATAAAAACTATCTCCAATATACCCTTACTAACTCCTTCATATGTTCACTCCACCTATAACACCAACTCAACACTTGAACCTACCAATTAGGTATCCTCGCTCTTCAAGTCTTCATGCACAAATAACATTGTCTCAAACTTTTGAAGCAACTACTAAAATATTTCACATAGCCATATGATTAGATCACATTGGTGAACCCTTAAATACCTCTATAATATCTCCATTTATTTTAGACACTTTAACACTGGCTCTAAGAACTCAATTCAACACTCTCATTATGACCACTCTGACTGGTCATATATAGTCAAACCATTTTGACTCTCCACAACTGAATATGGAAAACATAAGACTTCCAATACCTTTTCATGAACCTTTGAAACTTTATTCACATCTTAATTTCATTTTTTTCCTCAAATATTCTCATAATATCTTTAACTTACCTCTATAAGATGGTCACTCAAATTGTCATTACATTCAATAAACACAATCAACTTCTAGGTCTTTTTTCACACTAAAGATAGATTGTTCAAACCTCAAAAATCTAAATAGATAGTATTCATGGACTATAAAACACTCTCCAATATTTATTTCATCTTTAAACATCAAAATACTATCAATAATGATTCAATTATCCTTATTGGGTCACTTACACAACATGGTCAAACATAGTCAACTTTGGAGCTCAATATCTTTGATTGTATAGATATTCAAACCTTCTAACTTAATTATATGGATTTACATTAAATTTATCTTCAAATTTTATTTTTACATCACCTTAAAATTCATCTTGGATCAAAATATATTAGTAAAATACTAAGGATTGATTATCCTTCACAATTTTGAATATTCAAATTCTAACGGTCATTGTTCAAACACTTAAACTATTAGAACACAACTATCTATTGAGAGGGGGGATGAATAAATTGATTTATTAAAATTAGTCCTTTAATACTTTTAATTCAAATTAAAAATTATATGTAGAGATCACACACACATAAATAGACACAACACTTAGTGTACGTAGAAAACTCAATATAAGAAAAACCATGGTGAGAATAGCTACTAGAATTTACTATTATAATCCACCCTCACAATCAAAACCTCACTGGTTATAATATTCAATGTCACCAACCCTAAGGAGACACTAATCCCTTATTTTAGAGCACCTAATCCCTAACTGAGCACCAACTTAGCTCTTATGATGGCACCTACCTATCAGATCTATAATGGAGCTATAAGTCTTGATTATAAAATTGATTCCAAAATGAATCTAGTTTTATGTTATAGTCTTATTCTATAATTGCTCATGCTCTAATTTACATCTCTCTCTTCATCTCTACCTCTATCCCTCTTAATTTGGCTCTTTTTCCACACATAGTATATATCCTAAATGATGTATATATGCATTGGATCTAGGTATCACATATTCTTTGAGTTCATACTTGGTCATTAACACATCATGCTCCATTTTTTTTGGAACTCTGTTCATATTTATTTAATGACAAGTTTCCCACTTCTTTAATTCATACACCACCACCATAATTCTCTATCTTTTATTATATTTATCATATATCAGGCTCTAGATTATACACATGCCATTTTTTTTAATTTACATTTATTAAATCAAACTATATCAATCTTTGTGTCATAAAATGCATCTTACCTAAGTATTCTATTGCTTGAATATTGAGATTAAAAAATCTTTAAAAACTCTATTAAGGTGTGGAGCTAAAAGCTTCACCAAATGAGTATTTTGCAGGTTGCTGGTGTTACACAGTCACCGGCATCGATCAGGAGCGACCGACATCGATCAGGATTCAACTAAGAGATGCCGGCGTCGGTTATGTTCAGCCGATGTCGGTCAGGTGCAGATAGGCAGGGACCAATGTTGGTCACCTGTGCATCTAGAATGCTATTTTCATGGACAGAACAGAATGTTTGCATGATAGGATTAAGTGTTAGTCTTAAGTCCGCATCTCTATCTTTAGTAAGACTGTTTAGAGCCCTTGATTAGGAGGTGCATCTAATGGCTGTAATTGTATGCTCATGTTTCCTAATATTATATATAGGATTAGATCTTCTTAGATTATAGGGAATTGAATAGTACAAGATTGTATATGTGTATTAATCCAGGTTGTTGGAGTTGATTGTAATTGAGAGAGAGAGCTCTTGAGGGAAAGAGATCTAGAAAGAGATCTGTACATCTGAGAGAGATGTGGAAGAAAAGAAGTTTCTTCAATTGTATTCCTTCTGTAAAGATTTTAATACAAGTTTTCAGGGTGGTTTCTTGTATCTCTTATTGTTTGCTATTTTTTAATTCTAGTTACTTATCTTTCTAGTTTAATTCCGCATTTAGTTGCTTTCACATAGTAATCAACTTTGTTGGTTGATCCCCAACATACTCACCATTGAACTTAAGTTTTGAGCCATGATCTGATGATCCTCATTCAATTGTCCCAACATTAAAAAATAACTATTAGATCAAGCTCATATGCTCTATTAGATCCTTAAGAGATTTTAAACTTTAACACTTCAACTTTAAGTTGTAACCATTAATATTTATCTCAGTATCATGAGATTAGGACACTTGGCACTCTTACATGCCTTCTACACACTACTATCAGTGCCCATGCTTGTGACACTTGGCACCCTCACATGCATTCTTAAGTTATTTGACTTATTGACTTTGATGTGCATCATCGGATCTACATCATGCGATTAAGTGCTAACCATTGATAAAGCTCAAATAAATATTAAGTCAAGGAATTAGGAAATATTAAAGTCTTTAATCACTGCTCCAAGCTGGAAATCACAAGGTTGAAGGGTCCAGTTGCACAATGATGAGGAAGACTTAAGTTGTAACTTAAGTGACTAAATCCCACCTATATCTAGTCAACATAAAAATAGAAGTGCCTATGAATTCCATGGCCAAAAATCATAGGTTTTTATTGAGAAACCCTAGTAATGGTTGAGAGCAAAGATAAATAAATTCTAATCTCATTTCTCTTCATCTATACCTATGGACCATATATATGATATGAACTTGAAAAACCCATAACGAATCTTCTATCAATTTCTCTACAAATATCTAGAAATAGTTTATGTAAAATCATGACAATTTTATATGAAAAGATTGCAACTTGTGCAATTATAAAACATGCTCTTCTCTCCATCAATATTTACTATGATTGATCCTTTAACATCAATGACATCCATAGTGCCAACCATATCCATTTTGACATCAATGATAATCATATTTCTAACAATCTCCCCCTTTGTCATTAGTGGCAAAATAAATGCTATGATCTTGTAATACATTCGCTGCTCCTTCTCTAGCATTGACTATACTTGTATTGGATTCTGATGAATGTGAGTTGAATCTATTCATACCAAACTTTTTCCCCCTTAGGTAATGTAAGATTTACCTAAACACACCTTGGACACATGCTTTTCTCCTTCTTTGATAAATATAAAGCTTTTATAGAGATCATTTGCATGTTTTCTCCCCCTTTCACATCAATGGCAAAGAGATGCCAACTTTTTCACTATTTGTCCAAATTTTTCTCCCCCTTTATCAGATAAAGGAGTTTGTCTAATAATATGAAACTGTTAACTCATTGTAAATTTACAAAAATATGCATACCTAAGTTTCATTTTCTCTCTTCTTTCATGGATTAACAAAGCTTTAGTGATCCTTCCCCTAGACTCATGCCCTATTACTAGGATCTAGTGATGTGATGTAGGAGCCACCACTCCCATTTTCTATCTCAAATACTCAAATTATTATTTGGAAAGAAGTTTGGTGAATATGTTTAAAATTTGATCCTATGTTGGCACATATTCCATTATGACCTCTAGATCTACAACCTTTTCTCTTAATAAGTGATACTTGATTGATATGTGCTTAGTTCTGGAATGCATCACTGGATTCTTTGATATGTTAATAACACTTGAATTTTCACAAAGAATAGAGATAGGTGATTTGTATTCTAACTTGATGTATTTAAGTGTTTTTTTCATCCACAATACTTGAGTGCAACATACCACTTCTACAACATACTCTATTTCTACTGTAGAAAAAGTAACTAACTCTTGCTTCTTGCTTAACCATGAAACAAGTTTGTTTCTGAAGAAAAATACACCACCACTAGTGCTTCTTCTATCATCCACACTTCCTACCAAATTATCATCTATATATTTTGTCAAAGTGAAATATTCACCTTTAAGATATCATAGGCCATATTCAATTGTACTCTTGATATATCTAAAGATTATTTTCACTTTATTGAAATCTTGAAACCATGCATATTGCTTGCATGATATCTGGTCTTAATGAAGTTAGGTATAACAAGCTACCTATTATTGATCTATATAAATTTTTATTTACATCAAGGGACTCATCCATTTTTCTCAACTTACAACCATTTATCATGGGAGTACCTATTGGTTTTGTTGTCTTCCATTCCAAACTTCTTGAAAATTTCCATAGAATGCTTAGTTTGAGATATAAATATCCCTTCATCAGTTTGTGCCATCTAGAGACCAAGGAAGAAAGAAATTTATCCAATCATAGACATCTAAAACTCATTTTGCATTTTAATAGTAAATTCTTTGCACATTCTATTGTTGTTGCCACCAAAAATGATATCATATACATATACAACAATAATTAACATATGCTCACCTTGAGATTTGAAGTACATATTATTGTATGCATATCCTTTATTGAATCCTTGTTGTTATAAGTACTGGTCTAATCTTGAATACCATACTTTAGGTGCCTATTTTATATTATATAGAGCTTTCTTCAGTCTAAAAACATAATCTTCTTCTTTTGATGGCTAAAATCTTCAAGTTTTTCTATATAGACTTCCTATTCTAGGTTTTTATTCATGAAAGCAAACTTAACATCCATTTGATAGACTTTAAATTTCTTATAAATAGAGAATGATAGAAACATTCTTATGGATTCCAATCAAATAAATGGAGAAAATGTTTCCTCAAAATCTATGCCTTCAAATTGTGCATATCCTTTGCACACGATTTTGGCCTTATTTCTTATGACAGTTCTATATTCATTGAGTTTGTTTCTAAAGACCCACTTTGTACCTATTACATTCTTATTTAAAGGACTTGGAAATAATTCCCAAGTTTTGTTCTTTTCAATTTGGCTCTTGTTCTTCTTCCATGACTTTTATCCAATTCTCATCCTTGCTAGCTTCAACATAGTTCTTAGGCTCAATTTCAGATATTAGAACAAAACTTATTTAATCCTTTTTCATTGAAACTCTTTTCCTTGTCTAAACTCCTTCATTTTTATTTCTAATAATTTGATCTATAAGATGATCCTTTTGAAAAAATCTTGTGGGTGGCTTTTCATTTACTTCCTTAGGCTCTTCATTAGCTAATTCATCTTTAGACTCTGATTCTTCTTCATAAACGTCTTTGTCAGGATTAACATGTTTCAAGCCTTCATCAACCTTGACATTGATACTCTCTAAAATAGGACTTGGAAATAATTCCCAAGTTTTGTTCTTTTCAATTTGGCTTAGTTCTTCTTCCATGGATTTTATCCAATTCTCATCCTTGCTAGCTTCAACATAGTTCTTAGGCTCAATTTCAGATATTAGAACAAAACTTATTTAATCCTTGTTCATTGAAACTCTTTTCCTTGTCTAAACTCCTTCATTTTTATTTCTAATAATTTGATCTATAAGATGATCCTTTTGAAAAAATATTGTGGGTGGCTTTTCATTTACTTCCTTAGGATCTTCATTAGCTAATTCATCTTTAGACTCTGATTCTTCTTCATAAACGTCTTTGTCAGGATTAACATGTTTCAAGCCTTCATCAACCTTGACATTGATACTCTCTAAAATAGGACTTGGAAATAATTCCCAAGTTTTGTTCTTTTCAATTTGGCTTAGTTCTTCTTCCATGACTTTTATCCAATTCTCATCCTGGCTAGCTTCAACATAGTTCTTAGGCTCAATTTCAGATATTAGAACAAAACTTATTTAATCCTTGTTCATTGAAACTCTTTTCCTTGTCTAAACTCCATTTTTATTTCTAATAATTTGATCTATAAGATGATCCTTTTGAAAAAATCTTGTGGGTGGCTTTTCATTTACTTAGGCTCTTCATTAGCTAATTCATCTTTAGACTCTGATTCTTCTTCATAAACGTCTTTGTCGGGATTAACATGTTTCAAGCCTTCATCAACCTTGACATTGATACTCTCTAAAATAGGACTTAGAAATAATTCCCAAGTTTTGTTCTTTTCAATTTGGCTTAGTTCTTCTTCCATGAATTTTATCCAATTCTCATCCTTGCTAGCTTCAACATAGTTCTTAGGCTCGATTTCAGATATTAGAACAAAACTTATTTAATCCTTGTTCATTGAAACTCTTTTCCTTGTCTAAACTCCTTCATTTTTATTTCTAATAATTTGATCTATAAGATGATCCTTTTGAAAAAATCTTGTGGGTGGCTTTTCATTTACTTCCTTAGGCTCTTCATTAGCTAATTCATCTTTAGACTCTGATTCTTCTTCATAAACGTCTTTGTCAGGATTAACATGTTTCAAGCCTTCATCAACCTTGACATTGATACTCTCTAAAATCTTATGTATCCTTTTGTTGTAACATATGTAAGCTTTGATTTAGGTGGAATAACCAAGAAGTATTCCCTCATCACATCTTGATTCAAAGATTCCCAACTTATCTTATTTTATCTTGATGTAACATTTTCTACCAAACACTCTATAATACTTAACAGAGGTAGATTTTCCATACCATAGTTCATATGGGGGTTTATCATTATTTACCCTCAATTGAACTCTATCCAAGATTTATATTATTGTTTGTACCACTTCTCTCCATTATCCATTAGGTAACTTGGCCTCTTTTAGCATTATTCTGGCCATCTCCTTGACTATTCTATTATTTCTTTCAACAACTCCATTCTACTATGGAGTCCTTGTTGTAGATTAATGCCTTTTGATTACATACTTCTCACAATATTATATGGACTCATTTTAGGTGAATTCATTGCCTCTATTAGATCTTAAGCATTTTTTTTTGTCTAATCTCATTCTATACCATGGCCATAAAGATCTTGAATCTTTCAAATGTCTGAGACTTATCCTTAAAAAAGGTTACCCATGTCATTCTTGAGTAATAATCTATTACAAGCATGAAGTATTTTTCTCCTTTAGACCCTCTTTTCTTAGTAAGACCACAAAGATCAATGTGAACTAATTCTAAAGTCTTTGTAGTTGCATACTCCTTTGTTTGAAATCTTACCCTTGTTTGTTTGTTTTGCTAACATTCTTTGCAAGTAGTGTCTAAAAGTTTTGTTATCTTAGGCATGTGTCTAACACACTTATTTGAGCTCAATTTTACTAGGTTATCAAAGTTGACATGACCCATTATTCTATGCAATAAACAAATTTCATTAATCTTTTCGATTACTTCACTTAGATTATAAATATTACATTCAGTTCTTTTCCCTTCAACAACTAATCTTCTAGATCTCATTATATTACAACCTTCTACATTAAATGTGACTTTATATCCATTGTCACACATTTGGTTGACACTTAGCAGATTATGTTTCAATCCTTCAACATAAATGACATCATGTGTAGGCAATTTTCCATCTATATTCAAGGTTCCTTTACCATGAATCTTTACTATAGTGTTGTTTCCCAAGCTAACAGATCCTTCCTTACATTTACTCAGTTTGATGAACTTGCTCTTGTCACCATTTATGTGTTTTGATCAACCACTATGTATCACCCCCAAATTTTGCTCCTTGACATGGAGTGCAATTTGAGCAATCATAGATTGTGCAACTTTTTGATATTTCATTTTCTATGCATCCTTAGGTTTATTGTTTGGCTTATTTTTCCCTTTTTCAGAGACTTTTGAACCTTTGTTCACACTAAGAGGCATGATTTTATTTTTATTTTGAATTTTTGGTCTTATAAAGTTTGTTCTACATTTTTTAGCTATGTGACCAAAATTATTGCAATTATAGCATATTACATTTGTATCTAACAAGGGGACAAATGATTTTTTTCTTATAAAGTTTGTTCTCCTTTTAGGTATAACCGTACATTCACTAGCCTTGTGACCAAACTAATTATAAGTATAACAATAACCATAAAAAAATCAAGAATACCTGGTCATAACATTTATTTGTGCAAAATGAAGAGGTCTTCTTAACTCTAGCTTCTTCAAGTCTCTCACTCTTATGTAACCATTTGTATCAGCAAACTTTATGTTCTGCATCTTTCTTGAGTTTGCAGAGATTGACTCATGGTTCTTCTTATTTTCTTTAGGATTCTTTTCTCCTTTAACTTTCTTCACATTAGTAGTTCTTGTTTCTATCTTTATATCTCTGGAGGCATCTTGCAAGCTTTTTCATTCTTTGTTCCTGACTCTCCTACTTTGAAGTTTTCATATAAGTATGCAAATGTACTAGTTATAGGACTTTTCCCTTTTTCAAAACTAAGACTATATTTACCTTTTGATGGAATTTGAGATTTGATCAATTCATCAATAATTTTTGAACCTCCTTTCAGCATTAGACCTTTGTTTATTTGTTCTTTAGATTTTTAATTTATTTTCTCAAAGCCACTATTTATGCTTCTAACTTCATGCATTCATTATATTTATATTGTAGTTCAAATTTGATTACATATTTTATTATTTTAGCCTCTTCAACTTGTGTCTTTAGGCTAACTACCATCTAATCATATTTTTCAAGACTTTTGTATACTTTTTCAATCTCTTTTTGTGCTTGATTCCTCTGCTTTGCGTTATCTTTTCTTAGATTTTCAATTTCATCTAGAGAACAAATGAGTTCACCCTCTAGATCCACTTCCCTTCCTCTTCTTCATCAAAGCCTTTAACTTCTTATTTTTCTTGATCCACAGATGTTAATTCTAATGTCATGAATAAGTATTCATTTCCTACAGCTATAAAGACATAATCATGATCATCATCTGAGATATCACACTCATCCAATGAATCACTATCTTATTTTATGTGCAATCCCTTCTTATTTTTGAAGAAGTTCTTCTTCTTGGAGTAGTGAAGTTTCATATTTTTACTATCCTCTTCTTACTCAAAGTTATCATTTTTGTTATAAGGGCATTTAACATCAAAATGTCCTATCTTAACATAGTTAAATCATTTAAAGGGTAACTTACCTTTGTATTTTCTAGACCCTCTTATTAATTTTATAGCAAAGTTAAATTCTTCATTAGTCTCCTTAGATCTAGATGTAGGTGCTTCTTCTTTTACTTGTTTAGCTACTTTGAATGCATCTTCTCTCTTAAAAGTATCTACTTCTCCCATTCTTATCTCATAGTCTGTGAAGGTTCCATGCAACTCATCAATAGTGAGTTTATCCAGATCTCTTGCTTCCTCTATTATAATGATTTTAGAGTCATACCTTGATGGCAGATATCTTAGGACCTTTTTGATAATGATCAAATCTTTCATCTCTTTTCTAAGGCCTCTAATTGCATTGAATATTTCATCTACTCTAAGGAGGTAGTCTACAATTTTCTCTTCTTCATTCATTTTAATACTTTCAAACTTGCCTTTGTATGTTTGTAGCTTGGCTTGCTTTACCTTATTATCACCTTAATAAATACTATTCAACTTGTTCCAAGTATCTTATTCATTTTGACAATGCATTACTTTAATAAAATTTGAGTTAGAAAATCCACAAATAATAGATTTTTTGTCTTGGCATTGATCTCATATGCCTTGTTTCTAGCCTGATTAGTAGGAGTTATAGCAAGAGTTGTATACCCATTTACAATAGACATACATACATCAAACCCTAATGAAGATAAATATGCTTCCATTCCAATGCTCTAAAATTCATAATTTCATCCATGAATTAGAGGTGATTTATTCGAGGAATATCCTTCTTGACTAGACATTTGTGTTCACCGTCCAAGATTTACCCGAGCTAATTAATCTTCTTCTAAAGAACCAAGGATCTGATATCAATTATTCAAACACAAATATCTATTAAGATGGGGGTTGAATTAGTATATTGATTAAAATTAGTCCTTTAATACTTTTAATGCAAATTAAAAATTATATGCAAAGATCACACACAAAAATAGACACAACACTCAATGTATGTGGAAAATCCAATATGGGAAAAACCACAGTGAGAATAGCTTCTAGAATCTACTATTCTAATCTAGCCTCACAATAAAAACCTCATTGGCTAAAATATTTAAGGGCACCAACCCTAAGGAGATACCAATCTCCTAATTTAAGAGCACCTACTCTAAGGAGTCATCTAATCCCTAACTGAGCACCAACTCAACTCTTTTGATGGCACCTACCTATTAGATTTATAATGGTGTTAAAACTCCTGATTACAAAATTGATTCAAAAATGAATCTAGTTTTATGTTACAAACCTATTATGTAACTTCTCATGCTCTTCTTTGCATCTCTCTCTTCCTCTTTGCCTTTCTCCCTCTCAATTTGACTCTTTTTCCAAATAGGTTTCTTGCATCTTGAATTCACACACCATAACCATAATTCATTATCTTTTACTATATTTAGCATATATCAAGATATAAATTTGATACACATGTTATTTTATTTTATTTAGATTGATTACAATAATCTATATTATTCTCTATGTCATAAAATTGATATTACCTACGTGTTCCATCACTTGAACATTGAGGTGAACAAATATATAAATAATGACCATTGATCTTAAGATTAATGTCATGATATAATGATCCTCATTCAATTATCCCAAATTTACAATTCAACTATTATATCAAGCTCATGTGCTCCATTAGATCCTTCTGAGCTTTCAAACTTAATGCTTCAATTTTAAGTCACAACTATTGATATTTGTCTTAGTCTCTTGAGATTAGGATAATTAGCACTCTCAAGCACCTTTTGAATGCTTTAATGTAATTTTGCACACTTGTGACACTTGGCACTCTTACATGCCTTCTACACACTGCTATCAATGCCCATGCTTGTGACACTTGACACCCTCATGTGCATTCTCAAGTTCTTTGACTTATTGAATTTATTGCATGTCATTACATCTACCTCATGTAATTAAGCACTAACCATTGATAAAGATTGGATAAATATTAAGGGACTTATAAAATATTAAAGTCTTTGATCACTACTCTAATCTAGTAATCACTAGGTTAAAAGGGTCAATTTCAAAATGATGAGGAAGGCTTAAGTTATAACCTAAGCGATTAGTTCCCATCTATATCTAGTCCACATAAAAATAGAAGTGCCTGAACACCAAGACCAAAAAACATAGGGTTTACTGAGAAACCCTAGCAATGGATGAGAGAAAATATAATTCAATTTTGAGCTTATTTCTCTTCATCTGAACCTCTAGACCATATATATGAGATGCACTTGAAAAACCCGTAACGAATATTTTATCAATTTCTTAACAAACATTTGTAAATAGTCTTTATAAAATCATGACAACTTTATATGATAAGATTGTAACTTGTATAATTATAAAACATGTTCTTCTCTCCATCAATATTTCCTGTGACTAATCCTTTGACATCAATGACATCCATAGTGCCAACTATCTCCCTTTTGAGATCAATGACAATCATATTGCAAATAATCTCCCCCTTTATCACTGATGTAAAAATAAATGTTTTGATCTTATAATACATGCTCTTCTCCTTTGGTATTGAATGTACTTACATTGGCTTCTGATGAACATGAGTTGAAGATGTTCATTCCAAACTTTCTCCCCCTTAGGCAATGGAACATTTGACTAAACACACCTTGGACACATGATTTGCTCCTTCTTTGGAAAACATAAATATTTTAACTAGATCTAATGATGCACAACAAAGTTGATAAGTTAAAGAAAATTAGAATGCATGCAAGGGTGCCAAGTGTCACAAGAATGGATACTGACAACAATGTTCAAAAGCCACACAAGGGTACCATGTTTTACTAGCATGAGCACTGATATAAGTCTGTAGAAGGCATGCAAGAGTGTCAAGTGTTACAAGCATGAGGATTTATGGTAAAGTGTTTAGATCATGCACGAGAGTGCCAAGTGTCCTAATCTTAGGATACTAAGACAAAGATCAATTGTTATGACTTAAAGTTAAAACATTAAAGTTTGGAAGCTCGAAAGGATATAAGGAAGCATGTGACCTTGATCTAATGGTTATGTTTTGAAGTTGGGAAAATTGAATGAGGATCATTAAATCAAGGTGAAAAAATTAAGATCAAAGTTTAGTATTTAAATATTTATTCATCTCAATGGTCAAGTGACAGAACACTTAGGTAAGATGCACTTAATTCAACTCTCTAATGATGACCACTTAGAATTTTCATATGCAGTCAAAGTATAGTCAAACCATTTTGAATATCCACAACTAAATATGCTCAATATAATACTTTAAATACCTTCTCATGAACCTTTGATACTTTATTAATATCTTCATATTCATTTATTTCCTCAAATCTACTCAGAACACCTTCAACTTTTATCTGCAAGATGGTCATGCAAACTGTTATTACATTTAATAAACATAGTCAACTTATAAATATTTTTTCACACTAAATATGGATTGGTAAAAACTAAAAAATATGAATAGATATTATTCATGGAGTATAAAACACTCTCCAATAGTTAGTTTATCTTGAAACATCAAAATACTATCAAGAACAACTCAATTATCCTTCTTAGGTCACTTAAAGAACATGGTCAAACACATAGTCAACTTTAGAGCTCAATATCATTAATAGTACACACATTCAAACCTTATAAATAAATTTTATGCATGTGTCTTGAATTATTATTCAACTTTTATTTTTACATCGCCTTCAAATTTATCTTGGATCAAAAGATATTATCAAAATACTGAGCACTAGTTATCCTTAACAAATTTGAATATTCAAATTCCAATGGTCACTATTTAAACACTTTAACATCAGACACTTTGTCATCATCTCATGCTCTCACATAATTTTATCAAATGAAATTTATCAATATCCTTAGGATTATCTTGGTCTTTACCTTGCAATGCTCACCATTGATCTTAGAACCTCACTTTTGTGATTAAGACACTTGGCATCCTCGTGTGCCTTCTAAGCACATTGACTATTTACCTATAATGAATTTCCACCACCTGGAAGCCCTAGATTCCTTTTGAGCATATTTTTACATTTTAACTCAATTCACTTTGTTGTATCATAACATCATGATCATGCACTCACCATTTTTCTCTATCTGATATGTTTCATGCTCACCATAGATTTGCTACTCAAACTTTGTGACTGTGACACATGTCACTAGTGCATGCCTTATGAGCATCCTTTGACATATTGAATTTCATGCACATAATTGGATCACTAATAACAATATCAAATCATCCAATAGATCATTATTTAATTAGAATAAATTCTAGCCATTACATCTATAATATGATTAAACACTCACCATAGATATTTGATAATGCAAATTTGGCTAAGTATGAGAACTTAGTAAATTATGTTTGAGAAGCCAATTTTGCACCTTAATAACTTTTTCTACGCTCTATGTCCAAACCTAAAATTTTAACCATATGATATTCTCACATAAGATAATCCATCCATGTATCAAACTATTCCTAAAAACTTCACACATGTGAAATATGATGCCATCAAACCACTTAGTCTTGTCTATTAAGATGACTACTTGAGCTTAGACATTCAATTGAATGCTTTGATGAATTATGTTCACTTCTATAAGCATTCTAAGCACTCATAACACCCCATAGGGTCTTTGAAACATGTGCATATCATCAATAACATCCATCAACCTACCTATCCAATTTACTACTGAAGATCCATGTTGGAACATTGATCATACTATGAAATTACCACTTAGTCATGAAATCACCACTTTGTCATTATCTATGACATCAATGCACACATGACATAGACCATTGACATCAATGACAACACACTTTAAAATAATATCCCCTTTTATTATTTATGGCAACCTCTTCTTCTCCTTAACCCCCTTTTCCATTAATGATAAAGTGGACTAAAAGGCCACCAAGCTTCCCTCTGTAAAGAGGATTACAAATAAAGTTAGTCAAGGATTAGTTAAGAAAACATGAAAAATGCATTAAAGACATAAAAAAAAAACATAGCCTATCTATTCATGAAATAATTACAAGTATAGAAATAAACACTTGAAATAAAGCAACACCAATTACCTTCTCAAGTGGATTCACCATACAAGTGCAGCTCAAAAGCATGTTCTCCCTTGATCAGGAGTTCTTGTTTTCATCAATAATGGTGGTAGCTCATCCCATGTCTTAAGAATTATTTTCATAACTTAGGCTTAAAGTAGATGAAATCTCCTTTCTAACCTATCAAATGAATCTTGATAATGAAAACCAATGATCAACATAAAGGATTGTGGAAAACTTTGCAAAAATCAAGCTTAAAAATGATGTTCATGGCCTCTCTATTTATAGATTTTTGAGATTGATCAAGATCCACCATGACCATCCATCTCAAGATTTATATGTGTGGCCATGAATTAATCCAATTATATAATTAAATCCATAAATATCCCTCATAAATATTTGGGATAGATTGGCATTTAAGAGGCATGGAAGGTCTTAATGAGGCATGGGAGACCCATAATCTTGATATTTTATGCATTTATGGCTTATGGATGCCACCTCATATGATGATGTCATTAGGTGATGTAGTTAATATAAATCAATTTTCAAAAATAAATATTCAACAACTCTCATGGAAAATCCACCTAAGGTCTTGATTTAGATCAATTAGCCTTAAACAAGGTTAATCAAAATTTGTGCAATTATTTTAAAATTGGCCCTCAGTTAATCAAAATAGTCAAAAAGTCATATTACTGGGTTATAATTTGGCTAGAGAATAATTAGAATGTGATGTTAGAAGAATCAGAACCATATTCCCCTTTAGGATGATACCAACACAAAATAACAAAGGTATGTGATGTGTACTAATAAATTAGAAGAAAATATTGATCTAGAGCACAAAAAAGCAAAATCATCATTTTGACTTGAAATGAATTGATCAAATTTAGGTATCACATAAAATGAATTTCCCTATTTAGAGATACTTTCACCTAAATTAGAAAATGTAAATGATAAGCTCAAACCATTTAGCACATTTTATGGATTTTGTCCTAAAATGTGTATTTGAGTGCAATTAGAGTAAGACTGAGAATTTCAACATAAATGGTATTAGGAATTGGATGTTTACATGTTTACCCTATTTGAGAAGGTGCAGAAAGATATTCAAGAAAAGTAACATCTTTTCATATAAAATATTTGTCAATAAGAAATTGGAAATGACCCATGATGCCCCCTCGATAGGTGATATTAGGATGAAATAGAATGATGGAATCTTGAAAAGAGAGAGAAGGTGAGAGATTAACCCATGGAATAGATCACATCTAGATGAGCTAATGCTTTCACACGTGGTCACCATCAATGATCAAAATATAATTTAGAGGTAAAATAAGCCCCAGTAGATGGGGAAAATGGGAAAGATACAATCCATAAATGTAAGGGACACACCTTAAATGTACCAAATTTGAGAGTACAAGATATGTGCTTATGGAATTTATCAATCCTAAGATAAGTTGCACACTAAATATTGTCATCATGGGAATTAGTGTTGAGAGCTTGGAATTAGAGGAAAAGAGATAATGTTCTAATTCAATAAGGGAAGCACCACTAGAATGGGGTCTCCAAAGAGAAGATAATAAGAAGTGCCTTAGTAGAGTAGATTTGATCATGATAAGATAGTTGTGCCCTAGTAGAGATAATTTTGATCACTGATAAAGAATAAATAATGTTTTTTCCCCTATAGAGCTGATTTGATTCTAACATTATTTAGATGTTATGCCCCAACATGGTCAATTGGAAAGCAAAATAGCTCAAGGATATAATCCAAAAAATAGGTTAAAGTGAGTAGGTGTAAATGTACATAAGATGTTGTAATGGCTTAGAAAGACACATGAAACCTACAATATGAGAATGCACAAACTGATGAGAGAGATGAAAATAAGAATGGAGATGATTGAGATGACTCCAAATGTATAAGACAAGTGGATGCTGCCTACATAGTTCCATGGACTCATGTTATAACATGAACTTTAGGACAATGTAGTTCACCCAAGTTTTGGGGAGAATGGAAAGAGGAATGATGAAAACTGACCAATAATTGATTAGACTCACAATGTATGCAAAAATATATATGTCTAAGTATAGATTCAAGTGTTAAAATGAATGATACCTAGATGCCTATTTTCCAATTATGAGCCTAGATTATGGAAAGTATTGTTAAAAATTATTCATCAAAGTGATGTTAACATTAAGAATTTTAAACCTAAGCACAAAGTTCTTGCTATAGCAAAATAAATGAGGCATCATAATTATGAATAACTTAGAATGATATAATATTCCAATTGCACTGAGCTCATTCAAATGTGAATACCTATAACTAATGGTAAAACAATGACCAAAACTAGAGTCATGGCTATTTACATTTAAATAAAAAAAGTAAAGACAAAAGAAAACAAGACATTTTTAAAAAATGAGATCAAGATAAAAATAATAGAGATCTATGTGGACCATCAAGATATACTTGGAAAATTAAAAAAAGAAGTAAGACTAAATAGGAAAACAAAAGACTAGACAATAAATAATAATCAAATAAACACACAAAAAATATTTTTGAGTTTTTAAATGTTTTACGAATGTTTTTGGAATTTTTGAAAGTATCTCAACTCGATTGAGGATTAAGAGATACAGAATGGTCTAGCTCATGAAACAATGAGAGAATATTAACTTAAAATGTTTATAATATAGTGAGAGCGTATGATAAGAGGGACTAAGTTGACCTTGACATGAATTGAACACAGCCTATATAACCCCAAAATAATCCCAATTCATAGTAATTATGCCCACATAAAAGGCAATGAAAAACTAACTAGGTCACAACAAGTTCAAAAATAAAGGTAAATAATAAGATAAATAATAATAGTAGTGACCAGATAATGTGACAATGCATGATAAAAAGGTGGTGTACCTAATTTACCCATAGGTGGTTATAATTAAGAAACAACATCATAATACTAATTTTCCCATAGGTGGTTATAATTAGTGATACTAAATAAGATGATATATGAAAGATAACTTATCAGATCAAATGTCACACTACTACCATAGACTATCATTGAACATAAAATTCTATAATTATTGAAACTAGATCGAAATCACCCTGTAGAAAGTGTAGGATGAACCAATGGAACCAAGATCAAAATAAGATCAGTAAGATGACTAAAATCAAGCCTTGGTCAATAGTAAATAAATGGTATAATGAAATGATCAAAAGAAAATTGGCTATAGTGGAAAAAAATTTGCCCTCAAGTGATGATTGGTTTAGATTGCTCACAAAATGGTGAGAGTGCTACTTAGGTTTCTCATAAAATGGCAAGAGTGTTCAAACATAACAATTGATCACAAAATGGTGAGAGTGTAGAAAATGGGTGAACAAGCTGACCTCAATAGAAATTGAGCACTGCCTATATAGTCCTTAAGTACCTCAAGTCAATGTAGTTCAAACAACATGGTTCATGGATCACAATGGTATAATAATGCCTAAAAAAGGTCTATAGAGTTTCTCCAAAGAGATGAGGCATGCTAATTCAAAAATTTAAAAATGGTTTTTCTGCTCTTTCTGGCAAGGAGATGCATGTCCTAGTTGATATGTGAGACAACAAAAATGATAGTTATAAAGTTGATACCTAATTCCATTTCAAAAAATTTACTTTGTCAATAACTAGTTATAGATCTAGATCTCAATAATGTGTTTGCAATCTTCATTGATCATTGATTCTATTTCCTTCAAACATTGAGATAAGATATCCTTATAGCCTTGACAAAGGAAAGGATTGCCAGTGATAGATGATATAAGTGGGTAATGAATGGGTGGGTGATAATGGAATGTATAATTAATGAGAAAAAATGAAGATCAGGACTTTTAGTCACACATAATGTTTTTGATGTCAGATTTGATATAAATTTGGTTGTGGCAGGGCCAAAGACCTTTTAAGATGCTTTCAATATGACCACCAGATTTTTTTATTATTTGAGCTTGAGATTAGATACCATATGATTATGTTGTAGATTAGAAGTTATTTTTATTTGATCTTGAATTATATCTTTAGTATGAAGTGAAGATCTTTTATTCTTAGTTGTTGGTGCCTCAATGAGGTTTTCACCAATGAACTAATTATAATCATCCCATAGCACCTATGAGAAGGTTTCATGAAGAGATGCTAACATTTGAATCTAATTGTCTTCTAGCACCTTCAAAAATATTTCACTAAAAGATGTTGAATTTTATATTTGTTTATCCCCTAGCACCTTAGAAAAAGGTTTCACTAGGATATTGTTCTTTTATTGAATGAATGGATTCTTCATCCCGTTGATATTCTATAAATGCTATGTCACCATGGATGTATTTCAACAAAGTGTGATTATGTTAGTCCTAATTGATGTTTGTGGGAAGTAGAATGTCAATATAATGGCCATGTTAGGTGGTAATAATGGTGGGATGATGAAAAGTAGAAAAATACTTGTAGAAGATACTAGTATAACTTGTATCGATGATGAAGTAATCATCCTCAAAAATCATAAAAGGATCACAAATATATTAAAATTGATATGTAAGGCAATTGTAACTGACGTTGTCACAACCACGATTATAATCTTTCTCTAAATCTGATTCTAAAGCAAGGGACTCTAAATCCAATGTCATAATTGATGTTTATTATATTTCAGATGCTAAATCTAATGTCAGTTTAGAAATAAAACTTGACTCTAATATTGATTCTTCATTTGATGTAGTTATTTTGATAATGTTTGGTGGAATGATGTATGTTTGATAAGTAATGGCCTATGATGGCATAATGGGCTCAATAAAGATTGATTCAACTTGGAAGGGTTCAACATAGATAAACTCATCTAAGTGAAGCCCCTAAAAGAGAGGTAACCACTCAACGGATGTCTCAACAAAATCATGTCTATCAAAGTGAGACTCCTTAATGATTGGAAAAAGATCAAGAGACAACTCTGTAGAGACTGGCTTGTCAAGGAGATGAGACTCTTTGAAAATAGGTAAATTATGAATAGGTAACTTATCATAGGTTAACTTATTAGAAATGGATGTTTCAATAATAACATTTTGTTTTGGTTCATAATTGCTTACAAAATATCAACTTTGAACACATTTTTATCCTCATAAGATGGCTCTTGAAGAGGTAATGGTTATTGTTTTGGCTCAAAGATCAACATGGAATTTCTAAAGTGGGGAGCATTTAGTTTAGTGGGAATAATTGTTTGTGGTTCAATGATGGACTCTCCAAAGATTAGACTATTGAATAAGGGATCAAACACAACTAGTTCATCAAATGGAGGTTCTTCAACAATATGTCCATCAAAAACTGGTGATGGGCCAAGAATGGTAATAATTGGATGCTTCTTAGTTTGGTTGATTGTGCAAACCAAAGGAGGAGGTCCTAAAATGGTAATGATTGGATGCTTATTCATTTGGTTGCTTTTACAATCCAAAGGAGGATGTCCTAAAATGGTAATGATAGGATGCTTCTTATTTTGGTTACATGTGTAAACCAAAGGAAGAGGTCCTAAAATGGTAACAATTGGATGCTTCTTAGTTTGGTTGCTTGTGCCAACCAAAGAGGAGGTCCTAAAATGGTAATTATTGGATGAGGATGGTGTATGAAAATGGCATGGATGCAATTGGTTTTCAATAGATAGGCCCAAAGAGGGAAACATCCTCAAACAACATGGAGTGCTCATGTCCATCATAAAAATGTTCTACCTTGTAACTAGGGCCATAATAAACCCTATTACAAGTGTACCTTATTGTAATTATTTAAAAAGAGTGTTTTCCAATGTTTCATAAGATTTGGACAATGTTTTACAAATGTTTAAACAAGATATGAATTTTGATCATTTTCCAAAGAAATGACTAAGACACCAAAGAGACTATAAATGGAGGGTAGCTTGGAACCACACATAATTAGAATATTTGGTTCACAAATTTACCCAAATTTTGGTAAATTTGAAATCATACAGATTGGAAGAGGGTAAGTTAACTCAAACATCCAAGGTGAAAACTAGTACACCAAAGCCTAGATCTTTGTGATATGCCTATACTGTAAAAGCTAGTTTCAACTTTGATGAGTTAACCCTAGAAAATTAAAGGAAATCTCTCCATATTATGAAGAAGATAATACAAACTAAGCAACTCAAGATGTAAAAACATACATGAATCACTAAGTACAAAGCTAGGACCAAATGGGTAACACAACATCACCACATGGTTTTAGTAAGATAAAATTTGTTTTAGGACTCAAAGCGTGAGTGATACGAAAGATGACTTGATTCCACCAAGATGATAATATTATTTTGAGACTAACAAATGGCCCTTAATCCAAATGGAAAATTGAACCCAAGTTAGAACAAGTTTAGTGTGCAAATGGTGAACCCAATTTAACACACCAACCCTTAAAACTTATAAATATTCAATTTTGAATTTGAATTTTAAATAAAGTACTTAAATAAATTGGGTAAATGATATAAACTCAATAAGGAAGCATAACTGCACCAAAGTAGGTGATATGACACAAAGTTTTGATAACAATTTGAATAAGGAAAAGATAAATTTTCCAATTAGATAGTGTAATTCCTCCCTTGCTCAATAATTTTGAGGATAATGTGTTTTGGTTAAGTTCATTGAGTTAACAATAAATTCTAGACACAAATAAAGACTAAGTAAGCTAATGATACAAAATAATTATCTTAAGTCTAAACTAACAAGGTTGCATGATATTGTTGGAGTCCATCTTTATACATCATTTGAGAGGATTTTAAGTGTTCATCCAAAAGTAAATGCACATTATATATTATAGTTTTTACACCCAAATTCTCTCAAATGATAATATTGTGACATGGACTTTGAGATGCACCTTGCACCAACAACACTTCCACAACAAGTGGGGATTTGTCTAAGATCTACAAGTTTTCAAATGTCTAGATGGATCAATTACCCAATGAATTTTACATCATATTGAAAAATAAATGCACTTAAATTGGGTATTAATGACACTTGGCTTGTTATAAAAAGTTCTTTTCCTTTTTAGAACCACTACATCCATCGCTTGCTCAGTGTACTATGATGTCCAAAGTGCAAATACATCCTGTGTGAAACTGCAACACTAGAAGGTAGTTTAATCACTCAAACCTTTGATCCTAGTAGGAGTGGTTGAAGTCAGCACCGAGAGATGAAAACCCAGGTCAAATCTTCCCTATATAATTTATAGGAGGTAATGAAGTCTCCCTCATAAGCCAAGATGCAATAAAATAAATGACTAATAGAAAGATTTTAGGGTCATTTCAAGATCACCAAAACTATTGTGGGTTTTTGGGGAATGCTCTAGATTGCATTCTTTCTATGCCTTAGAATAGGTATGTTTGCAATAAGCATGACACTTTTGATTCCAAAAGTTCCCTAAATGGGATGGATGGAAGAGCATACACACAACATCCCTCTTTTTACCAATCAAATTCTAAGTTTAAACATCTATTGAAGACAAAATTTGACAAGTGAGTTTAATTTTAAGTACCAAATGAAATATTAGGTGGTGTTATTTTGACCCCTTGGTCTTAAGTTGTGACTTTGAAAGCACAATTTGTCAAAATATTCACCTAAGCATCTAAATTTTATGTTAAGCACCAAAAGAAAGTTCTTATTCCATTTTAAACTTTCAAAGAAGGTATAAAAAGTATGTATTAACAAATTTAAAGCTTGATCTTACAATGAAAAAGTCAATATGTCCTTTAGCTTTAGAGTTAATTTGTAAATGAGTGAAGCAACTTCTCAAAACAAGTTCTCTATTTCAAAATTGTAGTTACACAGTCAATATCATTATTTCTTTGCAAAATTACAATTACCAAACAACAATATCATTGTTATGGGTTAGATCATTAGAAAAACACAATATCATTATTTTCCTACAAAATTGCTATTACCAAATAGAAAACACAAAATCACTATTTTGTTGACAAAATTGTTGTTATCAAATATGAAATCACTGCATAGGGTAAACAATATCATTATTTTGAGACAAAATCATTGTTTTGGCAAACTCACTACTCAAGTGAATGAAATTGATATTTCAATGAATGATATCACTGCCCAAGCCTACAAAATCACTTTTTAGTAAACAATGATTTTGTTACAAAATTACTACTATGACAATAGCAATATTACAATAGAGAGAAAAACTGATGTTACCAGGAACAAAAATGCAATTATAAAAAAATGGAATTTTAACTTAAAATTTCACTCTTTTGACTCCATTCCAATATTTTGCATAAAATTGGTTAGTAGGTTGCTTAAAATAGCCTTTTGACCAAATTCATGGGGTGCAGTCCCACCATGCATGCCAAAATGTACAAATGATTACAAAGAGAGTCAAGCATTAGTCAATAAATCATAAAATATGCATTAAAGACACAATAAAAACTTAGCCTATCTATTCATGTGGGAATTACCAAGGATAGCAATAAACACTTTAAAGAAATCAACACTGATTACCTTTCCAAGTGGATTCACCATATAAATGCATATCAAAAGCATGTTCACCCTTGATCAAGAGTTCTTGTCTTCATCAACAATGATGGTAGCTCCTCCCCTATCTTAAGAATTATTTGCATAACCTAGGCTCAAATTAGATGAAATCTCCTTTCTAGCCTATCAAATGAAGCATGCTAATGAAAAATAATGATCAACACAAATGATTGTGGAGACAATTTAGCATTATAAATTTGCACAAATCAAGCTTAAAAATGATGTTCATGGCATCTCTGTTTATATATTTTTGAGATTGATCATGATCAACCATGACCATCCATCTCAAGATTGAGATGTGTGGCCATGAATTAATCTAATTATATAATTAAATCCATAAATATCCCTCATAAATATTTGGGATAGATTGGCATTTAAGAGGCATGGAGGGTCTTAATGAGGCATAGGAAACCCATAATCTTGATATTTTATGCATTTATGGCTTATGGATGCCACCCCATATGTGATGTCATTAGGTGATGAAGTTAATAGAAATCAATTTCCAAAAATAAATATTCAACAACTCTCATGGAAAATCCACTTAAACTCTTAATTTGGATCAATTAGCCTTAAACAAGGTTAATCAACATTTGTGCAATTATTTGGAAATTATCCCTCAATTTATCAAAAAGGTCAGAAAGTCATATTACTAGGCCACAATTTGACTAAAGAAGAATTGGAAGGAGAAGTTAGATGCCTTGGAACCATATTCCCATTTGGGATGTTGCCAACACAAAATAACAAAGGTACGTGACATGTACTAAAAAATTAGAAGAAAAGATTGATCCAAATCACAAAAAAGCTAAATCATCATTTTGACTCAAAATTAATTGATCAAATTTAGGTATCACATAAAATGCATTACCCTATTTAGCGATACTTTGACCTAAATCGGCACTTGTAAATGACAAGCTTGAACTATTTAGCACATTTTATGGATTTTGACCTAAAATGTGCATTTGAGTGCAATTTAAGTAAGATTAACAATTTCAACACAAATGGTGTTAGGAATTGGATGTATACACCCTTAACATCATGTATGTATTAAAATATACTTTTAGGTGCTCAAGATACCTAATTTTTAGTCATATAAATCAATTGCTCACCTTTTGACATACATCAATCAGAACTTGGGATATTTTGATCCTTGAACCTATTTACCTATAAAACTCACAAGCTCCCTTTGCTTATGCATGAATATTCAACATATTTTCACAATTATGACTAGGTTTGATCAATGCATCATATCAACCTTCTTGAATTCTCATCTATAGCATATATCACAACATCTTTAACATGACTAAAGCATCTCACATATGCTCCTCCTTTCATTATGCATATATCCTCAAGACACTTAAACTATCTGAGTTAGCTCCCCCTAACTCTGTGCATACCACTTATTACCTTCAACTAATCAACCATTCTCCATGACAACACTCTTATTTTATCATGCACTACTATTAATGAGGACTAAACAAACATGAACACTAGAAACTACTTGAACTCACCTTAAAAAAATTTAAGAGGGACTCTCCCTAAGTTACCTGAGCTTAGGCATGCCTTGAGTTCCACTAAAAACCAAGATGAAACAAAAAACTTGTCTTCATATATTTTCTCTCAAGCCACCTTTATGATCACTAGTAGATGAACGAGCCAATTTGAACAATGCACCATCCATAACTCTCTATGTAGACACCTTCAAGACTTGAAATAACATATCCAAAGTACACTCATATATCCTCTCATCATGCCAAAAATCATTATCCAACTCTTCCTCTTTATCAAATATCCTTCAAAAAAACCTACTAGCACATGAAAACACTGAATTCACTTGCACACATCCTCCTCATACTTCACATCAACCTTGCCTTCATTCTTTAACATTTGACCTACTAGACCAAGCATCCAAAAATGATAGAAACATACCTTTAGGGCCAAAGTCTCTGACCACACCTTGAGCACACACACTTGCTTCTCCATAAGAAATATGTCTCCTATGAATCATAGATAGAGAACCTTACTTCACAATGTCCTAGAACAATGTAAAACAAAGAATTTACCACATCTCCTCTGTTACTTCCTTGATCCTCTTGTAGCTATAAGACTATTTTTTATTCTTATTCTTAGGATTAAGACAAAAAACTTTCTCATCTACTACAACATTCTCCTTCTCTTCTACGACTATACTAAAAACACATGGGGATAACATAGAATCATGACATACCTTTTCAATTGAAATATATTCCATATAATTTAGAATCTCACCACTAGGTATTGACAATTAATGTTTTTTGCATGAAACATGCTCAAAAATAGCATGATGTTCACTTGGATCCATACACACCTTATAACTACCCTCAACTAGCACCTTGGTATTCTCTTTGAGTTTGGTCTCTTCATTCACAAGATGAGCAGACAATGAGACTTGGCACTCTTTAACTTTTTTAGCATTCTCCACCATAGCAAACAGATTACTTGGACCTGCATACTCATCATGACTCACACTTATCACCTTTGGTTTTCATGAGTTAACTTGTCTTATTCCATGCACTCTAGGATCCTAATTGAACTTATTTTGACTTTAAAACCTTTACTTGTAGAACCTAGTAATGTGACCAATTTTCTCATAGTTGAAGCAAATAATACGTATTAAAAGAAACTCAATATGCCTTACTTTAAATGGATAATGTTTTTAAAATTTCCCCACATCATGATAGTTAAAGCACTTAACCTTGCTCACACCACTTGATTGATGATTCCACTCATTCTTAGAAGGTCTTCTACACTCTCTATCCCTATGACCAAAATGATTACATGTGTAATAGTAACCATTAAAACTTGCATATCTCATGGCATTTGGTTGTTTGATCTAATTTGTCTCCATTATAACATCATCTTCAATCCATGATGTATTATTGACCTTTAAGGTCTAATTTTCCTTTTTTACATTAGTCCTCACCTTGTCTTGAGTTACATTCTTTTATTCTTCTTCGTATCCAAGACCAGTTCTATCACTAGCATGCTTTTGACTATTTAGAATGTTGTCTAGATCACTTGAGATTTTTTAAAATCTCATAAATTACTTCACCTTATTATATGTCTTCTCTAACTCAAGAATGACTCAATTTAAATCACATACCTTGAACACTCATCTTCTTTAGCTTTCAAGTTTGTAGACAACATTTGTAATTGACAACTAAGATGCTTGATTATATCTTCATGATCCTTGGTGTCTTCATTCATTATTTCCTCAAACACAATAAATTTCTCTTCATATTCCTTGATTTGAGACTTCATTTTCTTGTTAATATTCTTCTCAATATTTATGTCTTCAACAACATTCCTCAATTCATTCTCACTATCCTCCTTGTCTTCTTCATTATTTGTATCACTCCAAATAGACTCCTTTTGATATGAACAACTTCTTTCCTCAGCCAACAAGAGGGATTTATCTTCAATAGGACCATCATCTTCATTATCAAACATAGAATCATTTTCTTCACTCTCATTTGATGAGCTACAATCTTTATTGGTGCAGAGACTCTTCTTGTTCTTAAAGGACTTCTTATTGTCATACTTTTTGAGTCCTTTCTTCCTCTTATCAAACCTATATGTTTTCTCGTCTTCATCTTGGTGTTCACCATGCTCTTCATAATCATTATTCTTATGCTTATGAGGGAAATTATTAGCAAAATTTCCTACCTCTCCACAATTGAAGCATTTTAAGGGTAGTTTACCCTTATACTTGCCTGAACATAGTTTCAATTTCCTTGTAAATAAAGTAATTAGTTTATTATCATCAATATCAAATATGTCATCCTCCTTGAGTTTCTTACCTTGGAAATTTTTCTTCAAATTAATTTTTGTCATGAATGTTGCTTCCTTCTTTGGTGGTTTATCCTCATTTAATCTCATCTCATAGGTAGTAAGGATGTCATGTAAATCATCCATCTTCATCTGAGTAATATCATGACTTTCTTCTACAACAAAGACTTTTGAATCAAACTTGAGAGATAGAGACCTTAATATCTTTTGTACTAAAATAGATTATTCAAGCTTATCTCTAAGACCTCTAATAATGTTCACAATCTCATCAAATCTTTGTATAAAGGATGACACAATATCTTCTTCCTTCATCTTGAGACTCTCAAATTGCATTTGATGAGTCTACAACTTTGCCAACTTTACCTTTGAATCTCCTTCATAAATTGTCTTAAATTTATCCCATATTTCCTTGGCATATATGCAATGGATTACCTTGGTGTATTCATTTTATAGAAGACCACAAGTGATATAATTCATTACCTTATAATTACTCTCAAATGACTTCCTTCTTCAGTAGTTGGTGTAGAATAAACATCCACAATAGATTGCCAACTATCAAACCCTAGGTACATGATGTGGGTCCTCATCCTCACACTCCAAAAATCATAATTGGATCCATTGAACATTGATTATTTCTTAGTGGAAGAACCTCCTTAAATTTACTTTGGATCACCTTCAAGTTTTCAAGCCTTTACCAAAAGACCTACTTTGATTCCAATTATTAGAGGTACAATCACTAAGAGAGGGGGGTAAATTAATGATGCAAGATATTCTAAATTTAATTCCAATCCTTTTAAACCTTTAATCAATTACCATAAGTATTCATATAATATACAAGTCATTCATAGCAATGAATAATAGATAATGCAAGATCATACATACAACACAAGATCTATGTGGGAAACCCTATTGGGGAATAAAACCCACTCTCAATCCTACAAACACATGGACTAATTATCCTATAAGATGATCAAAAACATAATACTTTTAGTGTATCACCCACTTCATAATGATCACTTTCCCCTATCTATTTGAGCACTCACACAACTAGATTTTTTCAAGATTCACCTTATAAGGAGGAACCAACCCCCTAGATGTTGAGTACCCACAACAACACCTACAAAATAAATATTTCCTAATCACTGATTTCTTACCAATATAATGTATATCATATCTCTTATACACACTTTCTCTAGCCTTTACACCCTCTCAATACATCCAAAACCATCTTTTAGATCACTCTACACTTCTTTGCTCATACACAACCAACAAACCTAAAAGTATACCTTAACAACATCAAAAACATGACCATAAGGTCATACACATAGTACACACTCTGATTTATCTCTCAATTCATCTTCTAATCTCACATAAACATGTTTTATTTGTCAATCACATGTAAAACATTGAAAATGGCCTTTTAGATCAACCTAGACCTCTTTACTCATTTTTAGCTAACAAACCTACAATAACTCTGATCTAATATCATAATTATAACCTATAGGTCATACATAATTCTTAACATATTCTTTTATTTAGTCCATCCACTAGGTATCCTCACTCTCCCTTGTCCTTTACCTCTCAACTTTATGCTCCCTCAAATCTAAAAACCATCACCTTTGCTTTCACTCTTTATAGTATTCATGAATATTATCTTCTTGGTCAGCCATAAGACTTGCCTTAACATTTAATACTTCTATCATGCTCAGACATAACTCAAATTTATTCTCATAGGTTATCCATTACCTCATTATCCCCAAATCACCTTAGGTCATGGTGAGACCTAAATATTTTATTCCTTCATACTCACATGATATATGTGAGACTACTTGGACCACTTTTAGCTTCTGCCAATGCTTTTAACATATATATATATATATATATATATATATATATATATATATATATATATATATATATATATATCCTTACTCACTTATCATGGGTTCATGCCACTTGGAACACCAACTCAACACTTGATCCTACTAATTAGGTTTCATCACTCTTTGTGTCTTCATACATAGCTAACACTGTCTCAAACTTCTGAAACAACTACTCGAATATTTCACATGGAAATATGATTAGATCACATGGGTGAACCCTTCAGGACCTATTCAACACCTCTATGTGATTTATACACTTCAACATAGGCTCTAATCACTCAATTCAACTCTCTCATGATGACCACTCAAACTGGTCATATATAGTCAAAATATAGTCAAACCATTTTAACTCTATACAACTAAATATGGGAAACATAAGACTTCCAATACCTTCTCTTGAACCTTTTATAATTTATTTACATCTTAATATTTATTTTATTCCTCAAATATTCTTATAACACCTTCAACTTACCTCTACAAGATGGTCACTCAAACTGTCAATGTATTTAATAATCGCAATCAACCTATAAGACTTTGTTCACATTGAATATGGATTTTTAAAACCTTAAAAATGCAAAAATATACTATTAATGGAGTATAAAATACTATAAAATAGTTTTTTCATCTTGAAGCATCAAAATATTGTCAATAACAACTCAATTATCCTTCTCAGGTCACTTACAAAACATGGTCAAACACACAGTCAAATTTGGAGCTTAATATCTTTGACTATATAGATATTCAAACCTTATAAATAACATATATGGATGAGAATTTAATTCCTATTCAAATTTTATTTTTAAATCACCTTCAAATTCATCTTTCATCAAAATATTTTAGCAAATACTTAGCACTATTAATCCTTCACAGATTTGAATATTCAAATTCCAGTGGTCATTGTTCAAACACTTAAACATCAAACACTTTGTCATCATCTTGTGCCCTTTCATAATTTTATAAAACATGATCCATATATATACTCAAGATTATTCTTGTTTTTACCTTTCAATTCTCATCATTTATCTTAAATCCTCACTTTCATGATTAAGACATTTGACATCCTCGTATGCCTCTTGAGCACATTGACTATTTGACTCCAATGAACTTCTACCACTTGGTAGCCCTGAATGCCTTCTAAGCATATTTTGAAATTTTGACTCAATATAATCCATTAGATCATAAATATATGATCATGCACTCACCATTGATATCTATCTCACAGGTTTCATGCTCACCATAGATCTACTACTCAAACTCCATGATTGTGACACATGTCACTAGCATGTGCCTTTTGAGCATCCTTTGACATATTGAATTTCATATTTACAATTAGATCACAATTGAAAAGATCAAAAAATCTATGAAATCCTTATTTTTTTATAATAAATACTTTTCATTAGATTTATGATCCAATTAAATGGTCACAGTAGATCTTTGATAATGCAAATTTGGCTAAGTATGGGAACTTGGTAATTATGTCTGAGAATCCAAATTTGCACCTTAATAAATTTTGTTATGTTCCATATCTAAACCTAAAATTTGAACCATATTATCTTCTCACATAGGTTAATCCATCCATGTATCAAAATACTCATGAAACCTTCACACATGTGAAATATAATGCCATCAAACCACTAACTTAGCATTGTCTGTCAAGATGACTACTTGAGCTTAAAAATTCAATTGAATGCTCTAATGAATTCTATTCACTTCAATAATCACTCTTATAAATCATAACACCCCATAGGGTCTCTAAATCATATCCATATCATCAATAACATCCATGAACCTACCTATCCAAGCTACTACTAAAGATCCAGGTTGGAACACTGATCATACTTTGAAATTACCACTTTGTCATTATCTGTGGCATCAATGCACACATGACATTGACCTTTGACATCAATTAAAACACATTTTCTGACATATAATACTTCCCTTCCTATCTTTTAAGGTTTGAAAGATGAAAATCATAATACTATTCAAATTAGAGTAGAGGTATGCTCTTCTACTCTTCTTCTAATTTAAGATAAACAACAAAACATATTTTTTCCAAGGTTTCCTAATTAAATAATTTCAAAAGTTAAGTATAAATATATTAATGCTAGTTATAATAATTCTCCTTTCTCATATGATGATGTATGTATACTATAAATTGATAGTGCATCTTTTATCCTTGTCTATTTTGAATTCTAAAATTAAACTATAATTTGAATTTTTCTTCCTTCTAATGATGCTTCAAACAAAATAGAGAATATCCCTCTTTCTCTCTCTTTTAAATTTTATGATCAAAATCATGTTCCAATTCTAGATGAAAATAATGAAATTATATATCACATTAATTTTACATGCAAAGAAAATTCAAGTAGTCAATCAATTTTCCATGATAGTTTTATCAACCTTTATCACATCCAAAATGATATAATGATCTCTCTTGAATCATCATGTAAAATTGATGTTCCTTTACCTATTTTTTTTAAACCACATGATGATCCTATCTTAGAATGCAAGGATGGTGGTAAAAAGCCTATTATTCCTATGTCTCATATGGATAGTAAATTATAACTTATAATTTTCTCTTCAACCTCTTTATTAATCCCCCCTAGTGACATGCTATATATGATGGCTACTATAGGATACTTTCAATGACAAATGACTATTCTTAATTTATAATTGTTCTCCCATGAGGCTACCTTTAATGATAATATCTTAGAGGACAAAGCCCTTACATAAGATGTTTTTGATCATCTTTATCCTTCCAATTTTGTCATGTCTGTGTTTTTGTCATTTAATGTTCAAATATATCCTTTTAGTCATTTAAAATAATATATACACTCCTTTGACCATTGGGCTAAAGATGGATTCTTTTTACTTAAATCCTTCCATAAAATCTTGGCTTAAGAAGCTATAGATTGGTTTTATAATCTTATAAATGGTTCCCTACCAACATTTTAAAAAATAGTAAGGTGTTTTTTTATTTGATATCCATAAGCATAAATTACCAAAGCTACCATTAGACCATTTTCAAGACTTAAATCAAAATGAGGATGAATATATTCAAGACTATTTTAGTAGATTTAAGAATATATTGTATTCTTCGAACTAAACCCCCTATGATTTAGAAGTGTAGTTCATGTTTAGTAGGGTTATTCTTTCTCCACTTAGATAAATAGAATTACAGAAAATCTTTACTTATTTTAATAATTTGTATTGGGATGTGCATAAATATTTATTTGTCCTAACAAATACCCATACTGAATCACTTGTTTCTTCACTTAAAGGCAAACATTTTACAAATAATTCCTACAAAGCAAAATTACAAAACAAGAAAGATCATGAGCCATCTAAAATAACTTGCTATAAATTAATATTACATACCAAATAACAAATATTAAACTTTTTACATAGGGGAAAGGAATCCAAATATTAAATTCCTCCTACAGTTAAAACCTATATATCTAGTAAGAGGCCACCACTTTAGTTTGATCACCAAAGAGATAGATGATGTAGGGGCATCTTCAAATCTCTCTATTTTGAGTTGTTTTAGTTAGTATAAGTCAAATATAATGTGTTTTCAGTGGTTAGAGTCCTTAGGTAGTCTTAAAATTCAAAGTTGAGTCTATATAGTGTTTTCTTACCAATTTCCTTATGTGAAATGTCAAACTTCTTGTCTTACTATGGAGTTGGAAATAGTGTCTACATAGGTCTCAATGTTATAATTGGTTTAGATTAGAACTATAGAAAATGATCAAGGTTATCCATACATACATGGATCATATGTTGAGACATTTTTTTAGTCATGTTAGTCGTTAGGTAGTTAGACCCTCCCAACGTACATGAGGGAGTTGTAAGGTACTTAAAGTAGTTATAGTTTTCCAAGTACTTGTAAATGTTGATATATGTTTTTTCCTATGCATATTTTGGGAGAAAAGTGGTGGGATTGAATTTTAAGTATTAATTAAAATTTAACCCTAAAATGAAATGAATAAATAAGTGTGTCTCAGATTTTGAAACTCTCTTTCAGTCCCTATCACTTTTGAAATTTGTGCTTAGTAGATTGAGAATGCATATGGATAAGAGTTTTCATTTGATTTACTATATCACAAAAAAAAAAAAAAAATGATTTATATATTTTATTTAATATTTCATTTAGGTAAACATCAATAATATAGAGGTAAGTTACTCAATTTGTAGACCTATTACTTGTAATCAATGTTCTTGCATTCTGAGAATCTAAATATAACCCTATGTGTGCTTCTACAACAAGGAATATTGAGTGGAAATGACTTATGAAGTGTTTTTATTGGTAAATTTTAATTTATAGGTCTTTAAGGATATTTAAAACATGTTCCATTATTTATTGATAAATTTTTATAGGAGAGATTGAATGCAAACCTTGTTTGCCTATGTGAGGTTACAGTAAAATTGAGCATGAGTTTTATGAGAGAATGTTTATGTGTAAATTGAGTTGAAACTCAATATTCATATTTTTAAATGTCTTATCAATCTTTAAAATATTATGAAAAGGTTCTTATTGCATTTCTATTTACCTTAAGGTTTTGATGAAGAAATAATAGATTGTTTGAGAATGTACATACATAGAAAAAGATAGAGTGTGGTAAAAGTGTTTAACAAAGGTGTTAGGTGGTTTAATTAACATTTGGAAAAGGATAATAGTCATTAAAAATACCCTAAAAATTCATTGTAATGATTTTAATTTTTTTTTAATGGGATATAAATCCATTTATCCCTTCTCGAGTGTCTATAGTTTATGGTAACCCTGTTCTAGGGTTTAGGAACAAAAATCCAAATTACAAACATTCCAATCATCCAAATCTCATGAAACTTTGTGATTAGATGTGGTTTTAGGTAATTTAAAATATTTTTGAGATTATTTGTGTGTTTACCTTTTATTATGACCTAGAAGAGACTGTGTGTGAAAATTGGGGGTGGAAACCTAAAGAATGACCTAAAATAGCCTAGAAGAGTGGTTTAAGGGTTGAATTAGAGCCTAAAAATTTGTGGATGGAAATAAATGGAGAGAAGTTACCCTAAAAGGTATTTATTTTCTCAAATTTGTTTTGTGCATGTCCATACTAGTGTAAAAAGTGGGGAAAATGTCTACTATCATACCCTATCAAAGCACAAGAGAGACATTAGGTGTAAAGAGTGCTTTGAGAAGTGTTGTGAATGTAATGAAGGATATCTTAATATTTTCATGTGTATGACTATGACCATTATCACTTTGAATAATCCTATGAGCTTATATTGAAGAATGAAGATAGATGATTGAGTATAATAAGTGACTTAGTGTAAATGGATCTTTATAACATTATAAGCTAACTAGTGAGTGTGCATCAAGGTTGAGAAGTCTTCAAGGAGTAGAAGAAGGTAGAGACAAAAATTTATTTTGAAACCAAAGGTGTAAGGACAAATAGGACAAGTAGGAGATTAGAGGTAGGAGTTAGTGAAGGTAGAGATAAGGAGATATATTTGTTTCTTGTTACCTTAAAGATAATTTATTGAATCCCTCTGCATCAATAGACCACATGACATATTTCATACACTATTGGATAAATTATTGATCACTCTTATTCCAAATTATTACCATAAAATTTTGAAAATTTAAAATGGCAACCCTTTTTCACTTACCATGGTATTAATGGACATCATGATAATAATTATTTTGTATTAAGATAAAATATTTCACAACTTGATACATTTAAAAATGACACATCAAGATCTCTTTCCCCTGATTCCTCTATAGGTCATTCTAAGAATGTCAATACATATCATTGCTCTCATTTTTGGGAACATAACATCAATTACCATTCAAATAAGTCAACCACTAGCAAAACTCTTTCTCCTAGTGTACCCTCTACTATGGCTAATCTTTCCCATACTATTCCTACCAAGTAGCCATTTTTTGATTGAGCTCTCTCTAGAGGGACATGTGGAGGAGGCCTTGAGCTAAATTTGATAGATACTACTTTCAAATATACATAGTATATTTGGGTACCAAAACTAGAATGCACATATACATATCAAGTAGATACATGTGATACCACCATAGATACATTAGTTACAATGTTTGAACTAAAATCAAAAAACTATTTACCACTTAATCATTATACTTAAGATTTCTTATTCCATTGTGTACGGTGATTATCTCGGTTATCACTAAATAAAATTAAATAAACAACTACCAATACTTTTTCACATAATCAAATATCATATTTCAAACATATTACATGAAAAATAGTAAATTATTTAAAATAATACACATAAACTTTGTGTAGTACCTTCTACAGTGTATTGGTGTATTAAATACATTCATCCCAACAAGGTAGTCATATTTTCCAGATTTCTATATGAACATCCACTTCAATAAGAGAAGTTTATTCCAAGATAGTTAATTTTCAAACCTAATAAGGTTAATCATGTGTGAAAGGGTAAAAAACAAGTAATCTCATTTCCTAAGTGATCCAAAATTAATAAGACTTTTCACCAAATATATGCAATGGATTTCATAAAATCATCATCTAATCCTATGCAACATACCCGGTTACATAGAGCAACTAAACATGTTTCAATTACCATTACTCCAAAGTAACCAAAAATCACTATAATATGGGTTCAATGAACCCTTACTCCTATGTTTTTTTCATTACCACAAAGTCATATTATACATACACAAGATACCACATACTCTATAGACTCATATATGATACTTATGCATGCTCCTTGGTAATACCACATGTTTCATATTGTTTAGATCTTGGATATACCTATGAGCATATGGGATCATAAAATTTTCCTTTCAAATATTTTAAAAAATAGAAAAACATTTAAATATTCTAAAAAATATAAAAGCATTCAAAAATTAAAAAACATTTCAACATTCCCATATTTTATTAGATCGTTGCCATTTATCTTTTTTTCTTTTTGTTAGTATATATCATATCACTTCATTTCAATATACAAATATGTTTCACACATCTTTGAGTGTGATGCAAACATACCAAGACACATGATATATGCATTTACAGATGTTAGACCTCTCCTCTACCTACATCATATAGTACATTGGGGGAATCTAGTTATTTGATCATGATTAATATAGGTTACATATCATTTATGACAATTTCTACAGTATCATGTTTGTGCTTATCCACTAATGCTTACACGTTCCTATATCCATGCTCATATCTTTCATAGTGTACTTGATATGTTATACTACATAATGTTTTTGTTAACACATATATGTAGGTATAAGTATCATATATTTATGTCAGTTACTTATTCTTCATCTATTTTTTACTTCCTTTAGTATATTACATTGCTTACTATTGTCTTGTTTGTATAACATTTGAATGTATTCTTTTTGTATTGGCCCTCATGCCATTATATGTTATTTATACATTTCAATATGTCATTCTATGTTGATTGGACATTTAAAATGGCATCCCTTTTGATTGTGCAACATTTGAACATGCCCCTTATATGGGGTATCCTTAAACGATTCATTTGCATTATATTGAGTGTTATTTTCAATGTGATTGATTATTTATTGAGTTGGTACTATTACCATCTAGACATTGTCATGATCTATAATATGCATCTTAGGGCTTGATATGATCATAGACTATGAGCCTAATTGATATATAAATTCAAAATGTTATCCCTATATGATACATGATTTATACACATATTATAAAGTTACCTTATCCTTTTGAGGTAAGGTACCTTACATATTCTAGTTCCCTCACCTCATTGCATATGAGTGGGGGAATTTCATAGAAGTATGACTTCCTCATTTTCATAGTTTCCAAATTTAATTTGGGTAATGTCATAAAAACATGACCTCTACACTTATACACGTACTCAGTATCACCATATTTTAGTTGGGGCATGCCATAAAAACATGACCTCCACACAAACTTGTTTAGTATCCCTAGATTTTGGTAGGTGAAAGTTGTAAAAACATGACCTCCATACTTACACACCTACTCAATATATATAGAATTTATAAGGGGTATGTTAAAAAACATGACCTATATATGTGCACAATATCCATTTTAGTTTCATAAATTAGATATGCACTTGGGTTAGAACCTTATACATTGCACCAATTTTGCATAGATTTGAAACATATTTTTTCAAATTTATGATAAATATACTACATCTTAGACATATCATAGGTGCATATGTCATGATATTACACCAAAAATTATAAAATTTACCAATCATACTACTCAATAGGATGCACTGATTACATTGGGATTTACTATTATCGAGCATTTTTTGCTATAGTAGTTAGTTCACTTTATAGGTTGAATTGATTAAATCATTCAACCTCACTAGATTTATATATTGGAGTGATTAAATCATAAAGTCTCACCATATTTATAGGATGAGTTGATTAAATCACTCACCTATACCAAATTATATATATTCACATTTGATCTATGTGATTGAGATATAATGATCTCAATGGTTAATTTACACTAATTTGGGGGCATAATACCTTCCAATCTACCTATTAAAATATCCAAGGTTTAGGTCTAAACCTTTTCAACTCCAATTTTTTCATAAGGAATAAATTTTACCAAGTCAAAGCATCAAGAGGCAACATAGTTGCATCAACACACAAGTGTACTCCTTCCTTGCTCTTTTTATTTTTAGGCATTTTAATTATTTAAAATTTTAGATTATATGTAATGATTTATATTGTAACATGCTCTTGATTACAAGTCATACATCAATAAATCACTCAAAGTGGAATCAAGCAAAGGAAAGGCATGTTATACACACCTAACTACCCATTTCTTTCTTTTAACCTAATAATTTCATTATTATGCATTACAAGATTAAATTTGGGAAAATGTAGATACTAAAATTGAATATTTATAGCATCATAATCTTATACATTGAAAAATATCAATCAAGGCTCTAACCTTCAATTTTATACCTATTACAGTAAATAATTTAGGTTAAGAGTAACTTGTGATTAACCTATGTAACTTGGGTATTAACCAAGGTTGTTTAACCTAGGTTAGTTAGACTCATGTGTGGTTTAAACTTGCACACTCACATGTCTAATTATCTAGTCAACATGTTAGGTTTGATAGTTGATAATTGTGTACAAGGTAGGTATGGATTTGTGCACATGGTACGACTATTCATTTAGAAACTATTTGGTTTCACATTACCAAATGTGTTCCTCTCACCTAGCTTAACTATTATAAATATAAGGGTAAGGTATATCATAGTATGAGAGAGGAAGATAGAGTTTTGAATCTTTATATTTTAATCTATCATCCAATAATAGATAGTTTATTGGGTTTTGTGTGTAATGCATTAATGTCATGGTTGTGGTAATGAGATCTTGGAGAGATATTAGTTAAGAGAATTGAGAAATATAACATGGTATTAAGGTAGTCTCTAAGAAATCATTACTCAACCTACGTCATTGCATTATTTTATCCTTGCATTGACTCTCCTTCTCTAAATACCTTTGTCATGTCATACTACCAAAATTTGTGTAGTAATGTTGAAAGGAGGCTTTTTTTAGCCCTAGAGGATAGTTTTCAAAAAAAAAAAAATTTTTGGAGAGCACATTATGTTTTGGAGCAGATCAAAGGTCATGGACAAGTTTTCTGCAGCCAAGAAAGGTGGTGTAAGCTTTTATTTTTTTCAAAATGATCCTTTGGAACTCCTTATTTGCCCATCAAACTTGTTGGTTGTTGAATAGTTTTTGATAAATCTACATGTTTTGATGTAGATCTAACCATACAAAGGTGTCTAGAGTGGCTTATTTAGTGGTGGTAAACATTCGTTTCACAAAAAATGGAGTTTTGGTGCTCCTAGTGTGGTGAATTTTTCTAGTCAATTCCGACCACCTGTTGGCTAAAGGGGTTTGAAATTTTTATTAATTTTGGGGGTTTGTTTTTTTTTTTTTTTTTAATATATTTTTAAACAAATTGGTTTTTAATCTTTTATTTTATAAATTTCAAAAATCAAATTTAAAAAAAAAATTGGTTTACTTTTTTTAATTTTATAATCTTAAAAAAAAACCATTAAAAAAATAATAAACCAACAACAACAAAAAATGTAGGTCGTATGGCCTACACCCAATGCCAGGCCTTCTTTGGCCACCCTCTCCCCTTGGGCCACCCAAATGCTACCATTATTGCCTACTACCTCCCCATAACCTCCTTTACCATGGCCTGTATAGCTCAGTAGCTATCCTCCATGAACTACCTCATTCCCCTATTGAGCTTCTTCTCCATAGCCCCTGTGCCCATGCCCAGGTCTGCTCTTTCACCCAACCATGACCACCCTTCATTCCAATTCTTCTACCACTATGATCCATGACCTACCCACCACTCTCTAGTATTTTTTTTTTTAAATTTGGTAATTTTTGACATTTTTCATAAACTATTTTGGGAATGTATGATTTCATTGATGTGTTGAAAATTTCATTTGTTTCTGGGCTAAATTTGTTGATGACCTTTGTAGCTACCTACCTTCACAAACTTCATTGGTGGACTTTTTCCACCTGAAAACCACCCCAAGCTACCACTTTTTGGAATTTTAAGCATGTTTATATAATCAACACATTTTTAATGTTTGATTTAGTTGACCTTACTTTAACTCAAGAAATTTTGTGAAAGTTTTGGTGTGTGGGTGGGTCAATGGTTTAATCCCTCCCATTCTCTTAATTTTAAACCAAGCACATGAAGTATCATTGCAATGTCATATGGCATTTTCTATTTGATGAAGACCGGTTAGTGGGGCCTAATTTGACAGGCAGTCAAACACCCCCATGGGAAAACATGGTTTTTTACAAAAAAATTGTTCTTTTCTCCATTTGAACTACTCATTAGTGAATTTCAAGGCTATTCATGCATGATCACACTATTATAGGCCCTATTCATTGTGATCTTATGTAGACACACTTGTGCCTTTTTGCTAATATCTTAAGTGTCATTTAGAATTTTAAGGTAATTCTTGATGCGTTGCAAAGTAGGTTTTGAGTTATTCCACATACTATATTTAGTTTTTCACTAATCCACAAGAAATTGTGCCTATTTTTCAAATTTCCATAGGCATTATCCGTGTAGGAACATCACTAAAAAAAATGGCACTTTTCTCCACACTATGGGCACCTTTTGAGGTGTTTTTTTTAAAGTGCATATTTTATTCCCAACAATACATATTTGTAATTTAATTTAACTCATATTGTAATTAAATGTATATTTTTTCCATTTTATATTTTAACTCAAAATTTTATTCTACTTATAATTCTTCACCATATTGTAATTGTGAGTTAGAACCCTAGCTATTGAATTATTTAGGCTCTCAGCCCTATGTAGGCTAGTGGAACACTAGAACTAGGGTTTTGTCATTTTGGAGAGTTTTAACCCTAGTAATTTTTGAAAAAAAATAATCCTACTTTATTTGAGGTGATATGAGTGATGAAAGTGGTTTGGGACTGAAAATGTATGTTTAGGTACAGATTTGAGGACTGTGGAGTTGGAAAAGGGTTAATTAGGCCTATTTGAGGGAAGGTTAAAGAAGGAAGTGGTTTTAAACTACCAAAATTTACCCACACCTCTGGGGGTATAAATAAATCCTATAAATTTTATTGATTCTTGAAAATAACACATAGATTTGGTAAACCAAAGGACAACATCAATAAAAGGGCTATAAGCTTAAGGAAGCCATTGTGAGCAAGAAGGTCAAAAGAGAATCTTAGGATCTATTTGATAACTTAAAATGGGATAAAATAGGGAATATATAATCATGTAAGAACATAAATGCAATTATTTTGATTATTATAAGCCTAATCCAAGAATTTCTCTTTAAGACCTAAAAAACTTGACTAGTAACAAGCTAGTGATAGCATAACAAGTAATTTAATAATAAATTGAATGTAATAATGTATGGAATGAAGGTGTGAGTCATGTTATAAGTATAATAACATCAATATTTTATTTAATAATCCAATGTTTAACAAATAATCAAGGAGATCATCAAGCACAAGGAAAGCAAGAGGAAAAATTAGTTATAAGCAAGGACAATCAAGAGTAAGCATAGTAAGTGAATGAGATATCCTTCAAGTCTAGAACCAAGTAAATATGTTTATGGAGAATTCTCCCACTATCTATTAATTATTTGCATTATGTTTCCTTGGTCAGTAGTCATGGTTCTAAAATTTTATTTGGTTATGCTAACTTGACAAACAACCCATCAATAATGGGAATGGTGACACTTAATTTATTCTAAAATTCACAATAGATGTCCATGGCCTTGGTGAACTATGTATTATCCCATAGTTTCTCCTATTTATGATCCACCATGTTTTTACATTTCTTCAAAAAAAGGTCCATAAGAATTTCCAATTTATTAATTGTTTCCCCAATAATGGGAATTTCATCCATGAGTGTTGGTTCACTTCTAAAAATTGTTTGGAAAAGGCCCAATATTCTAAGTTGAGACACTTCATTTGCATCTAATTGGCACTTGAGTTCTTCAATTTCTTCTTTCAGATTGCACCTTGTTTCATGCTCTTCTTGCTATAACCTAATGACTTCTCAATATTTGTAGTGAATCTATCCCACATCATGAATAATGAGAATGTTTTGCCTAAAAACCTCTAAGTCAAACTTGATGAGGGTTGCACATGCCTGTGATACAGAGTAATGCATGGGAATTACCCAAAGTGTGTTTGAAATCTCAACCACCTATAGGCTTATGTTATTGGTATCCCTTGGAAGCTCAATCTATTATTCATTATGATACACTTTCATAACAAAAGATAATTCATGTCAAGTTTGTTTTGTGGACTCATGCTCAAGAAAATAACCATAGAAATATAGTTTTTTGTCTGGTGTATATTATTGGAACATGGCATGAATAAGGGGTTCTTGATTTTTATATTGTTATTTATCCTCCTTCATAAGTTCCTTTCCATTTTTTGGGTCATGTTATAGATGAATAATTCCCTGACTTTTTTTCAATACTCACTAGGAACAATGCCAATGTCCTCTATGTTAGGGCCTTCCCCTTTTTTTGCTTCTTTAGGTTTTGGACTCTCAATGTCCATTTATTTCTCATCAGCTAGTTGTTCTTCATTAGGTCTAGTAGGTTATGATTTTCTAAGCTTAGGAGTGGGTTCCTTGGTAGGTTATGCATCTGAAGATGCCTCACCTATATCCAAAATCACCACTCAGGGTGTTTCCTACTCGAGCTCTACTTGGGTAACTAGTTGTGAAGTAGCATAGTTTTGTTCTTTAGGTATCCCCTAGGATTTTTTGGGTGATCGCATTTATCTTTTTCATTTAGGACCATCCCTTGGTTGTTATTCATGTACCCTACTTGAGTTAGTGGCCTCTAGTCTTGGCCTCTTATCCTCCATTTGTTCCCTTTCTTTTACATGTATTCATGGTTGAGGGGGGAACAATTCCTTTCCTACATCATGGCATTATTATGTTTTCTTTTAGGTCCTGAGCACATAGAAAACCACCTAAATCCAACCTTGCATGACTATGTTGTAGGTATTAAGATTAGTGTTATTAGTCTCATTCCACTCTACATATGCATGCCTCCTTGGATAGATGTAAATATTATAAAGAATATGGATCTCAAAATTAATCTTGTCCACATCAATATTTACAAGGTACACATACTTAATGTAATTCATATAGTCAATGAAATATTTAGTAGTGAATGCATATGGTAGCTTGACCAATGGTGACATGCTTTTAGTGCCTATCATTTAGATTTGCATAAGGCATTAGTGTTGATTTATATCAAACTCACTATAGGTTCCCATATAAGTAGGTAACTCCTTAGGTATATACCATTCATTCCCAAATTCATCCCTCATACCATCAAACCAACCCTTCATATTTGATTTTCATGAGGGTGTGATGGCATCGAGGTAGGTGAATTATTTGAACCTTTCAATGGGGAACTTATGTTTGGTGGGTACACCCACTTTATCTCCTTATCAAAATACTCTGGGATGTTAATTTCATTGAAAACTAATAGCAACAAAATTACACCCCAAGGGAGCTTATGGTTAGGTAGGTGATGCACCTTCTCAACATCTTGTACATTTTTCTTTAAAAAGCATAGGGAATAATTATACTTTATTCCCTTAGCCATTTGGCTAGCAACATAGAGGTCAACCATATCCACTTATTTCCACTAATCCATGCCTCCCAACTTGGTCATGGCCAAGAATGTATCCATTAAAATTATGGGATATATTAGTCTCATGATGTATATGGCATGGCCTTCCTTTTTATATTATAGCACTTCCACCATTTTATCAATTTCTTCCTAATCCTCAAGATCTATATTGATATCAATTCCAAAATAAAGTAACCCTATTACTTTACTAATCCACTTAGGGTTAATTCTCATTATGTGCTTGACAAACTAGAGTTAGTCTTCATGAATGCATGAAATTATAAAGTGAATTCCCTCCTTTAGCTTTCCAAAATAAGGTAGATAGAAGAGTTGGAGCACCCCTACATCATCTAGTAAGCTATAGACCATGAGATCATAAGTGATATCATTATGGGTGTTCTGACACTCCACCTAATAGTCATATTCTAAGTCAAGTTCATTTTTATGTTGTTGATGATTATAATCAAGGACTTGATAAGTGGAGAAATTTGACTCCCACTCATCTATACGTATAACTATCTCTAGGTATTTCATGTACTCAATAAAAATTATAGAGGTTGGTGGTATGGTAGAAACCTTGTTCCCTGTGTGCACTATTTCTATCACCCTTCCACTGGATGTCCCTTCTTCCATCTTTATGGGGTTTATACCTTGCACATCATGTTCACTATATCCTTATTCTTATCTATATATAAACTTCCTTCTTCCATGCCCTTGTATTATTTTACTTCATGAATGGTTGGTAATGTATCTTTGATCATGTTAGACTTTAATTTTATATATATTACTAATTTGGGTCCCTAAATTTGAATGCATAGCTGACCAAATATCTTGAATGAATACATTTAGATTATTTTATCTCTAGACTTAAAATGGTTTGGCTTCTTGATTCAACCTCCTCCAATGGAAGTTTTGATTCTTACAACCTATAACTTTCTCACACCCACTCCTATGGTCACTTTACCACTTCTTTTGTTGAATGTTTCACCACAATATCTACTTCATGTTTTTTCTCTAAATCATTATGTAATCACCTTCTCTTGTTGCTTGTTTATGCTTTATTTGAGATGTACAATGTCCTGTAATTTTTTAATAGAATTGAAAATAGAAGGTCTCTCTATCTTTTATAGTCTACCCTAAATTTTCACATTAATTCCTTTGTCTCATTATCCATCACTTTAACTATTTAATGTTTTAAATGGCATGACTTAGTGTCCATTTGGCATGCTTGCCATTCATACCACTTTATCATTAATAAATGTGTGTCTCATCCTTATCAAGTTCTTGTGTTTTTCTCAAAATGCATGCTAGCTGTAAAAATTTAAATTTTCAAGTTTATTCATAGGAAACTACCTTTTCTACTTTAACCCATTTTTATAATGGTATTTCCTTTATTGTATTCATTCTACTTACCTGAGTCAAGTGTCACTTCTTGTGCACTGCATGCTACCTCTTTTACACATCCCTCATGCACCCTATTTTGTATGCCCTATTATCTTATAAGATCTTTAATCTAGCATGGTTTTTCCATCATTTCCTTTACCACCTCCTCTACATGCTTCCTTTTGTACATTTCATTTACACAATTCCTCTTACACACCATTATTACATGCCTCCTCTTTCACACTCCTCTTACACACTTCCTTTACTTAAGTATTTTATCCATCCTTAAAACCCAACCCACATTAAAATATGTGTGTGGTCCTTCACATCATATCATAGTGCAATTCATATCAAGAAAGAAAAAGAGAGTGTGAAATACCAAAAGAGTATCAAAAAGTATCAAAAAATTTATAAAAAGGTGCATAACCAATGTGTCACTTATTCAAAAATGAAAAAAAATCATAGACTAACCTAGTGTCATACACCTTATTCATTAAAGTTAATAATTACATAGAATGGTATGGCTAGAGTTGATTACTATTGAAATGCCCTAGTAGGAATTGGCCATCTAATATTTTCAATTTTTAAGTGTTTGTTAAGCAAATAGCATGAAAAATAAATGGATCATCCCAAAAAATATGTATTTTAATTAAATGGCATGAAAACTTTGAATCATAGACCAAGACATGCATACCAAGATGAAAAACATTAGTTTTGACATGTTGATCATGTTAAGCTTTTTGTTTTTACTTATCAACTCCTTAGCTACAATATACGAGGAAGCATGATTCATCCAGATGAAGTAGAGTGTCTAGACATGATTTTAGGTACTCCTAATAATCTAATCTACTTATGTGGATAATACATAAAGAAGGCATAAGGAACTCTACAGGTAAAACTACTTTAGTGCCAAAGACAAGATTAAAATGAGTACTTTTTTTCAACCTTTTATATATGCTCCAATGCCTATAAGATTGTAAAAACTTGATCATCTAAAATATTTCAATGAATATTGAAAATCTTGGTCAATGTATTATCCAAGATCTTTTTGAATACTTCAGTAATGCCATTAGCTTGAGAGTGGTATGACATGGTTTTATGGCACACAATCATGAACTCAGCCAAGAAGATGTGCATTATTTCATTGAGAAAGTGAGTACCATGATCACTTTTTAAACTTAGAGGGCATCCATATCTTGTGGTGATATTTTCCCAAAGAAATTTAGTGTTAGTCATAGCATTAAAATCATGTGTGGGCACTACTTTACCATAACATATGAGATAGTCTATGGTAGTAATGATGTATCACATGTCAATCCATCACATAGCTACTCAAATAGGCCCAATGAAATCAAAATTCCATTTCTCAAATAGTTCATGAGAAAGTATTGGATGAAGAGGTATAGCATCCATTTGGTTTGGTTTACATACGCACTGATAGATTGATCACATTAGCGTGTATAAGCTTTGGCATATTTGAATAAGGTGGGCCACCATAATCTAAATAGTATAAATTTGTGTGTTGTTACATCACTAGAATAATTTCCTCCTATGACACCCTCATGGATGTCTTTGAGGACTTTCATGTGCTCATGATACATTACACACCTTCAAAGTAATTCATCCCAACAAGCTTGATATAGGTTTCCACTAATAAGATACAAAAGGGTAGAATGCATAGTTAGCTATGTTTTTTCTTGGGTGGTAAGGTTGTCTAGCTTAGAACCTATTATAATAAAAGCCACTATTTCTTCCAATTATTCAAGCATGCACATAAAAAAAAAATGTACATCAGGTAAATCACCCTCTATGGTGCATGTTGGTTCACCAAATTGAACACATGAGAGGTGGTCTCAACTAAAATTAACTTTTCCTAGTTTAATGATCATAAAAAATTGGAACTCTTGGAAGAGGAAAATCCATCAGTAAATGCACCCATGCAATACTAGTTTATTTACCAAATTCTTGAGTGCTTCATGATCTGTATAGAAGATGAATATGGTTCCCAATAATAATTTTCAAACTTTTGAAGTACAAAAATAATAGACAAGGCCTCGTAGTCTATTGTAGAGTAGTTATGTTCTACCAGTGTGAGCTTCTAGCTATTAAAATAAATTGGATGATCAAATTTACCCTTATTAGGTTATTCTAGGATAGCACCAATTGTCATGCCTGAGGCATTGACATATCCATGAAATGGTTGGTTCAAGTTAGGAATTAGAGAATGGGTGAAGTCACCAATTTATCTTATAGGATCTCAAATGCTTGTTGATGTTGAGCGATCCATAGGAATAAGACATGGTGTTTGAGTAGTTATTCCATCATGGTGGCTATGTTAGCATAACCCTAATTGACATTTTGATAGTAACATGTGTGACCTAAGAATGCATGGACATCTTGCTAAGTTTTTGGCATTTGGAGTTAGACTATGACTGTAATTTTACCTGGATCCACCCATAGTCCATCTATATAAATAATGTTTCCCAATAGAATCGCAAATGGGGTTGCAAAGATGCACTAATTTAGATTCAATCAAATACAAATTTTATGACATTGTTTGAACATGAGGTGTATATTATCATAATGTTCATGCATTAAACCACATACTATAAATTCATCTAAGTATACCTGAAGCAACTTGTGGATGAAATCCTTGAAAGTTTCCACCATAATGCATAAGAACATAGTGGTGCATTCTTGAGGCCAAAAGTCATAACATTATATGAAAAATAACCCCATTTAGTTTTAAAGGTTGTCTTTACCTTGTATTCTTCAGCAATTTGGACTAGGTGATGACCAAAAAATCCATTGGTGAATGTGTAGATCTCTCACCCAGTAACACCTTCCAAAATTTCCTCAATTAAAGGCATTGGGAAAGGGTATGTTACCCATACCATGTTGATTATCTTCTAGTCCACATAAATTAGAATGTGACCATCCTTATTTATGTTGATCACCATGGGAATTACCCATTTAGATTTATCAATAGGAGTAATAACTCCCTCACATAACATGTTATATATTTCCTAATTAACCTAAGCACATGGATTTGGGTTTGTTTGATATGGTCATTTCTTCACATGTCAAGATATTTCAACCAACTTGATGTGAATTCTACCCAATGATGCATGCACATTTTTAATTTTTATGTATTTATAATGGGAAATGTCCTAGCACTTGTGCAAAAGTTCAAATATTTTGGTTATCTTAACATCAAACCAATAATTTCCCATAATTGCTAGTTTAGGGCATAATCCATTCCAATGTTCTATAAAATTGTTTAGAGTGGCATAGAATATGATTTATAATTATAATACATCATATCTTTAACATCATGAACCCCATACTCCATATATATATTTAAGTGATCAAATGATGGCTCCAGTTGATCAGAACTAGTACCCTCATCAACTTGATACATAACGTTTTGTTTGCCCTTTTAGACCTGTTCCCTATGTGCATGGTTTGGTTAAGAGTTAAATTATAATGAAACCATGGTAGGAGTACCAACTTCTTAAAATATATCCAAATTATCCTCTGTTGTGCCATGCATATATTGTACCTAAACTTCAATTAGTGCCTAATCACCCACAACTACCTGATGTATCACTTGTAGAGACAAATTCAAATCTATCTATGGTGAATAAAATTCAAATGTGGTAATCAGACCATGTCTAATTCACTTCCAATTATCTACATCTCTATGCATTTTTTGGTAAATGTACCACATTCTAACCCAAACGTGTAGGGTACCATATAATGCATGTACCCACAACAATTTTGGTAAAAATGTTTTGTCAGCCTTCTAAAGGATTTCACGTTGTGTTATATGTTTTTCAAAATAATTGATACCACTATAACTCAAGGTGGTGTGAACATAGTTGTCATGGTGGAAGCAATTATGCATGGTTTCAAATACTTATTCCCATGTATCCAAATATTACTGATTATTATACCACCATGTGCAGTTATCCCTTGAAATAGAAAGTGGATCATGTAGAACCTTTCATCTTCATTAACATAATAAGCCTATAGCTAATATAAGTATTCCTAGACCTCCATATGACCATGAAACCTAGGTTCTTGGGCTAATTATAAGGTTGGTTTGACCATCAGGCACCCACTAATGAGGTGAATTTGTGGTGTTGAGTGAGTTTTGTATGGAAACTTAGGTAGCTTTATAAGACACCATAGATGCACATTGTTATATCATATGTACCTTGATCCCATTAGTCACAAGTGACATTAGGAGTGTCATAAATAGACTAATAATATTCCCATCACAAGATGTTATCAGGTGTAGGATGCTTTTTTTCATGTCCTTGAGTAGTAATGTTATAGATTGTATAACATCCTCATAAACATCAATGGGTTCCATAAAGGGGGTCTTTGGTCATTATTTATAGGTATGACTATGTGTTAAGTGTCATTCTCAAATATGATATACCTCTTCTTGAAACATAATTCAGCATTATTTGTATAGCACCAAGGTCAACCCAAAATAGTAGGGAAGTCACCAGCTTCAACAAATTTGATTACCTTGAAATTTCCCTTAAATACAACTCCTAAGATGTTGATAGTGGCATCCTTAAGAGTTCCTATGGGTAGTGTGATATTCTTTTTGGACATAAACAAGACATGTGGGGAGAGTTGTAAAGTGGGGTTCCCCATATTTTTCTTGGTGACTTTGGTTAGAACATTGACTTCCATGTCAATGTCTAGTAGGATGTCACAGATCATCCATCCATCAATGGGCACATTCATAAGGACCTCTTTATCACATTTTGAATTTGATTAAATTTGAGTCTCTTTTCATCAGGTATGGTTCAAATTATGGTATTTTGAAGGATTTATTGTTTTTTGTTATAAAAAATTATTGAGGAGATGGATAATGTCCTCATTAAGGAATAGTTTTCTCATCTCTTAGAACTCATCAAGCCCTGAGTCTATGGGTACTGTATTTATTTGCATCTTGACCTATATTTTAGCATCCTTATCCTTTAAAAACTCAATTTTGCCTTACAATTCCTAGACCAAGGCCATTGTGTCATGTAACACATCTTTTTGAAGTTGAGCATAGGGATAGTGTTACACATTAGGTACTTCAAATTAAACCTTTTTAGCAGGTGTATTTGAAACTAACTGGGAATGAACACCACTCTATGTAGTAATATTGACCTTGGATCTAGATGGTGGAGAGGTAGGGTGGGATGTCCACTAAATATTAGGAATTTTTTAAACATGTATCATCTAACTTCCCTTCTCATTTCATTCTTTAGTAATGAAGTCATATAAATTATGATATTCTTCCAAGCAATGTTCATTCTTACAAAAAATGCATGTAGGATAGACTATGTAGTCATACTTTTAGTGATTAGGATGACCACACTTGTAACATGTCCTAGGTTTAAAAAAACAACCTCCATGTCCATTTCCATACCCTTGACCTCTAAAATATTGACCTCCACTATCCCTCTAGTTTTTATCAATGTATGTTTGGTGTGTACCTCATATGCACACTTCATGAATCTCATTAATAACCTGGCAGTCATTTGTATCATGAGTATATGCATCACATATTTTGTATTAGAGTGACACTTTAACCTATATGGCATGATAGATCAAGGTAAAACTCCTTACATCATGATCTTCATTGCAAATCTCACATGATTGTTTCAATACAACATAAGCATTCTTTTGTGGATAGTTGTTTCTATTATGGCCTTCCATTCAACAATCAACACACCACAAGCCATTATATTCATCATGAGCATTATTATCCATAAGCTTCTCTATCTAAGAAGCCATCATAATGATCTAAGATTCCATAAATGGGTTTATTCCTATATCTATACTTCCAATGCCTCATGTGGTTCAATGAAAGTCTTATGAGATAAGTCTCATTGAAATAGAAGTAATAAACCTCACACAGACCACTAAATATTTTGTGTTAGGTTGATCTCAAATGATAGTTTTAAAATTATCATTTTCAAATGTGCATCCTATGTGCACACACTGTCAGTGAACTCTTACTTGATATCTTTTAAGTCAGTAATACTTTGTTGCTCAAATTTAGGGATATCAAATTCTTGAAGAAAAATAGCCTTTAACCATTCATAAATCATAACCATTTTTTGGGGATCAAATTTAAGATACCATTTATGCACATGATCTAATAAATTAGTGTCAAAATAAGTTTCCTTTCTCTTTGAATAAGTAATACCCTATGCTCACCAAATGAGTTCACACTTTTGAATATGTTCTATTATATTTTTGAAACCTCAATATTAAAGTGAAGTGTCATTTCATACTAGACTCTAGATGCACTAGGTGGTTGTAGTGGACCTTACTATGGTGTTCCTCCAATTCCTCCTCATGAACCCTATGATGGAGGTGTGCCAATGCCTCATGTGTCACTACCTAATCCTCCAACCCCAATAGAACCACCACCATTACTACCTCTTACACTTCTTAAAAAAATAGGTACACCAGATATAATGGCATTGAAGGAGGTTGGTTATTTATTATTAGTCTTGTAGTCTTCCCATTGATTATATTTTGTCCATTGGTAATTCTAAGGTGAGCCATAGGGATTTCTTGCAATGGAACCAAAACATTGGATGTATTTCTTGAAATGGAATTGTATAAATTAATGGAAAAATGTTAGCTTTATCTTGAAATTCAAGATATTCCTCTATGGTTTTAGTTTTAAAATCAAATTCAGATCCTACACTATCAGTATCCCAATTTATAATAATAATTCCATCAAACTCAAATGCATGATCATGCACTATGATGGGGGAATTAGGTATATTTATATTGGGTTTCACTATCAATATTTGTCTTACTTTTTCATTGCATATTTGTGCCATTGAAGGTGACGAATCCATTATTATAAAGTACTCACCATGTATTTATTTTATCCTAAATATTCTTGTGGCACTTCCAGTATCCTCCTATTTTCCTTTGAGATCACTACCTCTCATAGCCTTACATCTATATTCATCATACTTACACTTCTATAGTTCTCACTGTCTAACTTCTATATTGAATTACCAATGTCATACTGATGCATACCCTTCCATTTCCCAACTAATCATGTTGTTCATGTATGGGAGAGTTTATCCATCCATGAAAAAATTCTTAGTCCAAAATAAACAATAAGATTCCTAGTTTTTAAATGAAATCATTTAAAATACCTTACACATAATTCCCTCAAAAATTGAAACTATTCTTCCTATAAATAAGAGTATGTATAGACAAAGTATTATAAAATGTACCTATTGACGAGCACTCCTTTCCACCACACATCCATTATACATGTCCAAGTAGATTTTAAATTTAATAAGGCTATTAGTCTCTCTAATGACTAAGGAGACTTCCATCCATAATTTATTGAGTGGTCTTATGCATATATTGAAAGATAAACATGTAAGTGAATGGTTAATTCTATAAAGAATTTTTCATATATATTATCATATAAGTTCTAATCTACCCATGTGTGCATGGAAAATTTAGTTCAACATGTTGAATCACAAACTTCTCCTCTATGGTACCAACCTCGTGCTTGTTATTCTCCAAATATAACCACTCAAGCATCATTCTACCATCATGTTAATAAGTGAAATGAGTCACGAAAACAAAACCAAAATGTTGGGTTTATTTCTATTCTTAGTCCTAAATGATTAAGTATTAGTCATGCACCTAGAAGAATGGAGAAGACTGTTGGGTGAATAATTTGTCACCAGCTAACTGACAGCAAAATAGGTATATCAACCAAAACATAAGGAGATTTATATAGCAAGATGTGTAGTTTACCATAGCATATTGAGATAAATCTCTCCTCTCATCAAGGGGAGGTTCCCTATAAGGTAGGGGAGGTTCCCTGTAAACTACTATAACTAATATAATCTGAAAATACACTCAAGGGTAGGATAACACCATCCATCTCTCTTTTTTAGAGATGATGCTCACAAGGACAAGGAGAAATCCTGGGTAATTGCTGTAGGCATTTCTCTTCTCTTAGAAATGATGTTCAAAAAACTAGAGAATGACTTCCTAGTAGTAACTAGTAACCACAAGAAACCCATGAAAACATAGTATTTCATTGCTTCTCACACTGATCAGGATACAAGGACACAGTAGGATAAAGTGTAACACAAAGTCTCCACCTCAACTACAATAGATTAAAAGGTTACGAAGGGTAATGGGAGCTCAAAGTCTCACCAATATCCTTTACACTGAAACATAAAACAAGTAGACTGAAGACAATGATGGTAGCACAAAATCTCCCACAGTTGGCTTCAGGATACCTTCCAAATTACTTCTAATTCTACTTATTTGATTAAATGGACAAGAATATATTTAGGAAATAGACATAAGAACAATTTCCTTGATAACACAAGCTATTTCAACACAAAGTCTAAAAGGTCACTTGATTTCTCATTTAAATAACAAAATATGATTAACAGTCTGAGATTAAAGTCTCATGAATGTCTTTCAATTTGGGCATAGTTTCACTTCTAATAATAGAGAGATCCCTCTTATACAAAATAGGAGATTACAATGTATAGTATTCTAAGAAAGACTTGGGTGCTTATTTTCATAAAAATGGCCCATTTTGAATTGAATGCCTTAAATATCTATGAAGGGTCATGCTAGAACAGGTCATCAGCCTTAACTTTGGCATTCTAGATCATCTCAAATGTCTCCTCATAAGCATGGGTTGTCTAGTCTTCTTTATGATGCTTACACGGCTGTCCATTCACCTTTACTCAAAGGGGAAAAATAGGCCATGCCATTGAATGTCTACACTCTCTGATGTCCACCTGGTCGATTGCTCTACCTACTAGAATAACTCTCTTGAAGATATTTCTAGATTCACTCTAACTTTCCCTCTTTCCTTTCTACAATTTGTCTTTTCCTAGTGATCTAAGCTCTCAAGCTATCTTCTCACTTTCTGCTGGCTCCTTCAGCTCCTTCTTTGGCCAGTCACTGAGTTTGTTCTTAGGGTCCACACCATATTGGAAAATATATGTATATTTTATTACCTTGAATTTGACATCCACAAGGACGTCATGTTCACTTAGTCACTTGAACCATTTTGAACCTTGAACCTTTGAACCTTGGCGTGCATCAATTCAATGGTTCAACAGTTTAAATTGGTTCAATGGTTGGCAGTTCAAAGCTTTTCAAAGAGCCATGTTCACTCTCTTTTTCTTCTTTGGTTAAACCATTTCTTTAAACCATTTGGTTGAACCATCTTGTTGAACTTCTTTTTAGAATCTTCTACTTCCTTCATTCGCTCAAAGCTTTTATTTAAACTTTAAACTCTTTGAACCTTTGAACCTTTGAACTCTTTTTGGTTCAAGTTTCAATGGTTCAATAGTTCAATCTTCACTCTTTGAAGCCTTATTTTCTTTAAAGTCTATCGAAGCCATTGAACCTTTGAAGTGGTTGAACCTGCAAAAGTCTTTAAACTCGTTGAACTGTTTGAAGTGGTTAAACTTCTTTGAAGCACTTAACTCTTTAAGTCCATCAAAGACATTGAACCTTTGAAATCTTTGAACCTTTGAACCTTATAGAGGTGGGGTTCAATGGTTCAAAGTGGTTCATTCCAATTGTTTGAAGCCCATTGTTAAGTCTTTTGATTGAACCTCAATGTTGAACTAGCGTTGTAACTTTTAGGAAATGCCTAAGTGTTTAAACCTTTCTCCTTTTGAAAGCCCACCTATTGAAACTGTGATTTCCTTAGCTAAAAAGGTTTGATTAACTAAAAAAATTGACTACTCAAAACATTTTTAAAAAAAAGAAGAGATCATTTTGGCCTGTAGGACCAAAATAGTTGATATGTTGTTCACAAAAACAAGTGATGGATTTTTGGAACAACAGCTGGCTCCAGTTGGAGAACTTCCATCAATTGTAAAAATAATCAAAGGGAGTAGAATCTAGACTCTTTAATGCCTTTATGTATGCCATTGAGCTATAGAGTCATCCACCCAAAAAGAAAGATGCTAAAAAATGAAAATGAATAACACAAAACAAACTAAAGACTATACATATGTACAACTGCTTTTATCTAATACTTCAAGGATTGAAGTGCTTCAGATGCTGCCCACTATGAGGTAGTGAAAAAGGCATGCCATCCTGGTATTTTAGTAGGAAACTATTTTCACCATTGCTTTGATGAATATAAAATGGACCTCTCCATAGGGAATCCAATTTCTCATGCATTCCCTTTAGTTCTCTTCTCTTGTCCTACAACAAGACTTGATCTCCAATCTGAAAATCATAGATCCTTGCTTTCTAGTCAAAGAGTCTCTTTACCAGACTTTGATGTGTAGCAATACATTCAACCACCATAGTTTGTTGCTCATTTAGTTTAGTCAAGTACATGATCCTCTTGTCGATGGAACTTTCAAAAGTTGAATCTTCTACTACCTTTGCCAACTTCATTGCTAGTAATTTTAGGGTGGTTGGCATCTCTACATTGAGACCATAAAGAAGTTGGAATGGTTACATACCTATCACCCTCTTAGGAGTAATCTTTTCTACCCATAAAGCATCAAACAATGTTTTGTGCTAGGTTCTCTAATTGTCATCTACCAACTTCCTGATAATGGTCACCAGGTTTTTGTTGCTTGATTCTGCTTGGCTATTTCCTTGCAAAAAATAGTCAAAAAAGTGGGAGAGGTTGATCCCATAATAAAATTAGAACTGGGTAATCTCATGAGAAGATAAATAGGCTGCATTATCTATTACAATCTTGGTTAGGACCCCAAACCTAGAAATGATGTTTTCCTTGAGGAAATTACATACTACTTTTGAAGTAGCATGCTTAGTTGGGATGGCTTCCATCCACTTGGTAAATTAGTCTGTCGCTGTAAGGACATAATCATGTCTAGCACTTGAAGATGGATTTATAGTCCCAATGAAATCAATTCCCCATTGCTGAAATGGCTCTTCAATTACTACTAGCTTGAGAGGTAATGCAACCAATTTGGGTCTTCCAACAAACCATTGACACATTTCACATCTACATACCCATTTGTATGCATCTTCAAATAGAGTAGGCCAATAATACCTAGCTCGTATAATCTTATGGGCAGTCATAGGTATAGAAAAATGTCCTCCATAAGTCAAATTATGGAAGGACTCTAAAATTTTGTTCTGATGCACCTTACCCTTGCAGTGAAGGAATACCCCATCAAGGTTTCTCTTATATAGACCATTGTCCCACAAGACAAAGTTAGCAGCCTTCAACTTAACAGTCCTCTTTTATTTATGAGACAGGTGAGTAGGACACTCACCATAAGTAAGGAAATGAGAAATATTTGAATACCACTCATTCATAGTGGTGACAAAGAGAACTATTGGCTTGTCTTAACATTTTATTTCTTCATGCCCTATTTCTTCTGGTATGTTATCAATAATTAATTGGTAGAGGCCCCTTACCCACAAAAGCTTCATTGGTTTGATAACTAGATGAAACTCTTAGATTTTAGCAATCCAATTGCCCCTTTTGGTTCCAAACTTCTATTGAGTTAGTATGGACTTGACTATTGTATCAGGGACCAAAGCAACAGTGTGTGAGTTTAGAATATAAAAATGGAAGTGCTTTACCACCTTTACTACAGCATAAGCATGCTTCTCCATGTTTGAATACTTTAGATCGTGAGCTTTAAGAGGATAACTCATGAAAGATATGGTAGATTTCACACCTTCTTTGTTTTGCTAATCCAAAATAGTTGAAAGCATGTGTTCAGAAGCATAACTGTACATCATGAAGTCTTTGGTGTAATCAAAATAAACTAAAATTGGGGCATGGGCGATAGCTTCCTTGATGTATTGAAATGTTGACTTGCCTTCTTCTATCCAACTAAAAGTGGCTTTGCCCTTAATCATATTGACAATGTGGCAAGTCTTTTTTATGAATTTAGGAATGAACCTTCACAAAAAATTTACCTTTCCAAAGAAAGATTGGACTGTGGTCTTGTTGGCAGAAAGAGCAAGCTCTTGAATGGATTTGACCCTTTCTAGATCGATCTTTATTCCCTCTTAGGATACAATGTGTCTGATAAGTCTACCTTTTGTGACCCCAAAAATAGATTTCTTGGAATTAAGAGAAATACCATTCTACCTACATCACTCCAGCACTTGTTATAGATGATGCACATGATCAGGATGATGCTTAAAAAAGACTGTCAAGTCATCAAGGTATACCATAATGAATTTCCCTATTTCATCTCTAAAAGCAAGGTATATTTCTTTGTGGAAGGTGGCACTAGCATTAATCAGGCCAAAAGGCATTCTATAATATGTAAAGGTGCCCCAAGGTGTAGTGAAGCCAGTCTTATATTGGTCTGCTTCACCAACTTCCACTTGATTATATCCCTAAAAACCATCTAACATTAATAACATTTTAGTGCCAGTCACTGTCTATAGTAGATAATCCATGATGAGTAGGGGATAGTTGTCCTTTAAACATGACTGATTGAGATTTTTGAAATCAATGCACAAGAAAATTTCTCCATTCTTCTTTCTCATAGGGACTATGTTTGTAATCCAAATCAAATGATGGATTGGGAAAATAATTCTTGCATTCAGCATTTTTTGTATCTCGAAAAAAATTGTGCTTGATGTGTTGGGGTTGTACTGCCTTTGATTCTACTTGTGAGGCAACGACCCAATCTTGAGAGGAATTTTGTGTTGAATTTCTTCAAGTTTGAGAGATTTTAGATCATCATAAGAGTATGCCAAAACATCAATGTAGTGGCGAAGCATAGTAACAAATTTGAGTTTCTCATTAGGAGTGCAACACTTCCCAATGTTGACCATTTTGGAATTTTCCTCAGTACTCAAATTTATTTGATCAAAATCCTTGGAGGATTTTGAATCTTTTTGCTACTACTTGACAAACTGATCATGCTTATCAAATAATTTCTCAAGGGAAACCAATCCTTTTGGGATTTTATTCCCTTTTAGCTATAGAAATTCTTTGCCCATGTTTGAACTTATTTTTGAAGTTGATTCCCATGGTAGAGACTCACTGCCTTCAAAATGAAGCTTTTTAAAGTTGTCCATCTATTCCAAAAAATTAATGATTTGGTTATCACCATTGAATACCTACCAATGGTTGGCATTATCAGGCATACTTGGTTGAAAGACCAGTTTGATAGTGTACTTATTTCCTTTGAAATCTTGGTAAGGAACCATGAGGGTCACAGAAATAGCCAATAAATCTACTCAGCCATTAAACTCTTTGGGCACTATAGAAATACTAAAAGCATCAAATTCTTCAATGCAATTCCACACAAAATTGTGATAATGTTTTAATCTCTCATTCTTGGTTTGATACAAGTTCCTTACCTAAAAAACCACCAGCTCAGCATCTCCTTTAGCATGAAGAAGCTTAACGCCTTTATCTTGAGCAGCCTTTAAACTGAGTAGTAGCGATTCATATTCAATAGTGTTGTTAGTGTTGTTGAACTACAACTTACATGCATAAGGGAAAATATCTCCTTGAGAAGATATTAAAACATCTCCAGCTCCAGAACTAATAGAAGAATTGTTGCAATTGAATTCCAAAATCTAGACATCATTAGAATTTGATCTTTTTTTAGCTTTTCCTTCATCAAGAAGGGAAGATCCATTTTCATGTGTACTGTGCCCTACCAATTTTTTTGATGCCTTATCTGAATTTCTTGGATTTTCACTTAGTAATATTTCATCTGCTAAAATAGGAACATATTTAGTAGACAAAAAGTAATTACCCATGCCTAAAGACTCAAATAGAAATTGAGCTTCAGGGGCTAACATTTGGGTGACAATATACTCTACCTCTTTCTTAGGAAGCAGCCATTTCATGATGCCCTTGACAAGGATCCTCACCTCAGATAGGTCCGTGCTCAATTCTCCACCAATGTCCTTGCAAAAATTTCACCTAAGAAGGATGTCATATGAGGCTGGGATGTTGGCCACCAGGATTGTCATTTTGATTCTCTTATCTAGAAAAGCCACAAATGCAAATTGAGCATCATTGATTTATCCTAGCAAAGGTACTTATTTTTTTCCATGGAGAAACATCTCCCAAAAGTTTTAGTCAGTGTGAGACCAAGAGATTTTGCCACCTTGGCAGACATGACATTGTCAGATGCGCTTGAGTCTATAATGCAATTGTTTAATTGATGACTGTTTAACAAGAGGAAAACATAAAATGGTTCTATTTTCCTAGGGGTAGCTAGAGGATTAATCACAAGATTATTTTAGGTGGATGTGTTCTTGGGGGGACTGAGAGTTACTTTTGAAATATCTTATCCTGTAGGGATGGTTTTATTTTTGATGCATTGAACTAACCTATCCAACTGCTCAGGGTTGGATTGCAAGAATTCAAACTCAAAAATTTTAATTTTGGTCTTTTGAACATGGTCAATTATATCAAATGACTAAAATTAATTAGAAATAGGGGAAGGTAGTCCATCCTTCTAATTTTTTAGGGGTATGGTACTGGTCTGAGAATTTGAAGCAGAAGGAACAGGAATGTTTGGGGTACTTACTTTTTTAGTGATTACTAGGTACTTTGATTGAAAAGGTAGAGTAGTCCCCTATTTAACAATTAAAATTTTTGGTTGAGATCCTTCCCCTATTTTTCCCTTATCAATTTGGTGAACTAACTAGTTTTGGGACCTGATAAATATAGTGTATGATCCATCAAATACTTTTGACTTGCTTTTAGCTTCTTCCTGATAATTTAGGAAACTAATGTTGGAGTCACCAACTAATTCTTCTTCCCCTTCTATGAAGATATTAGTGTCATCTTCTTGGTTCAACTCAAGTTGGAAAGAGAAATTAGATTTAGTTTTAAGATATCCAACTACTGAGTTAGCTGGAGCCACTTCAATGGCAAGCTTCCCTTGTGGGGGAGGAAGGCAATTTGGTTGCCCTTGATTTATGGAAACATTGTCTTGATATGACTCATTGGGAAAAGTCCTCCTTGGTATATCTCAGTATGAAGGAGTAGAAATCCCTTGTGCCATTTGTTTTTTGAGAGCTAGCAACTCATTTTCTAGCTTTATACCATAGGATCAGTGGTGCCTGTAGAAGAATATTCAGGAGATGAAGAAGATTTACTCCTATTAGGATCTCTTCTTATCTTTATTTCCGAGATAAGGTCATCTTCAACCTCAATGGCCAAATCTTGAGCTACAGCAAGGTCTATGTGGCCAGTCTGCCTCAATAATAAACTCACTTCAAACAGCTAAGAGTTTATGAAGAAGCATTTGATATTTTTTGGTGTCAGCTGAGCAATTATGGGAATCCTATTCCTCAGCTTGTCAAACTTAGCTTTGAATTCCCTCATAGGTTGATGAGGCTCCTTCTTCATCTATGTGATCTGAGCCAATAGGGTATGCACATCTTTTGCAGGCTTAAACTTTACTTCAAATTTGGCTTTGAGGGTATTCTAGTCACTCACAGTCTGAGCCTACAGATGATAAAACTAGTCTGCAGTAGCACCTTATAATGTTTCTAAAAATACCCTAACTGTTATGTCCTCATACTCCACACCTATCACACCATAGGCTATGTAAAAAGCTGTAATATGTTCATCAGTGTGAACTCTCCCATTGCCATAGAATTTGGGGAAATTCTTCCTCAAACTATGAGGTAGTTCATGTAAAGGTGGAGTTAGATTCAGGGGACCAAAAGTGTTACCCCAAGGGCCTTGGGCTACCATGATAAGACTATTAAAGGGAGGGATAATAAATATCTAAGGGGTATGTATGGACAAAGCTCTATTAGTAGAGGAAAAATAAGCTTTGCCTTGTATTGGTGACCTGATGTTGGTAGGAGGAAAACTCATAATTCATTAGAGGTGAGGTTATGGAGGAAAAAGATCAAAATTACTCAGCTACACCAACTCAAAGACAGGGTCAACAATACCTTGAGCTCTCTAGCTTTGCGTATACTGTGAATCTACCAAAGTGTAAAATGGAAATGGAAAATAACTCAAACTAATTTAATCTAAAGCTTGAGGCTTCAAACTGCACATTCTTCCCTAGTAGAGTTACCAAAAAATTGTTGGGTAAATATTTTTTCACTAGCTAACTGACGGCAGAATAGGTATATCAACCATAGCACAAGGATATTTATATGGTAAGATGTGTAGTTTTACCATAGCAAATTGAGATAAATCTCTCCTCTCATTAAGGGGAGTTTCCCTATAAGGTAGGGGAGGTTCCCTGTAAACTACTATAACTAATATAATCTAAAAATACACTCAAGGGTAGGATAACACCATCCATCTCTCTTTTTTTAGAGATGATGGTCACAAGGACAAGGAGAAATCTTGGGTAATTGTTGAAGGCATTTCTCTTCTTTCAGAAATGATGTTCATAAAACTAGAGGATGATTTCATGGTAGTAACTAGTAACCACAAGAAACCCATAAAAACATAGTCTTTCATTGCTTCTCACACTAATCAGGATGCATGAACATAGTAGGATAAAGTGTAGCACAAAGTCTCCACCTCAACTACAACAAAGTGAAAGGTTACGAAGGGTAATGAGAGCTCAAAGTCTCACCAGTATCTTTTACACTGAAATATAAAACAAATAGACTAAAGATAATGATGGCAACACAAAATCTCCCACAGTTGGCTTCAGGACACCTTCCAGATTACTTCCACTAATTATGCTTATTTGATTAAATGGACAAGACTATATTTAGTAAACAGATATAAGAACAATTTCCTAGATAACACAAGTTATTTCAACACAAAGTCTAAAAGGTCACTTGCTTTCTCATTCAAATAACAAAATATGATTAATAGTCTAAGCTCAAAGTCTCAAGAATGTCTTTCAATTTGTGTAGAGTTTTGCTTCTGATAATAGAGAGATCCCTCTTATACAAAATAGGAGATTACAATATATAGCATTCTAAGAAAGACTTGGGTGCTTGTTTTCATGAAAATGGCCCATGTTGAATTGAATGCCTTAAATATCTATTAAAGGGCCATGCTGGAATAGGTCATCAGCCATGACTTTGGCATTTTGAATCATCTCAAATGTCTCCTCCTAAGCATGGGTTGTCTAGTCTTCTTTATGATGCTTACATAGTTGTCCATTCACCTTTACTCAAAGGGGGAAAAATAGGCCACACCATTGAATGTTTGTGGTCTATGATTTCGACCTGGTGGACTGCTCCACCTATTGGAATAACTCTCCTATAGATATTTTTGGATTCACTATAACTTTCCCTCTTTCCTTGCTACACTTTGTCTTTTCTTGGTGATCTGAGCTCTCGAGCTATCTTCTCACTTTTTGCTAGCTCCTTCAGCTTCTTCTTTAGCTAGTAATTGAGATTATTCTTAAGGTCTGCACCATATTTAAAAATCAATAGATATTTTATTACCTTAAATTTGACATCTACGGGGACATCATATTCAGTTAGTCACTTGAACCATTTTAAACCTTGAACCTTTGAACCTTGGCATGCATTGGTTCAATACTTCAATGGTTCAAAGTGGTTCAATGGTCAGCGGTTCAAAGCTTTGCAAAGAGCCACATTCACTTTCTTTTTCTTCTTTGGTTGAACCATTTGGTTGAACCATCTTGTTGAACTTCTTTCTAGAATCTTCCACTTCCTTCATTCACTTGAAGCTTTTGTTCAGACTTTAAACTCTTTGAACCTTTGAACTCTTTTTAGTTCAAGGTTCAATAGTTCAAACTTCACTCTTTGAAGCCTTCTTTTCTTTAAAGTATATCGAAGCCATTGAACCTTTGAAGCGGTTGAACCTATCAAAGTCTTCAAACTCATTGAACTCTTTGAAGCAGTTGAACTTGTTTGAAGCACTTAACTCTTTAAGTCCATCAAAGTCATTAAACCTTTGAACTCATTGAACCTTTGAACCTTGCGGAGGTGGGGTTCAATGGTTCAAAGTGGTTCATTCTAATTGTTTGAAGCCTATCGTTAAGTCTTTTGATTGAACCTCAGTGTTGAACTAGCCTTGTAACTTTTAGGAAATGCTTAAGTGTTTGGAAATTTCTTCTTGTGAAATCCCACCTATTGAAACTGTGATTTCTTTAGCTAAAAAGGCTTGATTAACTGAAAAACTTGACTACTCAGAACATTTTTTGAAAAATGAAGAGATCATTTTGGCCTATAAGAACAAAATAGTTGATGCGTTGTTCACAAAAACAAGTGACAAATTTTGGCAACAACAAATACAACACATTAATATTCAAGCATATCATGCAAGTGACCCTAGACACTCATCTGAGGCATACATCCTAGACTAGTTCCCATTGGTTTTGCCACATGATTTTAGATGAAAAAATTTAGGAACTTGAGTTAACGTAGTTAATCATTGTTATTATAATCATAATTCTAGAGTTATCCATTTAATGCATTCACATAATGTAAGTACCCTAGTATCATAAATAAAACTTAACATTAAATAGATTCATCACGTCAAGGTTAACAAAAGAATAGTTCCATTTATCTCATTTGATATATTATAAAGGTAATTCATTAATTACACAATCTCTATATCTCTACCTTAATAGTAATAATACATCTATATTCAATAAAAATGGTAACAACCCCTTCTAAATAAAGGCAAAGGGGTATTTATACATGACCAAACCCCTTTTTGTATTGCATCATTAATACACTAAAGATGACTAGCCAATCATTATTTTAAAGAAAAAAGTCATGGCAAGCCATTATAATTCAATTCCTTTTAAATCGAGCCCCACAACCCCTATATACTCTCTCTATACTAGATATTAGTATTCATGTTCTTCCTCCTCAACAAGATAATGCTAGATTTTCACTCCCATTAATCTTTAATACTTCCATGAACTTCTTTGTAATTGCCTCCACTTCCTACACCATTGTCTTATTCTTATGCTTATTTGATTTCTACATCTTGTGTTCCTTATTCTTCATTTATTTATCTCTTATGCACCATTCTTTCCTATGTTGTGGTCTTCTTCTCTAATCCTATGCCCTTGCATCTCTATGCTTATTTCTCAAAAATACTTAGAATATATTACAAAATTAAGGTCTAACAAAATGTCCATTTTAAATGGAAGTTATGGTCTCTCTTAGCTTTGTGATTGATAAATCTCAAATTCATAAGGTATCTAACTATAATATATATAAAATTCACATTAAATTAGAATTTATGGCCTAAAAGTTGTGGAACATAGTTTTTGGGATAAAAAACCTTCGTCAGGATGACATGTTACACCTGAGCTTATAAATGAGTTTCAACATAAATCACAAAAATTCATGTAGATTATTTTTTAGAGTGTTAAGGATGATTTCCTACTCCATATCATCAATCATGAGCCTCCCAATGATGCCTATTAACTCCTTGAGTCTATTCATGAGGGCACTCATCTCTATAAAATAATTAAGTTGATTCTTGAGTTGCTTAATACACCTATGAAAGGTGATGAAAAATTCATTGATTTTATTTCAAAAATTAAAAACATTAAATATCAGTTAGATGGTTGTGACTATAATCTTATTCAAGATAATATTTTGTATTTAATCATTCAATAAATATTCATGAAAATTTTTACAACTTAATTTGCATTCTTAATTCAAAATACCAAACAGAGCAAGATATCCCTAACCTTATTACTCTATTTACACTTCTGATTTAAGAAGAGTAAGTGATGTCTAATTTTGATTCTAAATATAATTTTACTCTTGCATTTCTTACTCTCAATCCTATTTTTAAAAACAATAGAAAGTTGAAATCTAACCCTAATTCCATAAATAGAAAAAATGGGATTGAGAAGTCTAATAATAAGAATCATAAAGTTAAGTTTAATGAGAATCATAATTTGTGTGGTAAATTCGGTCATAAAAAGAATAAAATTATAAAAAAAAGATAGAAATAATCATAAAACTTCAAAAAATAACAAAGGGAAGAAATCTAACTAGAATCACCAGAAGAATCAAAACCATAAACAAAACAACAATTAGGAACATAATTCTAATGTTGTTGCTTTATATGTTGCCTTATTTTCTTCTAATGAGAATGAATGGATTTTAGATTGTGTTATATCACATAATATGACTTTTTTATCCAATATTTTATCTGATAGGCTTTTTTTTTGGAAATATTTATTTAGGTGATAATCCATTTGTAGAAGCTACTAAGGAAGGGAAAACAAGATTTAAAAATATTGTTATTGAATATTTTTCTATGTACTTAATAAAAATTGATTATCATATTCTCAACTTACGAATGATAATTCCATTGTAACTTTTATTAAGGATAATTGATCTATTAGAAATCAATTTGGTTCCCTGATTATTGAAGGTGTTTAAAATAATGGTTTATGCATCTTTTTTCCTTTTTTTACATTTTGTCTTTCACCACATAGTAGGAATGAATCACAATTATGGCATGAAATATTAAGACATGTTAATTTTATATGATATATCTTCTCATAATTTTGTTGTTAGTATTCTTTCTATCTCTTCTCATCATGAAACTTGTGAAGGATGCTTACGTGATAAGAAACATACTAATCCCTTTCACAAGAATCATGATGTGAATTCCTCACATTCTTTAGTGTTAATTCATAGTGATGTTACAAGACCCATTAAAGTTGTATTTCCTAATGGTTCTCTATGTGTTATTATTTTTATATATGATCATACTAGAATGATTTGGTCGTATTTTATAGAAAAGAAATCTAAAGTATTATCTAATTCTGAAGAATTTAAAGCTGTTGAAAATGTTGATAATTTTTATATTAAGATATGATAATGGTGGTGAATATATTAGTAAATAATTTGATTTTTATTTCATTAGTTTTATTATTCAGAAAGAATTAATAACTCCTTATTCCACATAGCAAAATGGTATTGCTAAAAGGAAAAACCACACCATTATTGAAATGACTAGAACAATGTTGCATTCTCCAAATATTCCTCAATTATTAAGGGCTAAAGAAATGAATATTATTATGAATATTTTAAATATAACCCCTACTAAATCCTTGTGTTTTTATACCCCTTTATAAATATGGTCTAATAAGAAACCCAATGTGTCTCATCTTAGGATTTTGGTAGTCCTGCTTTTAGTTTTGTTCATAAATTTAAAATAAAATAAAAATTGATCCTAACTCATAGTCATGCATATCTGTAGGTTCTATAAGTAAAATTAAATGATTAAGAGTGTATGATCCATCTAAAATACAAGTCATTCAGAATAGGAATGTTCTGATCCTTGAAAATATTTCTATGAGCCTTTTGTGAAACCCCCTCAAAGGTCTTTGTTTGATGATCCTATCTCTCATGTTACTCCTTATGAATAAATCTCTCATGTTACTCCTTATGAATAAATAGATACCCTAGAATAATTTGATCCAATTTTGGATAACTTAGAGTCTGAGAAACCTTCTAAATGTAATGTTCAATCTAAAAGTCTTAAATGGGTTGAATCCATAATCTAGTCATTTGATCATGATAACCTTATAAATTTACTAGGAGTCAACATTCTTATCATAAATTAATGACTATGTATGAATGTGAAACTTAATTTTTTTAGGAAGCTATTCAAGATGATAGATGAAATGTTATTATGTAAGCTGAGTATAATGTTATTAAAAATTAAACTTGGGATCTAGTCCAACTCCACCTAAAAAGCATATTGTTGGTTTTAGGTGGATTTATAAAATTAAATATAATTCAATTGGTCAAATTGAAATTTTTAAAACAAGATTAGTTGTTCATTATTTTACTAAAAAATCTAAGATTGATTATGTTAAAACATTTGCTCCTATAGAAAAATGAGCATTGTTAGATTATTCATTACTCTTGCAACTTAGAATGGTCAGATTATATACCAAATAGATGTCAAAATTACCTTCTTGAATGGTGATTTAGAATAAAAAATAAATATGACTCAACCTAAATATTTCACTGAACCTAATAAAGAGTATTATGTTTATAAGTTTAAAAAATAGTTGTATGTTTCAAAACAAGATTTTTGATTTTGGTATTCTAAAAATCATTAGTTATTTTAAAGAATTAGGTTTTTCTAATTGTTGTTATGATAATTATCTCTTTGTAAAAATTAAAAATGGTCATATTATCTTAATTATATTATATGTTGATGATATTCTTATTAATATTGATTTATTTGGTTTAATTCATAAATATAAGGATAAACTAAGTCAAATGTTTAAAATGACTAATTTAAGCATTCTTTGTTATTTTTATAAATGACTATATTTAAGAATCAAAAATAGATTTTTGTATTGCAATCTTATAATGCACATAATATTTTTATTAAGTTTAATATGCTTTATTTTAAGCCTACATCTAATCCTATTGAAGTTTATGTTAATATTGATCAAAAACCTATAGATGACAAAGCTAACCCCACACTTTTAAGGCAGCTTGTTAGTAGTTTGATTTTTCTAACCATTACTAGGTTAGATGTTTCATTTGTTGTAGGTTTTGCTTCCATATTCATGCATGATCCATATTTAGATCATTGGAAATTAGTGAAATGCATACTTTTTTATATCAAAGGAATAATAAATATTCATTTATTTTATTATTTCATTGATAATGTAAACTTATATGATTATTGTGATGTTGACTATATTGGTGATATTATAGATCGCAAATCTACTTATGGATATGTGTTTAAGTTTGGTGAAAGTGCTATCACTTGGAGAATAAAAATTTAACCTATTGTTTCTATCTCTTCTACATAAATAGACTATAGAAGTGTTATAGAATATGCTAAAGAATCCATGTGGTTGTAAAGGTTGTTAAGATAACTTCAGTTGGATGTTTATTATATTACCACCCTTGTATGTGATAACCAAAGTTGTATAGCTCTGTGAAAAATTCAATGCAACACCAAAAAACTAAACATATTAAAGTTTAAGTGTATTTTATTCAAAAAAAACCCTCAAATGTGATTTTGATCTGTAGTTTTATCTTAAGGATGAAAATGCTGCATATATCATCATAAAACCACTTGGTGCTACCAAGATTTATCAGTTTCTTAAAATATTGGGCCTCTTGGAGTTTCCATTAAGGTGGAGTGTTTATGAAAATGTAACTTCCTAATAGCCATGTGTCTCCTTCTTCTTTATACTTTTTCTCATTATAAAGCATTGTAATAAGTTACTATATGTGATTTTGTAAACTTCATAAATTTTGAGTTTATATTGTACCCAATATATAAAAGCATACTTTTTAATAGAGATCATTATGTTATAAATTTCTCCAAATATTTTTGGTTGATTATTTAGGAGAACCTTTGAGATGTAATCATATGATAATGCTAGCCTAAACTTACTTTTAGTAGTTTATGGATTATAATTTCTTTTGTTTGAAAATGTGATGTTGACATGATGAAAGTTTTTTAAATTCTTCAATTTTACATGCCTCCTAAAATAATTATAGGTGATTCATGGAGTATAACTATTTTATTAAGGTGACTATGGCATGTAACCCTACTTAGTATTAATTTAGAGTGTTAGAATATTTAATGTCTAAGTGGTTCCCCTTATGGACTTGTTGGCTAGATTTTATGCATAGCTTAAAACCTAGGCAGGCATGAGATAAATATCCTTCATTTAACGGTGAAGCTCTATGTAATATGTTTATCTATTAGGGTTATGGATACAAATAGCTAATTTTAGAGGTATTACTTTAGTCACCTCAACTCATGAACCACAACTAGGTAATTTGGTAGCAAGTAAGTAGTTGTGTTTGGGAAAATTCTAGAAAAGGGGAATATATAGCAATGGTTATAGAAAGAGGAAATGTGCTTAGTAATAAATAGATTTCACAGTTTAACGCATCCACACATTCATAAATAAACAATAAAATCACACTTTTAGCAAGAAAGAGAAAGAATAAATTCTACCTCAAATCTAAAATAACACAAAGTTCATCTTGAGATCTTATTAAAATATTCAGCAAAATTCTATAGACACAAAGTTTGACATAAATCTACTTCCCTTTATTCAATCTAGACTAGTTCACAAAATCACATCCAAGAGTTTCAACACAAAGTTTGAAATTTTAAAAATGCATAAGTTACAATAGATTTTTGCCAAAAATATTTTGATCCTTAGCCTGTAGGGTTCTTCCTATATTTATAGTGTCCAGAAGACAAATACAAATAGGAAACATTAATTACTTTTCCTGTATGTGCAAGCTACAAAATTGGAGACAATTGAGAGTCTTTATCCTAAATTCCCTCATTCTATGGCATGGATGATTTTTAACTTAAAATAAAATCTCCCATTTTGCATGTCTACCACCTATTTCCAAGTAATTGACTTTTTCAAACAACTTAAAGTAATGGCTTTTAAACTAGTTACTTAATTTTTTACAACTCAACTTAATTACTCAATTACTTTGTCTAAGAGAAGAAAGAAAGAAAAGAAGAGAAAGTTAATCCAGATACACGGCCTCAATCTTGTTCTTATTCCATTATTTATTGGATGTACCTATCGAATATGTATTGCACCACTCCTCCATCAACCTTTGCAATAGATTCAATCTCTATTTTAAACCTTAAGGACTCTCTTTCTAAGATCTTGTTGAATGTGTTTACCCTTGTCAAGTTGGGTTCTAATTCCTTGACATCACTATGAAGTTTAATCAGCTTCTCAATTGAATTTCAAGTAAAAGGAGTGACAGCTTCATCTATCTTTTTATAGAGAAGTAGAAGGAAGTCTTAAAGGGATGTTGGAGGTTTGTCAATTATATAACTTGTAACAAATAGATACAATTATCTAGCTGCTCCATCACTTTATCAACCCCTTCTTCTAGTAGTTGCATTTCACTCAAAAAAAAATTTAGAGTTTTTATGTAGAAAGACATGATTATTTTTATTTGTTTGCCCCTTTGTAATAATATCTCATATTGTGTGGATGTGATTTTGCTTGAGATTTTCCTTTTCGTCTCTTTCTTGAATCTTTTGTATTTGCAAGATTGGGATCTTCTTGTGTGAAAATTACTTCTCCTGACCTTCCTACCTCTTTTGTCTCTAAAAATAGCTCTTGTATGTGAGACATTTACCACAGCTTCCCTTTCATAAATATGTGCACAACTTAATATTTTCCTATAGGAAATTTGAACAAATGTGTAACTCAACATTTGTCAAGTTCATTCATGCATATGATCAATTTTAGTTTCCTAGGAATCATGTTATTATGAAATTTTAGGTAAACTTTCAGTGCACATAATGAGAATTGGGCTCAACTGGGAGAGAACAAAGAGTTTCTTTGGTCTACTTGCCTTTTCATGGCAGATTTGGAGGGTTTCCTTACTCATTTTTGAGTCATAAAAATTATGGTTAAGCTTTCTCTTTTTATTGAGGACTTTTGGGGGTGCATTACCTACTTACTTTATAAAAGTTAAATAAGTAATGACTTAAATAAGTTCTCTTTGTATCTATGACTTTTGGGAGTGCATTACTTACTTTATAAAAGGGAAATAAGTAATGACCTAAAAAAGTTCCAATTGAGCTTAAGTAATGACTTTAAAAAGTTCCCTTTGTATCTATGAATTTTTTGGTGCATTACTTACTTTATAAAAGGGAAATAAGTAATGAATTAAAAAATTTCTAGTTGAGCTTAAGTACTGACTTTAAAAAGTTCCCTTTGTATCTAGCACTTTTGGGGGTGCATTACTTACTTTATAAAAAGGAAATATTTTATGACTTAAAAAATTTATGGTTGAGCTTAATTAATGACTTTAAAAAGTTCCCTTTGTATCTAGGACTTTTTGAGCTCACTTAGTGAAAATAAGTAATGACTCCTAGGAACTCCACTTTACACTAAGACTTTATATGGTGTACTTTTGGGTAGGCTCAACTTATTTCAATAAAGCAAGTAATGAGGCTAAGAAATTCTAATTTGGTCTTTTAAGTGGGCTGTAAGAATTTTGAAAGGCTTGACTGATTTTAGATATGAATAAATGACTTATTAAAAACTTGAATTCTTTCCCTTTGACCTGTGGATTTTTAAATATGTTTAACTTGTTTTTCAAAAAGAAGTATTGACTCTTCAGAGACCCAATTTGCATGCTAAATGGGATTGTTTGAAAAATCTGATGGCTTTTATAAAGTAGATGGTGGGAATAAGAAATGTCTTACCTTATGTTATGAAATCAAAGAATTAAGGAACCAATGAAATCCTAATTTGCAAAGGATGGGTTAAAATCATGATTTCTATTGAAAGCTAGACTTGCCTGCTAAATGATTAAAATTTTTGAAGGCTTCAATTGATTTCAAAATAGAACCAATTCGTGACATAATGAAATCCCAATTTGGTCAAAAAATGATGGTTGTGAACTTTAAGCACATGGGAATTTTGTGAGTGGATTTATGACTTCCTACAAATAATTTTGAGCAATGTGTGCAATCAAAAGTGGAGAGCAAAACTAAAAATTAAACTAAATAGGAAAGTGACAACATGACCCATAATTAACACAAGTCAAAAAAATCAAAAAAATTTAAAGGGGTACTCCAAGATTTCCAAGTGAAATCTTGGGGACACCAGGACTCTTAGTGTACATAAATTTAATTAAATAATAATGTTTTATTATTTATTAACACAAGTTGAAAATTTCATGTAGATATATGATAAAATATATCTATTTATTTATTACCATTTTATTAAAAGTTTTTGAGGAGAGGTTGTACCCATTGGTCCACCACCATACCCCAATATAAAAAGGGTTTTAACCCTTTGGTAATTCAAACCAAATAATTTATAAAACATTGAATATTTGCGTGTGATAAATATGATTGAAGAGCTTTCTGAAGGTTTGTCATAGAAGAAGTGATAATTTGTAGGATTATAATAGGTATTTGGGTTTCTCATATTAATGAATATCAACTGTGGTTTTTTAACTCTAAGGTTTTACACATTAAATCCCATGTACAAATGATCTATGATTTTTTATTATTAATTCACTTTTAAATATACATGTGTATTCTTAATTTAAAATATAATGTATATATTACATAATTTAAAAAACTTATATATTTGATAAAAAGGAATGAATACACTTGATTAGGTACACAAACCATTGTCTTTTATGATGTAAAATTGGTGACTATAGAGGGTATGACCCTTGGAGATTTTATTTTCATTGAAAGTCTTAGATTCCTATGCATGCCCAAATCCTCATTTATTAGGAGAGTGTGCTTAATGACTTAAGATTTGCTTGACTCCATCATTGCATACCTAGAGTAGTGAAGTAGTTTGGAATATTTATATGAATTATAATAGATTATTCTAGTGAAAAAAGGTGAACCAACCACTAGTGAAAACAAGTACAAATTACTAGTATAATGACAAGTATTTCCACTTCATCTATGAAACTAGTGTAAAATTGAGAAATCAGGAAGTCATATGATGTGGACGTGCCCCTAATATAATATTTGGATGTATATGGATTTTTATACTAAGTAATAGCAAATGATATTTTTAGAAAAACCTACATGATAACTTGGAACACATGATGTCCCGAAACTAAGAAAATATGAGAAAAAATTTAAGTATTTTTTGGAAACTAAAATTGTAAAACTATTACTAATTATCATGTACTACTTGAGATTTATATATTGTAAAAGTAGCTATTTTATACCTATTTAGAAAATAATAGAGTATGCTCATGTCTAAATAGGGCACTCTTGTCCAAAATATCTCTCTAAGTGATTTTTGGGTGTGTTTTATGATTCATTATGTGAGCTCTTAAAAATTATTCATGTGCATTATATTATATGGGCTTAGTATTTGATATAAACCACTATGTATGCCCTCTCTTTTGAAGTGAGTAGTTGAACCTACAAAATAAATTAACTAAAATAAAAATTAGGTGAAATATGTTATGAAAAAGATGTAAATTTGATTATTAGTGATAACATGGAGAAGCATGGCATCAGCATATATATAAACTAACAAAAATAGTAATGTGAGATGTATATTAGAATAATATACATAGTTAGAATCTCAATTTAGATGTTAGTGATTAGGCATGCAGATAAGTGATCAAAACCAAGTATTAAAAAGCTAAATATAACTACTTAGGGAGGGAAACATGATTTCCATCATGGCATCAAAACCAAGAGGATACATGATGTCCATCATGGCATCAAAAAACTAAGCAAACTGAGTAAACAAGTGTCATGACCAAGATACAGATAAAACATGTAATAAAAGGCCAAGGGGACACATACAAGGGACATGTTTAATTGTTTCTCACACACATATAAACATATAATGAATTCTTAGAGGCACACACAAGTATGTGTTAAAATGGCCACAAGCCAAATAAAACATACACACAAGACATGAAGTAGGAGAGCAAACATGAAAAGCATGATTGGATACGTGTAGTTGATCAGCACAAGTAATTAGTAACACTAATACAATCATTAAGTTAAATAAATAGTAAGATATTAATGTGTTAGTAAGGGATAAATATCAATATATGTTATGCCATATAAGGCACTGAAGTGTGAATAATAATATATAACCAAAGAAGAATAAAAAATGTATATAAGATACCTTTGGTGAGCTTATTGATGTATAGATAAGGTGTAAGAGGCCAATGTTTGGTTTTACTTTGATAAATTATACCATGTTCTTGGTGGGACAAGAGAAGGAAACTAGGATAGTAGTGGGTACACTTTTATCTTAATAGGATTGTCTTGTCTAAATATAATTTTTAAGTTTGAGAAAGTGTAATAACCTGCCATGATGTCTATGAATGGCATATTATATGTTTTTCACTCACTCATGTACACTTGTGAAGCATATATGATATGAAACTTCATATAAATAAGTACATAATAATTGTGTATAAATTGAGTGATTTATTTAAACTAAACATAAGTATGCATAAGTCTCTAAAATTGAAGTCTTTTGGAATATCTAATTTTTACATTTGTTAAAGTATATATAACTAAGAGAGTAACATATTAGACCCTAATTAGACAAAATCTTATACAAAATCAAAATTCTATAGATGTGAAATAAATGACACAAATTAATTTGAAACTTTTTAAATTTTTAAATATACTAAATATGGAAAGTACAAGAAATAATATGAACTTATCTATAAAATTGAGATGTGAACTATTATTGAAACTAAAACTAATCATGTACTATGCTGATCGAGTGTGGACATAGAATAGCAAATGGTAGGGTTTTTGGATAAGAGAATTTTAAATGGATAATATAGTGGTGTGATGTTGTCCATAGGGAGTGACAATGTCTAACAGGTAGTAAAGATCTAAAATTTCTAGGGTAGGTTCACCTTCACTTTTTTGTTCTATGGATTATGTGGGAGATTATGATATGATGCAAAAAATAACTATTTGTCTTCTCCTTCACTTGAAACCTTAGTTCAATAGATCAAGAATACAAATACAATCATAGGGTAAAAAGGTGTTAGTTATTGAAGTTTTGCTTGACCTCAACACCCTATGTATTAAGTGTTGCCTACATACCAATACTTTAAATAAGGATCAAACTCCATGTTGTTGTCCTATGCTATGGTGGTGTGTTTGAAATATTAGTACAAAATGATAGATTTAGGTGCAATATTGGTGTAATTAGGTGTTTCAATAGTGACTTATGACCTTGAAAGTGTATTCAGACTTTAGCTCAAGACTACTAGGGTTGTATGTAATTAGAATCAGGAAAAGTAAGGAATTTTATCTCAATGTGAAATTATAATTTTAGTGTTTTTTAGTGTGGAATCCTCTTGTGTGAAAAATGGTTTAAAATTTGACTTTATAGTGTTATTTTTTGAATTCCTCCAGATGGAGCTTGTTAAACTTGTGGGTCAACCCTTTCATGAATTTAAATTTTATAAATTAGTTATTATCTGGTGGGAGGACAAGAGTGGTATATTTGGACAAGAAAGTGTATGATGTTGTCCAATAAGGGAGATGTTGTTTGAGGAGCATAAATATTTGATCTAGGTACCAAGAACAGTCTGTGCATGACCCACTTTCATAGAGATTTATCATACATTCTATAGATCCTCTTTCTATTCCTAAATATCCTCCACTGATATTACAAGGCACTAAGGGTGTTCCACATTGTAGACATTATTTTTGAATTATATAGTTCCACATTTTTATATACTTGAAAAATACATATCATGGATGTACCTTCAACTTCTATACCTTTCATGTTGCCAAAAGTGTCACATATGATATCTCTTTATGCCTAATTATTTATCTATTAGTTTGACTAATGTTATTCTAATAACTCAAACCTTATATCTTGCCTAGGATTTTGTAAACATGTTTGTCTTCCATCTCTACAATTTTTAGACCTACACCTATTTTCCAACTACCCAAACACTTGCATCCCAATTGCTGACACAAATGTCCTATTCTGACCTAAGTGTTTAGTTCCCTAAAGTCATCTATTTTGTCAATGAAACATATTATTATGGTCAACCTAAGTGCTTTAATGCAATATATTCTCTAAATGGATTATTATAAATACAATATTAATTCTTATTCATTCCTCACCTAGTAACTTGTTACCTACTCATAAGGCAACTTACCAAAACCATTCAATCAAGCACCCAAGTGAGCAAAGCTTCTCTTTTTTTCTCCTTTCCATATCAATCATAAGGACAAAACATTTACAGGTTTTAATTACTAAATAAACATCCCATGATCCACATTTTATAGGTTATAAGATAAGTCACTCTATATTTTTTTTTATCACACATTGCATGATTCACACACATGCCAACACATAGAGGCTAACTACATAATTCAGAGGCCCTATTCATATTATTAGATATGTAGGCAATGTTCATTGACAAAGGGGTCTTTAGAGTAACTCAACATCATGTGCCCAATAAACCATATTTCTCATAGCCAATATGAATATGAAGAACTAGGGTATTTTTATATTATAAGGAGTGATAGTCTAAATGCATTAGATTGAAGGTGACACAAAACCTAGAAGTATCTAATTGGTCTTATCTAATCTCAATAAGGATTCCTTAAGAGACACATGCATATAATATAGATAGAATCATATACATAACTATCCCATCTCAACATAAGTGTCTTAGGCTATAGAGGTACAATTTCCAAAATCAAGCGAGTGATCCAAGATCCAGATTTAGTCTATCTCCTACTTATTCTAGATCTAGATCTGTATTAGCATCATAATAAATAAAGTATACTGTTTTCATTATTATTATAATTTATATCATAGTTATACTTTTCATTTTTAGCTTGTCTCAACATAATAAATTTAATATATGTTTTATCTAAGTTTTACAATTGATTGCCCTATTATAGATTTATTTATCACCATTGTGTTTACTCATTTATATATTATTAACCCTATCCCCATAGTACCCTCATCCAAATTTAGGATTAAACATTTGGTGAACCTAACCTATAGTCCTCAAAAGCCTTAGATATTGATTTAGGGTTCTGTAATTCTCTATTTTTGATTTTTTATTCCTGATTTCAAAGTGTTCAAAATTTACAAATTAGATTTCTTTTTTTTATCGATATGTTTAATATGGATGAATGTGTAGCTAATTTTATGTTAGGATTTGTAATTGTAATGATATTTTTCCATTGTAATAAGGTAATCCAAGGTATCATCCAAATAAATAAGTAGATCCATCAATATAATGAGAGGGTTTTAATCTCTCTCTAAAATTCCTTTTGTAATACACTAGAGTAAGTGTCTTCTAAACCTAACCTCATATGAGGTGGCATTATTGATAAATCAAGATGTATGTCTATTAAAACTTTAATATTCAAGATTTCACATCAATCCACTATCTATAAAGATATCCTATATGAAGCATTATGTGATACCCATGTACCAAGTGATACAACATTGTCTACTTTTATAGATTTTATGCATGTTCTAACACACAATGCGAACATTATTACCTCTAGATGTAAATATGTGTTTTCAAAGAATATCATTTATCAAGACTTGCTTCCATCAATACAAATCTCTCTTCAAAATAACTAAAACCAACATGAGAATTTTCAAATAATCTCAAAGACATATAATGTTGTTATAAATAAAATTTCACCCTTAGACTTGTTACACAAATTACCACTGTACTAAGGTATTTGTATGGGACCATTACATATGAAAACCTTTCCAAACAATGTAGAGCCACCACATTTGGCCTTTTTTTTAAAATTTATAAAATATACCAAGCATAATGTCTCTACTAACAATAAGGATTTACCATGCCCACATAATAATGGAGTTAGTTTCCCTACACCTATATGTTCTAATATGGGTATCCAGTTTGAAAAGGAACACACAACATCAGTTGGTACACTATTACAAAAACTTAATCAACTTGTCTTATCTAGTGCACCATGGAGATAGTTTACACATTTACCTCAACCTCCTACTTCATTACTTCTGTAGCTTGTAGAGTGTGACTTCATATTTCTCCCTCATCCTATAGAGGTTGATATAAGTAGACCTCTACCCAAAGGATATGATTTGATTATTTATTGTGACTATCATAAGGCCCTGGGCATTCTACAAACATATGTTTTATACTGAATCATAAAATCCAAGACCTAATCAATGACCAAAATATTACATTTGATGATCCTCTAAATGAATCAAGATCATAACTTGGTGATCACTAGATGCAGAAACACTTAATAATCCTTTGTAAGATTATTCTAGAAGGAATAGAAAGTGCAAATGGTATAAAATTCATAACAAAAATTTAAAATTAAATAAATCAACAATATTTGGCAATCACATTATTCATGGGTAGTGCTTAATTTTGGCATAACCATATTGATCCTATAAAAATAAAAACAACTTGTAATATAAGACATTTTTCAATGGCTTGGATTTGATCTAAAAGACATATAAAATAAAGGAGGTTGGAAAGACTCTTTGGGAAACATAACACTACCAATGGCTTGTGGTCCTAAAGTGATTCAAACACAGGTTTGGACTATGCCAAAAAAATATCCATATGCATTTACATTGGGCACTCTTTGGTTATATCAAATGGAAGCAAAAATTGATCAAATCTAGTAAGGTATTTCTTTTTCTCATGAAGGAAAATTGATCCATAATCTAAATGATAACATTGGTTCTTATAATGCACATATAAAATATGAGGAGTAACATGATATGCACCATTTCCACTTATCCAACCATGATTCAAACAATGTAAATGATCTAATTTAAGGTTTTAATGTCTCACATTTTCCAAAAATACCAAAAAAAATTAAAAAAATCTAAAAATCTAAAAATCTAAAAAAAATCCTCATTTACATGTTATATTAGCTCCTTGGAATATATGTTGTTGGTTAAATGATGGTGGTTAGAATATTATTTATTTCTATATATACATGTGTTTCATGCATCTTTTGAGTATGATATAGATATACACATATATATGATCTATGCACTTTCAGATGTTTGGCCTTCCTTCTAGTCATGTCATTTAGACATTGGGGGCATCCACTTTTTGATCACAATACATCCAATTTTTATCATTCCATGGTCATTTTTACATTATCATGTTTGAGCTTATGTACTTACGAATTCCTTTATCCATGCTTATACCTTTTGCAATGTACTTTATATGCTATGTAATTAACATTTTTTGAAAGTACATATGATCTATGGACTCATATGTTATGTTTATGTTGGTTTTATATGCTTTCATTCATGTACTTACTTGAGTGTCTTAATGGTGGTGTAGACTTTTATCCCACTGGGTTTTGTCTACATGGTCTTATTTAGCTTGTTTAGCTTAATAATAATTCATTAGGGGAAATATGCCTTAATTCATTTTCTAATTGTGATTTGAGTTAATTACCTTTTTGAGGGACCTAATTCCTCACTATATAAAATATCTTCCTATGCACTTTTTGGCTAATGCTTCTTAATACAAGTTTCTTATTTTAAAGACTAACTTCTTTCATTTTATGAATTTTTCTTCAGGTTTCACTAATTCATACATATTCTTCTCTATGAATTTGACCTTATCGAATTGATCCTCATTTCATCCCACTTTTACACTTACTTTGATATTGTCTTACTTGTTTGAGCATTTAAATATGTTCCATTTTTTTCAGCCCTTGTGCCTTTGTTTCCTCTTTAACATTTTAATACGTCATCCTTTGTTTTATGTTGAAATTTTAATATTCCAATATTTATTTTTTAGACATTTGATTAAGTCATGTCCCTTTGATTGTGTGGCATTTGAACATGCCCCTTGCTTTAGGTCTCCTTAGACCATTATATTTTTTACTTGATTTTGAATGCTCGTATGTGTGTATTTGGTTTCTTATTGAGATTGTAATATCACTATCCATATGTTTCCATGATCTAAATAATGCATATTGGGACTTGGTGTGATCACATTCTTCATGCTTTAATGATACATCTACCTAGACATGTTCCTTTTATATGTTATTTGGTTCATACATAGATTATACAGTTATATTATCCTTTTGAGGTAAAGTGACAACCAATTGATACTTCCTCTCACCTAAAAAGGGGGGAATATAATTGTAGTCATGCCATAGAGGAATGGATTCCACATTTTTCATAGTTTACTAGATTCAAATATACATTGGGGGCATGTTTTGGAAACATGTTCTCCACAAACACCATTTATCATATTCATATATTAGTGGGGGAATGTTTTGGAAATATTTTCTCCACCCATACACTAGTTTTTAGTTTCAAATTATAGTGGGGACATGTTTTTTAAACATGTTCTCCATACTTACATAGTTTAAAATTATCCAAATTGCACAATTATATTATTCATATACACATTTATGGTAGAATTTTATACATTGGTACCATTTTTATACATAGTTTCATCATGAGACATATCTAAAGTGAATATATTATCAAATGTACTCCTAATATTGTAAAATAAAATAAATTTTAGATTTAAAACACTTATATGGATTTCCATCACCCAATAGGTTGGAATTTTAAAAACTATATTGAGCCAATCTACTACAGTAGTTGGTTCTCTTTTGGTATAGTTTAGGTGATTAAATCACTCAATATTACCAAGTTTATAGGTTAGACTTGATTACATAATCTAGCTTCACTAGATTTATAGTTTGAATTTACTTGGTTCACTCATGCTCACAAATTATAAGTATGATTGGGTCACATAGTTGATCTAATATCAATTGTTGGGTGGTAACTCAAATTTTCTCCAAAGTTAGGGGAATGTGTCCTCCAATATCTCTCTACCTCTTTAGATATATACACTTTCCATATTTTATATTTGTCCTATCATATCTATAATGATTCAAAATGATATATCTTTTCAAATCAACTTAACAAAAGGCAAGGTGGTTGCATCAATACACAGGTGTACTCCTAAACCTTGCTCTCTTTCAAGTTCAATCATTTCACTACTTTTAATTTTAGATTATATGCACTAATTATATATTATGATATGCTCTTTGTTATAGGTTAGTCACTAGAAAATCACTCAAATTAGACTCAAGAAAAGGCAAGGTGTGTTATATACACCCACATACACATTTATTTTTTATTTAAACTATAAATTTCATTACTATATTAAAGAGGGGAAATGTAGACATTATTTATGAATTATATAACACCTCATTATTGTAAAATTGTAAAATACATATTGAATTGATGTACCTTCAAATTCTATACCTTTCCCATTGTCAAAAAAATTACATGCATTATCTCTTTGTGCATAATGGCTTATATTTTAGTCTGACTAATGTTATTATATTGATTTAAACCTTCTATCTTGCCTAGAATGTTTTAAACATAATTATATTCTATCTCTACAAGTTTTGGACCTACACCTATTTTCCAACTTCTTAGACACATGTCCCATTTAGATGCTTACATCAACACAAGTGTCCTATTCCAATGCAACTATCTATTACCATAAATTCACCCAATTTATAAATGAAACATATTCTTATGGTTAGACTAAGTAATTTAATGTGAGATACTATCCAAAGGGATTGGTATAGATACAAGATCAATCCTCATTCATTCCTCACCTAGCAACTTATTACTTACTCACAAGGTAACTTACCAAGAGCATTCAATCTATATCTTAGGAATCCAAATAGCACACAAAGGTTGTTAGTTCTTTATTAGTTAATCTCAATAAAATCAAAGTATAACAATACAATGAAATTAAACCACTCTTACCTAAGTACTATGGGGAGCATAACACATTGAACAAAACCACAAATAAGAGATAAAAAAACATAACAATTTTACTTCCCTTATCAAAATTAGTGTCCACTTGTTGACATAGAAGATGTTCTTGCTCAGTCTATGGAATTAAAGACTTTGATTAATGCATTCTCCTTATTGAAAGCATTTTTTAAGGCAACATGTGGCCTGGCTTGGCTTTCTATGAAGCTTGACATCAATTTGACATTATAACATTAATTTGATGTCTTCTTGAAGGCGTTCCTACAGAATAACCTTACACACAAAAGTCTTTTTGGGTTGTGTGAGGGCACTTTTATTTATAGATCTAAAAACTAACTCTAGCCTTAGGGAGGATAGATTTAGTTCTAACTTTGTTTGAGTCGAAAATAACCTAGATTGAGTTAGGTTAACACTTGGTTGGGTCAAATCAATCATGAAGGCTTGACATTTTGTTTTTAGATATTTATGAGCCATGACAACCCATAAAAGATATTTATGAGGTTATGAATTACCTTTTCTAGAACATTAGGAATTAATAAAACATTTTATTAGTTCCCTTGACTTTGACCTCATATTTATTGCAAAATTCATTTTTTAGATAAATGTAATTCACTAATTTAACTTAGAATTCTTACTTAAGCAAGGTAATTGAGATTTACATTTTAATTAATCTTGCTTAGTATTTTTTGGCTTTTATGAACTGTTTTAAATGTTTTTCATTAATAGCTTGACAAGCCAAGAATGTTAATTTTCTATGTCACAATTAAAATCGGGTAAATCCAAGCTAGGTTATTGGTGAATATAGGGTGATACCTTAAATAAGAAAGCCTCACCATGTTTATGGGTAATTAAATCCCTTACATGGATAAATTTTGGCATCCAGGGTGATTTCTAGGCTTAAATTATGTTATTTGCTAGAAATTGATCTGAATCCCATTTTAGGCATGAAAGTGGCCAAAAATGAGTGTCTACATTTTACCCCTATTTAAGAAGGCATTACAAGACATAGGCATAGTAACATATTTTTAAATAATGAAAAATGCATTAACCTAAAAGGCTAATTCCCTAAAGGGTAGTTGATTAGCCCTGGATACCCCTCAAAGGAGTGGGTGGCAAAATAGAATCACTGAACATGTTAAGCACAGAATATACTGAGAGGGGGGTGATTTAGTATATATATCTTATAAAACTTTCCCTTAATCAAACATTCAAGATATGTAATAAAATTTAAATAATAAACATCACACAAGAAAGAGAGAGACACCAGATATAATGTGGAAACCCAATGTGGGAAAAACCATAGAGAACAATCTCAAGTATATTAGTGAGAACAAACCCATAGGAGCACCATACCCCTTTGCCAAGTACCAACCTCAGCTACAATTCATGAGCACCAACCCACAGGAGCTTCAAACCCCTTTGCTAAGCACTAACCCAGCTATCATTCGTGAGCACCAACCCACATGAACATCATCTACTTTGTGTAAACCACACACCTATCTCTCAATGTTGCTAAATCAACAAATGATAGTTCAATACAACATCTCTTTCCTCTCTCTCACCTTTTCTCTTCTAAGCTAGATAATACATAATCAAATTAACCTCTCACACTCATATTACAAATGGCTACTCAAGCCTTTATTTATAGCTTTCCAAATGACCTTTGGCCTTCCCCCTTTGTGGCCCTTCAATCCTCATGAAAAATGGCACCAATCTTGGATGACTCTTCATATCCAAGCATTTGAAAAGTCATGTGGTGACCCTTCATGACCATAAACGTCCTTCCCACTTTTGTCTTTATCTTTGGTCTACTTTGCCTTTTCCTTAAAGTGTCCCTTCATGAGAAATTCACCCTTACTCTTTTGTCTTCACTTGGTGACTCTTGGCATTCCCCAAAATGACTCTTCATGGGAAAATGCATCCCATCCTTCTTTTGTCTTTACTCCGTGGCTCTTTGACTTCTCCATGGGCCCTTCTTTTGTCTCATATGCAACCAAAAATATATTCATTAATATTAAATAAATATTAACTCATATTAACCAAGATAAACATTATTAAATGCAATGGGGCCTTTATCATCAATAATGCTAAACCTTTGACATCAATGACAATATTTCTAATAATCTCCCCCTTTTTCATTGATGGCAACCTCAATCCTGAAACTGCCACATCCTATCACCTACACATACTATCATCTGAAAGCATACAGTAACTCCCCCTTACTGTAGCAACATGTACCTATTTTCTACACTTGTACCTGTACCTTTTATTCTCCCCCTTTGACATCAATGGCAAAGGGCCTACCTAGAGCTAACACTTAGCTCCCCCTTACTTGATGTTGAACCTCAATGGTAGGAAATAAGGGAAGTCACTCCCAACTTCTCTCGTAGATACTCAAATGTGTCTTTTGGTAGTGCCTTTGTGAAAATATCTGCAATTTGTTCTATAGTACTAATATATTCCAACTTAACCTGTTGATCTACAACTTGCTCTCTCAAAAAGTGATATCTAATCGGAATATGTTTTGTTCTTGAATGCATCAATAGATTTTTTGAAATATTTATGGCACTTGTGTTATCACAAAAAATGGAAATAGGTTCATCATACTTTACCTTGATATCTTCCAAAGTTTTCTCCATCCAAAGCACTTGAATATAACACAATACTACTGCAATATATTCTACTTCAACTATATAAAGTGAAACTAAGTTCTGCTTCTTGCTTAAATATGATACTAAGCTATCACCAAGGAAGAAAGCTCCTCCACTTGTACTCTTTTTGTCATCTAAGCACCCTGCCCAATCTGAATCTGTATAAGCAACTAAAGTGAAATATTTACCTATGGGATACCATAATCCATAATCCAATGTCCCTTTGATATATCTAAATATTATTTTCACCAACTGAACATGACTATCTCTTGGAGATGATTGATATCTTGCAACCATACCTACTGCATGCATGATGTCTAGTCTCGATGTTGTCAAATATAAAAGACTACCAATCATAGATCTATACAAAGATTGATCTATAACAGGTGAATCTTCATCCTTGCTCACCTTATTTCCTATACACATAGGTGTGCCAACTGGTACATAATTCTCAAAACCAAATTTCTTCAACATTTCCTTGGCATATTTACTTTGAGATATAAAAATTCCTTTATTTGATTGAAATATTTGTAATCCTAAGAAAAATGATAATTCTCCAAGCATAGACATCTCAAATTCTTTTTGCATTCTATCATAAAATTCTTTTTTCATCTTTTCAATATTTCCTCCAAAAATGATATCATCAACATAAACCACAACAATCAATTGATGCTCACCTTCTATTTTGATGTAAAGATTACTATCAGTAAATCCTCTCTTGAATCTTTGATCTTGCAGGTACTTATCAAGTCTTGCATACCAAGCTCTGGGAGCTTGTTTTAATCCATACAATGCTTTCTTCAATCTACATACATGATTACTAATATTTGAGAGAATAAACCCCTTAGTCTATTTAATGTAGACCTCTTCTTCAAGATTCCCATTTAGGAAGGCAGATTTGACATCCATCTGAAATACTTTGAGATTTTTAAATACTGCATATGCAAGAAACATTCTAATAGCCTCTAACCTTACTACTGGTGCAAAATTTTCTTCAAAATCTATTCTCTCAATCTGAGCATATCCTTTACATACTAATCTTGCTTTATTTTTGGTTACTTCTCCATTTTCATTCAGCTTATTTCTATAAACCCATTTTGTTCCTATCACATTATGATCTTTTGGTCTAGGCACTAATTCCCAAGTATCATTCTTTTCTATCTAATCTAATTCTTCATCCATAGCCTTAACCCAATGCTCATCATGTCTGGCTTCTAAAAAATTTCTAGGCTGAATTTTAGATAACAAAGAGAAATTAACTTGTTTAGATTCACTTACCATCATTCTTCTGGTGTGAATTACTTCTTTTATATCCCTGATGATGTCACTTTCATTAAGATTTTTTTGAACATATTTGGATGGATTCTTTGTGACCTTTTTCTCCTTTTCCTCATCTTCATCTGATTCTTCAAAGCCTTCCTCTTCAATGATTTCAGGAATGTCTATTGGATCACTAATCTTTTGTGTTCCATCTTCTTCTATCCTGACACTTGCACTTTCAACAATTTTCTTGGTTCTTTTGTTATAACATTTATAAGCTTTACTTTTTCAAGAATAACCAAGAAATATACCTTCATCTGCTCTATATTCAAACTTACCAAGTTTTTCATCAGTTCTCTTTATGAAGCATTTGCTACCAAAAACTCTGAAATAATCAACTATTGTTGGTTTGTCTTTCCATAGCTCATAAGAAGTTTTATCGTTGTTGACTTTGAATAGAGCTCTATTCTGAATATGCACTATTGTACCAACTACCTCTCTCCAATATTTATTTGCTATCTTGGATTCATTTAGCATTGTCCTCACCATCTCTTGAACTATTCTATTTTTTCGTTCAACTACTCCATTTTGTTGTGGAGTTCTTACTGTTGAATACTATCTCTTTATTCCATGATCTTCACAAAACTCAATAAATTGATCTGACATGAATTCTCCTCATCAATCTGATCTTGGACACTTAATCTTCAAATTAGTTTCATTCTCAACTAATGCTTTGAATGCTTTGAACTGTCTAAAAGCTTCTGATTTTTTCTTTACAAACATTATCCATGTCATACGTGAAAAATCATCAATGAGCAACATGAAATATTTATCACCTTGAGTACTTTGAGTTCTCATAGGTCCACATAGATCAGTGTGAACAAGCTCTAGCATCTGAGTGGTAGAGTACTCTTTTGTTTTGAACTGCCTTCTAGCTTGCTTCCCATGCTGACAAGGTCCACAAAAGGTGTTAGATAGCTTTGTGATCATTGGAAGATTCCTGACTGCTTGATTTTTGAACATTTTGACAAGATTGTCAAAATTTATGTGCCCCATTCTCTTGTGCCATATCCAACTTTCTTCAATCTGACTCAAACAACATTTTTGACCTTTGATGTCTGATAGCATATATAAGTTATTACATGTTCTCTGAGCATCTGCAATTAATGCATCTGAATCTTTTCTTCTAATTTCACAACCTTCTACATAAAACTTTAGTGTGTGCCCTTGATCACACATTTGACTTACACTCAAAATATTATGCTTAAGACCTTTTACATATAAACCATTTTCAGTTTTAGTTCTACCATTATCTAAACTTAGTGTACCTTTTTCAGCAATTTTGGCAGTAGTATTGTCCCCAAATTTCACTGTGCCACCATTGATCTTCTTCAGGGTTATGAACTTACTCTTGTCTCCTATCATGTGCCTTGAACATCTGATATCAATAAACCATGGCTTTTCTTCATTTCTTGCATGCAAATCTATTAGGACCAACATAGAACCTTCAGATTGTTTCTTCTGCCATGTTTGAACCTTTTTCTTGATGAATGGAGCCCTGAAACTCTGGTCCTTCTTAACTGACTCAAACACGCTTCTACAATACTGAGCTATGTGTCCAAAGTTGTTACACTTGTAACAAATTATGGTCTCTTCATCAAGGCTTGATAGAGGAGCAAAAGAGTTATAGCTTTTACTTGACTCTACATGACCTTCCTTTTCCTTATTTTTGAGATTGTTAGCTCTTTTTCTACATTCTAATTTCTTATGACCATAACCATTACAATAAAAATAGTAACCATAAAAATAGGACCTATTTGTGAATCTCTGACCTAATTTTCATTTATAGCTTTGTTCCTTCTAGCCTTCTTTGTCCTCTATATTATCCGTTCCTTCCCTTCTTGATTCTTTATTTGTAAGAGCTTCAATATAGCTCTTCTTCTTTTCAAAACTGATACCTGTCTTATCTGATATTGCCTTTTGGTTTTCTAATATCTTATTCAGCATATTAGTGTTATTCTCAAATTTTGAATCATTGACTATTTTATTATTGATTGCTTTCTCAATCTCTTCTTTTAAAGAGGCAATTTTAGTAACATACCTTTCACATTCTTTTCTTGATATTTCCAACTGTGCCATCAGATCTTCAATTATCTCCTTTGACTCCTTGTCATTTTTCTTGATTTGATGCTTTAATCTTCGATTTTTCTTTTCAACAATTTTCAACTCTTCTAAGGCACACATGAGTTCTCCTTCCATATTCACTTCGACTTCATCCTCTTCTTCTTCTTGATCAACTATTCTTTTGCTTGCAGAGGCACCTTTATGTATGGTCATCTTGTGCTTTCCTGATCTACCTTCAAGCTGTAAAACTTTTCAAAAAAGAACCTGCTCTGATACCAATTGTTAAGCACATAATATATTGAGAGGGGTGGGTGAATCAGTATATATATCTTATAAAACTTTCTCTTAATCAAACATTCAAGATATGTAATAAAACTTAAATAATAAACATCACACAAGAAAGAGAGAGACACCAGATATAACATGGAAACCCAATGTGGGAAAAACCACGAAGAACAATCTCAAGTATATTAGTGAGAACAAACCCACAGGAGCACCATACCCCTTTTCCAAGTACCAACCTCAGCTACATTTTTTGAGCACCAACCCATAGGAGCTTCAAACCCCTTTGCCGAGCACCAACCCAGCTATCATTCATGAGCACCAACCCACATGAGCATCATCCACTTTGTGTAAACCACACACCTATCTCTTAATGTTGCTAAATCAACAAATGATAGTTCAACACAACATCTCTTTCCTCTCTCTCACCTTTGCTCTTCTAAGCTAGATAATACAAAATCAAATTAACCTCTCACACTCATATTACAAATGGCTACTCAAGCCTTTATTTATAGCTTTCCAAATGACCTTTGGCCTTCCCCCTTTGTGACCCTTCAATCCTCATGAAAAATGGTGCCAATCTTGGATGACTATTCATATCCAAGCATTTGAAAAGTCATGTGGTGACCCTTCATGACCAAAAACGTCCTTCCCACTTTTGTCTTTATCTTTGGTGACTTTTCATATTCCTTAAAGTGTCCCTTCATGAGAAATTCGCCCTTACTCTTTTGTCTTCACTTGGTGACTCCTTGTATTCCCCAAAATGACTCTTCATGGGAAAATGCATCCCATCCTTCTTTTGTCTTTACTCCTGTGGCTCTTCAACTTCTCCATGGGCCCTTCTTTTGTCTCATATGCAACCAAAAATATATTCCTTAATATTAAATAAATATTAACTCATATTAGCCAAGATAAACAATATTAAATGCAGTGGGGCCTTTATCATCAATAATGCTAAACCTTTGACATCAATGACAATATTTCCAACAGAACATTCCCTTAAAAAAAATGACATGATCTACTAGAAATAAGGATGGAATTACTAATTTTCCCAAAGGTGGTTATAATCAGTAATGGTGTCTGAGTTACTGATTTACCTAAAGGTAGTTATAATTGGTAATGAAGGATGGGACACTGATTTGCCCAAAAATGGTTATAATTAGTAGTAGAGGGTTGGACATTGATTTTCCCAAAGATAGTTATAATCAATAGCATAGGCATGTGTCATTATAGGGTAGATAGGTTGAAATAGAATGGTTTACCCACATGCAGTTATAATCATTTGCACACTTAATCATGTGATTTAAAATGATTTTATCCCAAAAAGGCAAAATATATTGTTGATCAATCAAAAAAGAATTTGTTGCATCTAGGCAAATTGGTAAGGGTATCTTATGCAAAAACCCATAAAATGAATTTATGATGAGCTAGAAAAGAAAAACAACACATGTCTAGCCTAAGTGTGAGTACAAAGATGCATGTCTGAATAAACACATTGGATAGGTATGAAAATAATGTTGTTAAATGGATCTTATAAGAGGCCTAATAAGACAATCTGATTTCAAAATGGCCAAAAAATAAGGCACATAGGATCAAATAGCATGTAAAATAGACCATAAAGGCAAAAAATATACTTCCTAAAATGTTTGAAAGGCACTTTAGGCACATGAGGGTAAAATTCCAAATTTTAGGTTATATATTCAACCCTTGGGGCATAAAACAATTCATTTAAACCCTAGCCTATTTAAAATTTGAGCTCTAGTTTTACATGTGAGCTAGCTGAGAGAAATGACACATGGAGAAGCACGATGTCATATCAATGACTAAGTGAGAGAGCAAATACAACTACCACACAATGATCCACTGGTATGTATCCTCAAATTTGTTATTAATGTTATTTATTTCTCATTAATTGCTAGCTCTAGATCAAAAATTGGTGAAGTTTCCATTTACATTTTAGGCAAAATATTATCTTTACCTAGAGAATGGATGACTTCGTACAAAATCATCGATCCTAAAAATAGTGATTTCATTGTAAAATAGTGGAATTACCTAATTGATGATTTTACCTATTTTAAGGCAAATACACCATTTTCATGAAAAAAATTGTGATTTTTTCCAAAAAGGTGCAAAAATGCCAAAATAGTGACTTCATCATTTGGGGAAACAATGACTTCACCCTAGAAGGAAAAATAATTGGCTTAGGGGACCCAATAGAGATCTAACCTATAAGAGAGAGGAAAAAATAGGCTTGGTAGGGTAGGCATAGGCTTCGATAGTAGCATAGATATAGGCTAATGTTAATCTATCTATGATTGTAGGAGTGGTTGGTAGTTTTGATAGCATGAGAGTGACACTCTCATTACTTACACACACTACATATTTAGAGAGTGGAGATGACTAACTTCCTAGAGGCTCTAGATTTATAATATATGGTGAGTATTTTGGTGATTCATGTAGATAAAATGTATTTGATCATATTGGTAGAGCATGGCAAAATGAGACCTTAACGTTTCACCTACCCACTAGAGCAGTGACTGTCACTTTTGAGGACAACTAGTGTATCCTTAAGCTATCGATGAGAGGATATAGGCTCTTCTACACTGACCCAGTATAGTAGTAGGCTATGCTTGATGATTTTTTAGCTATAAAGGCATTATCATGGTTCATGAGAAGGTATATATAGATCTTTTTGAGACATACTATTTATAATCTTATGACCTAGTCCCTAGGGATTCTTCGCTACTAGCACTCATTAGTAGGGGGGTCATGGTATTGATGGCTATTATCAGTGGCATCTTGTTACCTAAAAAGAGTAACTATTATTTCCATATGGGTCTTAGAGGCATTATTCACAACAATATGGATGAGGCTTCACATTTTACATGGGGGCTAGTTGTGTTGGCTTAGTTATATAGGGATCTTCACATGGTGGAATATAGAGGAGGACATGGCATTAGAGTGTTGACACTATTGATGGTCTAGGGATGGGAGCATATCTCCATGGAGTGACCAATGGGTTAGATATGGGTTTGGGACCTAAATGATCTATTGGCATATGTTTGGACATAAATTAGGGTAAGACAGAAAGGACTCTAGGGAGAGATATATTTATACCAACATATGTTTGATGAGCTCACTCCACAGTTATTCATATGAAGATTGTACCTTTTATACTAGTTAATATTTTTTAGGGATGCTTAGTACACTAATTACATGACATCTAGGTGTTTTTTAATAGGCCAACAATCACACATTATTGAGGAGTACCACCTTGATCAGGTACATCGATAATTTGGCATGACATAAGATGTGTTGGAGGAACCTAGGTGGTTCACTCACATTACAAGAGATATCATCTAATACACTTTAATTATTGAGAGGCATGTAACTACTACTAGTTATTTAAGTGTTCCATGGATAGCATGGGCATATTTAGGGGGATTGACATATGTATAAGTTAAACCTGAGTACATTCACTAGTGGGTATAGGTGTGCCCTTTGAGTCTTACTAGTAAAGGTCAAGTAAGTGGTCATATGTCGATGGATAAAGATGATGTTGAGGTTGAGACATGCAATGGGGCCAGTCATAATGATAGTACCTAGAATAATAATGAAGGTGATGAGGATTATTATGATAATGGTTTTGGTAGAGGGGATAAAGGAGGATATGATGGATTAAATGATGGAGGGAATGATGTCAAAGATGATGGCTAAGCCATGATGGTGTTGGATCCCAACACAATAGGTATAGTAGGTAGTTATGTTGATCTAGGATAGGTACGACCTTTAGGTATGGCTAGGGCAGGTAAGGTTGGGGATATGCTATAGGAGGATATCACCACCAAGGTGGGGAAGATCACAAGTTTGGAGATGTGGGTGGTAGATATGTATAATACACTAGACATTTATGATGAGGATATAACTTGACTTCAATCAGATATTACTTGGTTGAAGGTAGAGGTGGTTAGGATAGTCTAGATATAAGCCTAGATTATACCAAAGAGAGATTAGGCTATCATAGATAGGGACCAAGATTTTATAGATGTTCAAAGGCTCTAGCACAAGTGTGATGAGGATCAAAGATCCAGTACATAATTATGTTTTTTTTAAATGATAGTTGAAAGCCTTTAGGCTAAGGATGAGGCCTTGTACTATCAGAGAGATTATGAGACTACTATTCCTAGGGACTACTAGGTTACCACATTTAAGGTATGGGATGTTTAAAGAATAGGTAGTATATCAGGTTAATTGAGGACTAAGACACATGTTATAAGGGATTCAAGGTAGCTTGTCCATCAGTCATGGCCACCTATACCACAAGGGCCACCAAGGCCATCTCTAGCTAGGTGTTTTATGGATAATTATAGTTAGATTTGATCACTATAATTTTGTTATATTGTCATATTTACATACTAGAATACTTTTAAATAGCATGATGATATATATTTTCTATGTATATGACATTATTGAGATACATTGACAGTCATATGAGGTCCCTCAGGGCTTTTGTATACTTATAGTGATTCTTTTGATATATATGATGCCCTTGCTTATTACCATGTTTATCTCATGGTTATCTCATGTTTTATCATTATGTATGTTTATGTTCATTTTAAACATTTATGCTCTTTTCATTTATTTCTTTGTGATGTATATGAGATGTTACTCTAGTGTGATCTATTTATGTTTCATGATTTATGTGTATGCTTATCCAAAGATGCATGTCTATATTAGCACATAATAAATCATATTTATCCATTTATTACTGATTGATTTAGGCATGTGTTTGGGTATTTAGTTGATTTTGATCTCAAAAAAGTACTACCATTACATTAATCGATAGCCTTTATTGGCCTGATGTTTATTGTAGCTTGTGATATTATGAATCATAGTTATGAACAAATATAATAACATTAAAGACCTAAGCACAAGATATGGATAATCATGAATCAAGTATTAATAAAATTTAATAGACCTATGATAACTAAAAAACACAAAAAGGCAAAAAAAAGGCAATAATCAAATAAAAACAAGCAAACATGAATCAAACAAAATAAAATAAACAAATAGAACAAACAAAATAGACAAATACACTATATAAATAAAATTAACTAACTAACTAACTAAACAAGACAAATATAAATAAACAAGACAAAAGTAAAGCAGAACTTAATAAATAAAACTATTCTAAAACACACAAAGGTAAATAAACAAACTAAGATAAAACAAACAAATATATATAAACAAGGTTAGTATAAATAGAATATAAGAAAACAAATTATTTGTTCATGTGTAATAGAGGTGTTACTCTTGGCAACAGGGTTACCCCTAGGCTAGGTAGAGATGATATAGGTAAACAACACAAGAACAAATGGCATAAGGTTTCCCCTAGGCTATAAGGATCAATGGAAAACAAATTATAAACATTACCCCTAGGCTATAGAGAGAAATGGCAAACATTGCCCCTAAGATATAGGCGACAATAACATAATCAAACAAAATCAGGGGAATAGAATAAATAGGAAGGGGTAGCCAAGTTGATTCTAGATGTACTAGGCAAGTGGATGTTACCTACATATTTCCATGGACACTAGGTGTAACGTGAACTTTAGGCCAAATGTAGTTCTCCTAGAAATGGGATGGAAAAGGCAAAGTGGTCTAGAAATGAATATGGATAGGTAACAAAGTCTATCCCAAAAAAATTGATGGATTTATATCTCATATATAGATTCTAAGCCAATTTTCATGATTTTAGGATTTTTAGGATTTTCCTAAAAATTTTGAAAATATTTCAAAAGTTTTTTGAATTTTCTAGGTATCTCAAATCAATAGCAAATTATGAGATACAAAATTTTCCAACTCACAAAATGGAGAGAGCATGGCTTAAAATGCTCACAAAATGGTTAGAGTGTTCAAATAAGGCTGGCCAAGCTGAACTAAAAAAACACTGAACACTACCTACATAGTCCAAATGGACCTCAAACCACTGTAGTTCTACCTATAGAGGTGAAATTTTGTAAAATGTTTCTAATGTTTTTGGGTTTTTAGTATCTCAACTCAATGGAGAATTACTAGATACACAATTGGCTAACTCATAAAATGATGAGATCATGTCAAAAGGGTGACTATGTTGGCCTTAACATAAATTTATCACTACCTAAATAGTCCCTAAGGACCTTAAGTCACTCTAGTTCCACCAATAATGATGTTTGACTAAGTACCACCAAGTTCAGGAATAGATAAATGGCAAGGTATGGCATAGTGATGGCAAATTGATGTGGCAATGCATGGTAAAGGGGTTGTTCCTAATTTGCTCAAAGGTTATTATAATTAGGAAACAATGGTAAAGCTCATTGATACTAATTTTCCCAAAGGTGGTTATAATTAGTAGCATGACTAATGATATATAATATAACAACATATGAAGGATGTTATTGATAGGACCATTGTCATACTACTTTCTTATATTACCATTCAAAAAATTTAATCTAAAACAACTATTTGAACTACATCTAACATCAACCACTGAACATCATTGAAGTACAAATGAATCATAAACAAGGTCAAAAGTGACTAGGGTTAGGTAGAAATAACTTGTTGGCAATAGGATAAGGTGTGGTGGGAATGGTATAGGGTATGGTACAATATGAAGGACAGTATATCATGGCATAATTTAAATGATCCTTATAGATAATAATTTGATTCCCTCAATCATAAAAATGTTTGGGGTGCATTATTTTCATTGATTTTTCAAGTTCATCTCCTTCTATTTTGGTGAGTCTCTATAATCTAGAATCATATCTAGCAATAACTACATAAGGCCCTAACTAGTTAGGTTGAAACTTTCCCTTATTCTTTAGATTTGCATTGACATTCTTCCAATTTTATTTTAATACAAGGTCACTAAGCTTGAATTATTGATGCTTAATGTGTCGATTATATTGTCTTCATAATTTGTTCTAGTAATCTTAAAGGTTATTCAAGGTAGTCATATACTTTCCATCTAGTAAATTTGGCTCTTGAAAATGAGCTACTATGTAGTCCTCATCATCAATGATGTGTTGTAGTGAAATTTAGAGAGATGGCAACTTGATCTCAATAGGAAAAATGGCCTTAGTGTTTAAAATAATGGAATATGGGGTGGCTCTTGTTGGAGTATGAAAAGTGGTTTAGTAGGCCCAGAGGGCACTAAATAGTTGTAAGTGCTAAATACGACTAGCTTTATTGACAATCTTCTTTATAATACTAACAATGGTTTTTTTTAAAACCTCAGTTTGGCCATTGTATTGTAGGAAATATGAGGTATAAAAGTGTTGTTTTGTATGGTATTACTCACAAAGTGTTTTGATATCTTTTTTTAAATGATCCACCATTATTAGATATAATGTCAGAGGGTATACCATAGCATCAAATGAGATTGTTAATTATGAATTTGGATATCTGCTTACCAATCATGTAAGTGAGGGGAATGGCTTCTACCCACTTAGTGAAATATTTGGTAGTAGTAAGGATATGTTTGTGGCTATCTAAAGATGTAGGATTTTTCTTGCCTACAAGTTCAAGTCCTCACATTGAGAATGTCCATGGTTTTGTCAGTGGTTTTAGCATTTTGGCTAGAGCATAAATAATATTAGCATGATTCTAACACTTTACACACTTCTTCACATATGTAATTATGTCTATTTATATAGTCAACCACTAATAACTAGTACATAGTAATTTATTATAAGAATATCCTTAATAGTGTGGGCTATACACACTCCATGAACTTCCATCAACACTAATCCATATTCTATTAAAGATAAAAAATGAAGCAGAGTTTCATCATAGCTTCTATGATACATGGTAGGTCCAAGTAGCATATAATGGGAGGATTTATAGATGAAGTATTTTTATTTGATGCATGAAAGGTCTAGATGAATAATTCAGTCTTGGAGGTAGGCATATATGTCAGAATACCAAGTATACGTGGGACCAACAATATCTCAAACCATATTGATAGTTGATCATTTATGTGTCGATGTTATGAGATGTTTCAAAAGAAATTGATAGTCCCTAGCTGTATCTGTAATCTAAATCATGGATTTTATCATGGCCATGGCATCATCATTTATGTTATGGGATCTAAGTATCTATTCAAATTAAATGTTGGTATTTTTTTTATTTAAGAGTGTCAACCATGTCTTTATATGGTACCAACTTCTCATCCTTCATCATGTACTAGTCTATAACTTAATTGATTATAAGTTATGAATCACCATGAACCAATAAATGTTGGATGTTCCATTGTACTTATTGGTAAATCCTTGTAATGAGTACTTTGTATTCAGCCATTTTATTAGTATAGGAAAAACCAATACAAAAGGACTTAAGAATAATATCCCCTTGAAGCATAATATATAATATGCCAACACTTGGTCTATGTGATATGAAGGAACCATCAAATTATATTTTATATTGTTCTACCTCAAGAGTTTCTTATTCTTTTGTTGTGGTCATAACGGCTTCATTTGGAAATTTGAATGTAAGAGGTTGAGTATCAATTAGAGGAGCTTATGCAATTTTATTTATGAGTACATGTCCCTTAATGGATTTTTGATTGGCATGTTCAATCAAATTCACTCAAAATCATGATCCACTTTTCCATGTGGCTGTATAAATCTATTTATAAATTATATACTTGATCAAATCTACTTTGGTAATTATAATGGTCTTATTACTCAGCATGTAGGGATGTAACTTTTGGGTTTCAAAAACCATAGTTAAATAGGATTTTTCAATTGGCTTATAATTATGCTCATATGTGACATATGTTAGGTTTTGATAATAAATAGCATGCTCTTTTCCCTGCTCATCATGTTATGTCAAAATTACTCCCAGGAAATTTTTAGACATTGAAAGGTAAAGAAACAATGGATTGTTCAACATAGGTGGTAATAAAATAGGTAGATTAGCCAAATATTCCTTGAGATGATCAAATGATTTATATAAATCTTAATTAGATAAAAAAATTAATTCCCTTATTCAACAAAAAGTGCATAAAAAATGGCATTTTTCAAGCAACTATGATATGAAGTGTCGAATTGATTGGATCTTACCCTATAAACTACATAGTTACTTCAAGGTAGATGGCAGTGATATTTTGGTAACAGATCAAAATTTGGATGGATCAAATTCAATGCCTCTATGAGAGATAATGAATCCTAAAAAATTTCCAAAATTTACACCAAATACACACTTATTAGGATTGACCCTAACTTATACTCTTGAAGTTTCTCAAATATTCTTCATAGTATGGTTGGATAGTTGGCATGGGTCTTTGATTTACCTAGGATGTTATCGACATAGTCCTCGATAATATCATGCATCATATCATGAAAAATCACTATCATGGCTTGTTGATAAGTGGCTCCTACATTCTTGAGTCCAAATGGCATCACTTGATAATAAAACATTTCATACATAGTGGTGAAGGTTATTTTTTTGTTGGTATTTTGGTGCAAATCTAATTTGGCTATATCCCAAAAATCCATCCTTAAGAGAAAACATTTAATATTTGGTCATTGAATCAATAATCATGTCAATGTTTGGTAGAATAAAGTCATCCTTTGGGTGGTATTTGTTAATATCCCTTAAATCAGTGCACAATTTAATGCCTTCTAGCTTCTATTCCATTAGAACTATGTTGAAATCCATTATGAATGCTCAATTGATGGAATGCATCTCATATCTAAGATTTTCTCCAACTCTTTCTTTACTTGCACAATAATATGAGGATGCATTTTTCATAGCTTTAATTTAACTAGTTTGGCATCAGTATGTACAACTAGATGGTGTACAACTAAGTTAGGGTCCAAACCTAGTATATCTATATAGTCCCATGCAAATATATCAATGAACTTCCTTAGAAGGTTTGTAAAGACTTAATATTCCTCTTTAGTGAGGAATGCACTTAATTTAATCCATTTTGGGTCCTCTCGAATCCCAATGTTAATCTATGAAGTGTCCTCCATAAGGAGTGTAGGACCATCTTCTAAAATAATTAGCAAGGAGGTAAATTAGTTGTCAATGGTAAATTTATCTAGCCGGATTGATTCATTTAATTCTCCCAAGCAATATGGATCAGAATCACCCAATGGTGGTAAAAACCATATGATAAATACCTATGGGCACTCTTGCATAATCTATATTATATATTACCACTCCTTAATATTAATTTTGGACCCATATATAAGCCTTAGACTATTGGTCTCCTACACTTCATGCGAAGAGGGGTGAACATTCTCATCTAATAGCACCTAAAATAGGTTTTCACCAAGAGACTTACTTTTTTAATTACTTTTACCCTAGTCTAAAATTACCTCAAAGAGTTTTTCACTTTTAGACCTCAATGTTTGATTTTCTTTTTGATTTTGGCCAAGGAAGTTCACTCACTCTCTAAAATAGGTAGCAGGATCCAATCTGACATAAAAGTATTGATTGTGATCTCCTAAAGTAATATGATCCCTCAAACCCAAAATGTCATAGATGGCTTCATCATTCTCAAAAGTATTCAATAATATGATCAACTCTTGTTTGTCCCAATCTATCAACTATGGGTGATAAAGGGTAAGTGGTGAAAGGTGATAAATAGGATTAAAGGTGCAAATGGCATAAGTGTTAAACAAATTCATGTTTTCAAGGTCATCATGGATGTTATAATCAGACCTTACATAGTTTTTGGCATTGTCTACATGATTTGATGGTGTAGGAACTTGAATAAGGTATGTGGGGTCACCCCCAAGTAGTTTCAATCTAATACGATGGGTTCATTTGTACTTGATCATTGGAATTGGCTTAATTATCCCTTGTTGATGTATCCCCAGGTCTTTACTTCATAATCTTTATTACCCATAATTAATTTAGGGATAATATACTTTGTGATTTGTAAATAGACACCTAAATCATTAGTATAAAGCTATGATTCATCTTCAGTGCAGGGGTCTTAATCTTAGCTAGAGGTCAATTTAAAAATAATGGGTATCTTGAGATGATATTTTCACCTTACATGCCACTCCATATGAGTATTGTTCTCACATAGGCTCTTGGGTTTTATGTAAACTTTATAATGTAGAAGGATTCATGAGTATTATACTATCTTATACCTTTGTTAGATATATAAAAGTGATTGGCAATGTCCAGTGGAGGTGTAAATGAGGTAGAAGCTAGTCTCTTAAGGTTAATGTAATTGGCTTTGGCCTTGATTCAATGGATTTATCTTTATCATCCTTTCCTCCATCATATTTTGGCTTAAGATTTAGGACAAAATGATAATTATAGCTCTTCTACTCTACCTCAATATATTTTTAATACTGGTAACGCTAAAGATTAATTGGTATAGTCACTTCCATCCCTGAATGGGGAAATTTAATACATTGATGTAGCATAGAAGGTATGACCCTACTTTCATGAATCTAAGGTCAGCCCAATGGTAATTTATATGATAACTCTAGGTCAATAACTTGGCATAGAGTATCATAGGTCAAATTCCCAATGACCACTAGTAAGTTAATAGTACCTTGTGATTCTCATTCCTCATTATCATATGCCTTGATAACAATGGTATATGGTTGAATATGAGCCATTGCATAACCCAAATGTTTTACCTAATTTATAGACATAATGTTTGGGCTTGAACCATTATCTATAAGGATACATTTAAAATTATGTTTTGTCATACCAACCTTGATGTACAAAGGGTTATTATGTAATGGGCCCAATGATGACATGTCACTTTGGACAAAGATAAATCATTGGCCAAGGGACAAATGTCCTACCATGGCTTAAATTTATCTGGCATGATTTCATCAGGTATGAGGGATTGGCTCAAGTATTCATTCATTATATCTTTATGGAGTGTAACAACCCCATTGGGTTTTATCATAATAGAGTAAAAAAATTAAAATTAATTACAGATATTGATCATATATATTTCACCTTGATAAACCTAATTAGTGATCTTTAATTGACTTTATTAATTTAGTTAACCAAAAAATTTATAGCTAATCTACTTATCTAAGGATCACCATGAACAGATATGACAATCAGGATCAATGTTGAATACCCAATAAATACTACATCTAATCATAAGTGAAATAGTACAAATTCATCCATTGCTAATATAACATTATAGCCATTATTGTTGAAGTATAATGCATAAATGTTACAGTTTTCATAAATACATAATAATATATTGAATATTAAATAATGATACAAAGCTCCATAGAAAAGAGTCTCCATGACTCATGTTTACATCTATAATATCAAGTGTAGTCTCTAATATAGTACTCCATCTAGAGGGAGAGCATCATCCAAGCTCTTTTTCAAACCAACCGCAGACCATAGATCCCCCACACTATCTCCCAAATAATGGGATGGACCTCCCTTCATAGATGGGTAGATAATGGTGGTATTGAATCTAGAGTAACAATCCAGAACCCATGTGTTGAGTATATCTAATACATAATGTGTATCATAAAAAAAGCCCATTCTAACATGATATCACACAAATATGAAAATTATATCAACATATGAAATGATAATGTTTAATTAAAACATTAATTTTTCCAAAATTTTCAATAATTAATGATCTTTAGGATTAATCAATTTCATACACACCACTCAATCAGATTACTCCTCATGTTGCATTAATGGCACTAATTAAGCTAGTGGAATTTGTCCACTAGTTACCTAGTGTCATGAAAGCATGATTTGGTTAAACCAATATATTCTAATAGAATATTCATAATTAAAAGATAAAATATGCTAACTAGAGATACATAATTTTCATTCATTTGGTCCATCAAAAGAAATTCAATGAATCTATGATCCTCTAATTTATTATAAATAATAAATAGAATCAATATATAGTCCTCAATAGAATTTTACCATTCGAGTAAGAATCATATCTAGACTATCAGTTACTTAATATCACTATGTAACTATAAAATTTATTTCCTCAACTTTTATTTATTTAAACCTAGTTTAAATCTTGTTAATGTTTCCCAATAAAATAATATCAATCTGTTATTAATTATAAAAGATCTATAATTTAATAGTTAAATTATATAACTTAACATTTCAACCAAGCATTCAACATATAATAGATAACAATAAATCCTTGTTATGTTAAATAATGCACATAATATACATAGTTAATAGACATTTTGGTATGGAGTGTTATTTCATATTTACTATAAGAATTGTCAAATCACTTAACATAAATCATATAATATGCATTGTTTCAACTAAACTTCAATAACCAAGAATTTCATACTTTTAGTAATTCTATTAAAACATATGCATAGATCCATCATTTATATAAAGTTATCAAACCAAATACAATCCAAATAAAGCTTTATTCATTATTTTAAAATCAAAACACATGACTGTTTTATATTTTTATCTACTCGATTCATTCTCAGTCGACAACCTGACCAAGACTCAAGGCTTCAACATTAACCTAAATGTTAACTTTGTTTACATAGATAAACACATATCCCAATCAAACATACATTTGAAATAGTCAAATTCTTATCAACATAACCCAAATAATTAGACATTCAACGTAGTTGAATTAATATAAATATATCCCAAACTATCAATCATTTGACACAATCAAATTCATACAAAAAAATATTATCATTCAAAAGTTTAAAACTATCAATTCTGATTTATAAAACCCTACTCAGTTTATAAATTGGCATAGTCAATTATGATATAATATCTCAAACTCATTTAATAGTTTGACACAGTCCATTTAATATATAATCAAACCCAGTTATTAGTTTGATAGAGACCAATATTATATCATAATCAAACTTGGTGCTTATTTTAATTCTTTTCAAATATAATCCATTATCACAAACCCTATGAATACAATCATTGTATATATATACACAACCTAAATTCATACATCATTTATTAAAATGATTGCATACAAAAATTCCTCATAATAACCAGTCGATCTCATACCAAAACATCTTTAATCAACTCATAATTATTATAGACATTAATGTTAGTCATACATATATTCTATTATATATAATTATATATATACATTGATGTGTGTATATACCCTAATTTATCAAGGTTTTGTAGGATGTATATACACACCCTTACCTATAATAATATATATGTATATATAATTTCAAGTGAAAGAAGGAAATAACTCCATTTTTTTTTTACACACTTGAACCAATTCAACATACAGTATATCCTCTTAATAAAATTGACTATATATAACCTATACAAAATGTTGTAACAAATTTAATAAACAATTCAATGAATCTTTAAACATTTTTGAATTGATATAGGGTTAAAGGCAAAGATTTCATAATGGAGAATTCAAATAAGGCAAACACCTATGGCCCTACACCTTATCCTTTGGGATTATGGGGTTGTTTATAGGGTTTTGTGGAGGCCAAGCATTCCACAAGGCCCTACATACAACCCCTTTTGTTTATCAATTCATTTCTAACAAATGAAAAACCCATTATTTTATCAATTCTTTTCACAATTCCATCTAACACTAACACACAAAAATTCAAATACAAAACTAACCTATTAATTTTGCCAAGTTGAATCCTTCTAAGCTCCAAATCCTTTTAATCTTTCTATTTTTGTCTGTAACTTCCCATATAACTATGTCATCCTCCAAAACACTTCTTTTACCATATTTTATTTCTCTCCCCCACCTTACTTTCCTCTAATTTATCCTCTATTCCCTTTAGGCAAAATTTACTGATAAAATACATGTAAACATTTCTCAACAAAACTCTACAGTCTACCACTATGCATCCATAGCCAACTCTCCATGATTTTTACCAAATGATGGTTAACTCAGATTTAATAGATGATTATAAACCCTAATCATCTAGAGGCTTCCATAGAATCTCTAAATAATCATTTTATATTCTTTATAAAATTTACATGAGATTGACTTAAATAATCAATCATCGACTTCCCAAAATTGACCAACTAAACCATAAGTCACATAACCCCAATGTTTATTCCATGTAATGACTATCAACTTAGTTAATAACCATTGTATTGTCATGAAATGACTATAAAATAAATAAAATAATGATTATATGACATGCAATACAATTAAGTATTACAATACTATAATTCAATGTTAAAATGTTATCCAATAATACACTTAGCAAATACAATGATTTCCTAAAATCATTTAATAATTAAAATCAATATATTCATTTATCTATCATACATTATGAATATCAAACCTTTCATCAAACATTTAATTGAATACAAAGATATTTAAAAATAATGTTATTTTTTATATTCATTTGGATTTAGCATATATATTATAATAATAATCTTTAAATATTATTAGCTAAATCTTGTAGATCAATAACAACAATGGAATATATCATAACTTCATATGATTATACTATACAGTCATACCTAATAAGGTGGTAATGTAAGTAAAATATAAATGAATTCACTCATTCAACCAAATAATTACATTATATAAGATAAGCTATGTACGATCACAAAATTAGTGAAATCACTCAAACATATTAACATGATCATCATCAACAACCACAATCATACTAGAAATCATATTAACAATTACCTAAAATAAAATTACATAAAACATGTTATGTTATCTACATCAAACAATTAATTATGAAACATGATATACTATGTGGTGTGTGTAAGGGTTTATGCGTTTGTTCTTTGTCATCCCCCAACGTCTCCCTCTAAACCACCCTCTTTGATGATGCTCTCCCTCCGTCGCACCTAAGGGATGAATCTATCCTACATCCACCTCATAACAATGAAGGTAGTTAGTTTGAAACATCATTATATCCATAAAATAATGTTGTATAGCTAACAAATATGATCATTATGTACAGAATATAAAAGTATTTCTAACTCATAGCAAACTAATCATGTAACTTAAGTAACACATAAATATCCTATTATCGTCATATGTCATAAATCTCAATCAAATATTATTTAACCAACTAATCAACCATAATAATCCATAGATCAAGCAAGTTATTCAGCTTAGAGAGAAATTGAGATGTGGCATCCTTCCCCCTAAAGTTGGTTATCATCTCGATGACATTTACTCAAACATAAGTTATTAATTTAAAACATTTTATAGTAGAAAATAATATAATATGCAGTAGCAAATCAAATAAATAAATATGGAAACAACCTATAAAACTCATCATAATCTTCCCAAGTGGCACTATCTTTAGAATATTAGTACCACTAGACCTTTCACTATGGCATTTCTATATTATGAAAATGGAGTTTGCGAGTGTCAATTGCTCTAATTGGCTCTACCATGACCATCACACGGTCTAGACCTTGTAAATATTTCCAATTGAACACATGTGAAGGATCGGCCATGTACTTTTTAAGATAAGACACATGGAAGACATTATGCAAAAGAACTAGAGATGGTGGATTTTTAAGCCTATATGCTACAAGATTTACCACTTCTAAAACCTCAAAAGGTCCCACATATATCAATGAAAGTTTTATTGACTTCCAAAATATAATTAAGCTTTTTTAAGGCTTAACCTGTAGAAACACTTTATCACCTACAAAAAATTGCCTAGTTGTTCTCTTCAAATGAGTATAAATTTTATGTCTATCATTAGCCTTGGCCAACATCTATATAATTGTCTTGACTTGCTCTTCCATTTTTGAAACAATCTCAGGTCCAAAGACTACCATGTCTTCTAACCTATCCCAATTGATTAGTACTCTACACCTCCTTTCATATAATACCTCAAATAGAGCCATCTTTAATGTTGATTGGTATGAGTTGTTGCAAGCAATCTCAACCAATGGAATTTGCTCGTCCCACTTTTATTATTTATTCATACAATACATATAAATGATATCTTCAAAAACATGGTTAACTCACTCTATATGTCCATCATTTTTTGGGTGATAAGTAGTGTTAAATTTTAATTGCATACCTAGAGTTAAATTTAGAGTCAACCAAAATCGAAAAGTCATACTCAGATCTTAATTTGAAATGATATTTTCTATAAAACCATGCAATCAATATACTTATTTTAAAAACCTCTTCACAAGTGTAAGTTCATCATCTATCAATTTGTCTGGTATGATGTGGGATACTTTAATTTGTCCACTACTACCAAGATCATGTTATGTCAATTTAGTGATAATAGCAAACCTTAGACAAATTCCATACTATTCACCTATCACTTCCATTCTCTTATATCATGTGGATATAGCAATCCAGCTAAATGCACATGTTCAACTTTCACGCACTGACATTCCAAAAAATGAGATACAAAATATGCTTCATTTCTCTTAATTCCTTTCCAAAAATAGAGTGGTATAAGCTCAACCATGAGCTTAGTTACTCTTAGATGGCCTGAATATGGGGCATTGTGTAGTTCTATTAGAACTGTGTTCCTCAAATTCTCTATATCAAGCACATACATCCTTTCATTCTACCATAAAATACCATCACTCTTTATTTTGAATCCTTTATACAGAGGATTCTAAACATTCTCAAATAACACTTTCATGATATGATTTTAGAATTTATCTCCTAATAAGAATTTTATTACTTGATCTCTAAAATTACTCCTAAGAGTAGCCATAATTTATATGTACCTCCTATAGCTAATATCATCAACTACTCTATTATCCTTTCCTTTGATATAATTAATAGCAAAATCATTATTAGATAAAAACTCTAACTATCATCTTTGATGAGCATTCAGGTACAGTTGGGTGAATATATACTTAAGTCCCAAGTTATCATTTTTGAGTTCAAACAATTTTCCCCATATATAATGCCTCCAAACTTGAAAATCATGCATAATTACCATAATTTATAGGTCATGAGGGGCATAATTAACCTCATACATCTTTAGTTTCCTAGAATCATAGGTTATAACTGAGCCATTTTGTATAAGAGCTCTTCTAAGTCCATCTCTATATCCATCGGTGATCACTGAGAATTGACCATTAGAATTTGGATCTCTTATCACATGTACTAAAGTAAGCCTCCTTTTCAATTGTTGAAACGCTGCCTCACACTTATTTGACCAAATGAAAATCTGATTCTTTTGCTGAAGAGAGATAATTGGATTAGCTATCTTAGAGAAATTTGGAATGAATTTCCTATAATATCTCATTAATCTCATTAAACTTCTTACTTCATGCACATTATATGGTGTCAATCGCTACATTATGGATCTTGTATTTACTAGATCTACTAAAATAACATACACTAAGATAATATGACCTAAATACTACATATCCTTTGGAAAAATGCACACTTAGACAACTTATCATACAACATGTGCTTCTATAAATGTTTTAAAACTAGTTCTAGATATTCTAAGTGTTCTTCCTCATCCTTATAATAAATTAAGATGTCATCTAAAAAGATCCAAAAAAAATGATCTAGGTAATATCTAAACACATTGTTCATAAGATTCATAAATGATGTTGGAGCATTTGTCAATCCAAATGGTAACACTATGAAATCGTGAATCCCATATCAAGATTTGAATATTGTTTTTGGAATATCCTCTTCATAGATCCTCAACTGGTGATACCCTGCTCTAAGATCAATCTTATAAAATATTATTTCTCCTCTCATTTGATCAAATAGATAATATATTCATGGAAATGGATATCTATTCTTGATTGTTTCTTTATTCAACATCTTGTAATTTATACACAGTCAAAGAGTGCTATATTTCTTCTTGACAAAGAAAACTAGTGCACCCCATGGTTACACACTTGGTTGAATTAGTCATTTAAAAAATAAATCTTAAATTTGTGCCTTTAATTAAATGAATTTAATGGTTGTCATTTTGTATGGTGTCTTAGACTACAATTATGATCTAGGTATGATATTAATCGAGCAATCAAACTCACATGAAGGAGACAATCTTGGTAACTCATATGGAAACACATCATGAAAGTTTCTCAGAAAAGGATAATATTTGATAGATGGTTCCTTATATTCTTTCATATCATTTATTTTAGTGATAAATGCTTGGCATCCCTTCCTTTGAGCTTTCTTCAATTGGTTGCAAAAAACTGCCTTAGCTTCAACTTCCTTCTCTCACCCTAAAGTTGTGTCTAATTTTTGAAATCAACTTCACACCCAACATTCTTCAAAAAATAGTCAACCTTGGTTTTATGCTTTGTAATCCAATTTACTCTTATGATCACATCATATGATCCCAATGGTGTTACATAAAGATATACTACTGTAGAAAACTCAAACAACCTAATCTTTGCTTTGACTAAATACTTATCAAATTTGACCTTAGAATCATTTCCATATTATACCGACCATGCATTTTCCATAACTCTAGCCTTTATATACAATTTACTAAGCATTCTAGGAGTAATGAAATTTTTTTTACCTCCTATGTTAATCAAAATAGAAACTAGATGATCAAATAAAATATCTGATAGTTATATAGGTGAATCTTGATACTTGGCCTATCAATTATCAATAGTTGCATGAATCTATTGCTAAAACATACCTTGATGAGAAGCTGAACCCTTGTTATTTTATTTGTCCAAAGGACATTCTTGATAAAAATGGTCACCTCCAAAAATGAAATAACCTCCAACTAGTCCTTTCTTCTCAGTCTATTAGTTTCCTTTCAAACCACCCTTGAAACCATTACCAAGTTTTCTATTCCCTGAACCACCACTAAACTTGACATTATGATTCTTAAACTAATCTTTGGAGTCTCCACTCCTCAGATTCTAGTTCTTCTTTTTGAAACTTGGTTTGTAACTTCCAAAATTTTTCTTTAACTTATCTCTAACTTGGGTAAGAGATTTTTGTTTTTGTTTTTGCTTGAGCACCTTCTTGAATACTTGATCCATGGTAAATAGACCATGCATGTCTACTTTGTTGGAATAATGCATATTTAAGCTTACCTAGGGTTAATAGGGTAAGTTATTTATTACCGAGGGTAAAATTTATTTACCTCGGTTAATTTATTTTATTGTTGAGAATTTCTCAACAATATATTTGTTCGTAGTATGAGAAAACAAATAGTTTGTTTTCTCTATTTTGTAATCATTACAAATAGTTTGTTAACATGAAACAAACTATTTGTATTATAAATAATTTGCATTATATGGGAAATAGACATGAGATTAATGAGAGAATTTAGATAATTTTGTAGATTATCACCTATTTTTTAAGTGTGAGAAATTTATTTATTCTCTGGAAATATTTGCAGGTTATTTGTTGTGGGTTCTTTCTCCTGGATTGATCCTGTGGATCCTGTGTATCTCCTACTCATTCTTTCATGGTATCAAAGCGTAGAGTTCTAGTTGAAGATCCTCTTCCATGAAATTTTTCATTTTTTAACACATTTAAAAACATTGTTTTATTGATGTGTTACAGATATTTTTAATTCTCTTAAATTCTGGTTCTTATTTACAACATTTTTTTGAAAAATTATGTACTTTATGCTCATTAAATGACCGTACAGATTTCAAAAATCAGATTTTTTTTATGGGGGCATAGGAAATAAAGTTAGGAATCCATTCCAATTTGAATTTTTTCATTTAATTCTGGATGTACAGCTCTTTCCTTCCAAATTTTGCTGACTAGTTCCTATTGGTAGACTGTTGGTAGACTACAGTACCTGTTCTTTTTTTTGATGTGGCAGATCGTACGGTTGACTTTTTTTGAATCTAAGACCTGTTAATGAAATCTGAATATTATATATTTCTATCCATATAATTTTTGATGAATTTGGATCAGGCCGTACAACGTTTTGGAAGCCAACAACAGGAAATTAAAAACTATTTTTTTGTCTACTGCATACCTGTACAGATTTCTTATTTTTGAATGCCTTATGCTGCATAAAATCCAAATTTGAAATTTTCATGTGATATCAGACTTCCAAATATTTCATTTCATGCTAAGAATGATGGATTTGGATCAGGCCGTACAGTCCTTTTGGCAGATCCAGTGGAGCCATTCTGCATTGTTGAAAGGTGTTTTTTCCTTGGCTGTGTTTACAAATTTTCTCAAATATTTCCCTGACCACCACGCCTTGCTGAAAAAAGAGTTTATTTTTGATAAAGACAAAGATTATTCAGCTGATATCTCACATGTGTGAGTCATTTTTGGCCTTTTTTTAATTATTTTTTTAATTTTTAGTGGTTTAAATGCAAGTCTCTAGCTTTGAAAGTTCAAATTTGACTTTGCTAAAGCGGTTAGAGATATTTTGTTAAAAATTTGTAGGGAGGAGGTCTTGGGGTAAAATCCCCCTACATTTTTTTTGCATAAAATCCATTTTTTAATTTTTTATAAGCCAAGGCTAAAAAAAAATTTCATCGGGAGACGTTAAATTTTAACGGGAGGGGTGTTTTTTTTTTAGGAAAAACAAATGTCTAGATTGTTCTTGTCAACTTCATCATCTTCCTCGGGAATGGAATCTCGATTGTTTGAACCTATAAATTCTAAAAATTACCATGTTTGGAAGCCAAAAATGCAACAACTCCTTCAATCAAAGGGCTTATGGAGAATTTTTTCTGAAACGACACCTGCAACATTCACCACTGAAAAAGACAAATATGCATATGGTTGTAAGCAGGATGAGGCTCTTGGATTGATTTGCCTCAACGTCTCAGATAATCTTCAATTTCACATTGCAGATGCTACTATGCCAAAAGAGGTATGGGAAAAATTTAAAAACCTATTTGGCAAAGTTAATGAGTTTAAAATTTTATAATTAGATGCAGAATTGAGTACTCTCTCTCCATCAAATTTCCCTTCAATAGATGAATTCTTAGCAAAATTCAAATTTATAAGGTCACAATTGAAAGCTGGTGACAAGGATAAAAGTGATCAGGAGTGCATTTTCATGATTTTGTCAAATTTGAAAGGACCATATAGTGTTTTTTCCTCTGCTTTTTATACTATGATGGATACATTAGGTGATGAATTCAAATGGCCTTCCTTTGAAGTTTTTTATGAAAGATTGACTAGGGAGCAAATAAAATTAATGGCCTTAGATGCTCTACCTAGTCCTAGTCATGCTATAGTTGCTAATTCTTCTAAAGGAAAACCTTCACCTAAGTCTAAAAGCAAGCACCTTCAAATAACCCTCCAGAGTCCACCACCCAATCACCTCATCATTCTAAATCTACTAAGACCAAAAAGTCCTTTAAGCAAAAGAAGAAAACATTTGGTCCATGTAATTTTTGTGGTGGTCCTAATCATGATGAAAGTAGATGTTTTAAGAAGATGGAAGCATTAGAGGCAGCAGCTAGACAACACAAAATTTCCATTCCGTCTCCATCTCCTTCTACTTCTGCAGGAAAAGGGAAAGCACTTTCAGCCAGGGCTATATCTTCATGTCGAGATCAGTGGATTTTTGACTCAGGTGCTTCTCACCATCTCACACATTCTAAGGATCTATTGTCTTCTCTTACAGATTGTAGTACATCACATATTGTTATGGGTAACTCCTCACAGATTGAAGTTTTGGGATGGATGTTTTAACAATGTATTGCTTGTACCTCAAATCTCTTCTAATCTTCTCTCTGTATATCAAATATGTAATTTTGGTACTAGTAAAACTATGGAGTTTACTTCACATGATGTTGTAATAAGAGAATGTAATGATCCTAGTGAGATAGTTGCTACAGGTACAGCAGACCATACTACAAGACTCTATACTTTTGATAAGTTTGAGTCTTTTATGTCTTATGGTTCTTCACTTATAGCACATGGTAATAATCTCAGCAAATTGTGGCATGAGAGATTAGGACATTTGAGTTATGGATATACACAACAAATGAGTACAAAACATCTTGTAAAAGGCCTTCCTAAGGTCTCATGTATTGATGGGGTGTAAACTGGTTGTCTAGTTGGTAAATAGCATCAGGCTCCATTTCCAGTTGGTAAGGCCACATGTGCAAATGCACCCTTAGAGTTGGTTCATAGTGATTTGATGGCTTTTCCAACTCGTTCTTTTTCAGGGGCTAAATATGCACTCACATTCATTGATGATTTCACTCGTAAAACTTGGGTATATTTTCTCAAGTTGAAAAGTGAAGTTTTTGAGACTTTTAAGGCTTTCAAAGCCTTTGTTGAAAAACAATCATCTCTTCCTCTTAAGAAGATACACACTGACAATGGGGGGGAATATGATAGTAATGTTTTCTATGATTTTTGTATTGATCGTGGGATACAACATCAGTTCACTGTACCACACACTCCTCAACAAAATGGTGTAGCAGAGAGGAAGAATCGAACATTGAAAGAGATGGCTAATTGTATGATTCACTCTAAAAATTTGGGTCCACAATATTGGGCTGAAGCTGTAAATTATACAAATTACATTCAAAACCGTATGCCTCACAAAGTTGTGCAAAATATGACACCTGAAGAAGCTTGGTCTGGGATCAAGCCTGATATTTTAAATTTTTGCATCTTTGGGAGTCAAGCATGGGCATTCATTCCTGATGACAAACGTAAAGCATTGGAGAAGAAAATCCAACCACTCATTTTTGTTGGTTATTGTGAAGATGTAAAATCCTACCATCTTTTTGATCCTGTCACACATGATGTGTTGTTTCGACGGGATGTTCAGGTTGATGAGCTACCCACTCCACAGGAGTGTACATCTAGTTCTTCTTCTCCCCCTCCTTTTTCTACTGAGGATAGTGAGGATTTGCTTTCTATTATTGATGATGATGATGTTGCACTTATTCAGCCACCACAGCCATCTTCTTCACCACCTTTGCCTAAATGGGCAAAGATCACTCTACAGGCAGCTGGTTCTTTTGTTGGTGATCCATCTGATTCTCATCGCAATCACTCACAGACATCTAGTATTTCTCTTTTGGGACAAGCTTGTACAGATGATCCATTGTTGTTTTTTGAGGCTATTGGTATACCCGAGTGGGATGTTGCTATGTATGATGAGTATTCTTCATTAATGAAGAATGATACTTGGGATCTTGTCCCTCTTCCTAAGGGAAGAAAACATGTAAAATGTAAATGGGTCTATAGGACCAAATATGCTACAGATGGATCAATAGATAAGTAAAAAGCTAGATTAGTAGCTAAGGGTTTTTCACAGGTTGAAGGGGTTGATTACTCTGAGACCTTTACCCCTGTAGCTAAGATGGATTCTATTCGGCTTGTACTCTCTCTTGCTGCTTCACATTCTTGGTCTGTTTTTCAGATGGATGTGAAGAGTGCTTTCTTACATGGTGATCTCCATGAGGAGATCTATATGGAGTAGCCTCTAGGATTTGTGCAGGACTCATCATTGGTTTGTAGACTCCATCATTCTCTTTATGGCCTCAAACAAGCTCCTCGAGCTTGGTACGAGAAGATGGATAGTTTTCTTTTGAGTTTTGGTTTTATTCGTTGTGAGTCAGATCACAATGTATACATCCTGAAGCAAGGTGAGGAGCTTGTCATTTTGGTTTTGTATGTTGATGATCTCATCCTCACTGGCAGTTTAGATTCCTTGATACATGACATCAAGGACAAGTTGGCAGATAGGTTTGATATGACAGATCTGGGAGTTCTACATTATTTTCTTGGTCTTCAAGTTTTTTAGTCTTTTGAGGGCATTTCTATTGGATATCAGAAGTATGCGACAGATCTTCTTCATCGATTTGGCATGGTTGATTGTAATCCTTCACCCACTCCATATCAGTCAGGTATTGTGTTGTCTACCACTTGTATGACTCCTCTTGTTGATTCCACTTTGTATCGACAACTTGTAGGTAGTCTTTTATACCTGACTCATACCCATCCCGACATCACATTTGCTATGAACCTTGTCTCTCAGTTCTCACATGAGCCTCATGAGAGTCATTGGCAAGCAGCCAAGCGTATTTTATGCTACATTCAAGGCACCACTCACTTTGGTATACATTACACACCACAAAGTTCTACACAGCTTGTTGGATACACTGACTCTGATTGGGCTGGTGATGTTGACACTCACAAGTCCACTTGTGGATTTGCTTTCACACTTGGTTTAGGTCCAGTTGCTTGGGCATGCAAAAAGCAAACTGCTATTGCATTGTCCTCTACTAAGGCTGAGTATTGAGGTGCTGTCAAAGCTAGTTAGGAGATACTTTGGCTTTGACAGTTGCTTGGAGAGTTTGGCTTCACACAGCAGGGTCCTACTACTCTTTGGTGTGATAACCAAAGTGCGATTGCTATTTCATGCAATCCTATTGAGCATCAGTGAATAAAACACATTGAGATTCACATGCACTTCATTTGACATCTTATTCAGGATGGAGTTTTTTCTTTGGAGTTTGTGCCTACAGCTGAGCAGATTGCAGACATCTTCACTAAACCTTTGGCTTCTCCTCGTTATCTTCAGTTGCGAGCGATGCTTGGGTGAAGGAAGTTGTCCTTGGGGGGGATTTCCCATGAAGTCCTTCCTTCCTTTATTTTTCATATATTTTTATTGGTTTGTACATGGGTACCTTATCAGGCCTAGTAGCCGGGACCCATCCTTGTTTGTCATTCTCCCTATGTTTCGCTTAAGGGAGGGTGTTGGAATAATGCATATTTAAGCTTACCTAGGGTTAATAGGGTAAGTTATTTATTACCGAGGGTAAAATTTATTTACCTCAATTAATTTCTTTTATTGTTGAGAATTTCTCAACAATATATTTGTTCGTAGTATGAGAAAACAAATAGTTTGTTTTCTCTATTTTGTAATCATTACAAATAGTTTGTTAACATGAAACAAACTATTTGTATTATAAATACTTTGCATTATATGGGAAATAGACGTGAGATTAATGAGAGAATTTAGAGAATTTTGTGGATTATCACCTATTTTTTAGGTGTGAGAAATTTATTTATTCTCTGGAAATATTTGCAGGTTATTTGTTGTGGGTTCTTTCTCCTGGATTGATCCTGTGGATCCTGTGTATCTCCTGCTCATTCTTTCATAATTCACATCAAATTTGGGGTTTCAATCCCATGATAAATTTCTTGATTTTAAACCTCTCATCTACCTAATATTGAGGTACATACTTAAGGAGCTTGGTGAATTGCTCCCAATATTCATTCACCGATAAATTCCCTTGCTTACGATTCTAAAAATCGGTAAGCTTTTGATCAAAGTATATATGTGTAAGCCATCATGACCTAAATATTATCATAAAATGTTTCCAAGTGGTGGTAGTTAAGTCGAGGTTCATCTTGAGCTTCTTATTTTTCAACCAAATTATTACTTCACTAGCAAGTTGATAAGCTCCCTAGACTGCTTTCATGACTTCATAATAATTCTAAATCTTGAAATCCTTCTCCATTTCTATCATCCATACTTCATCTCCATCTCTCAACATAGTTCCATTGAACTTGGTTGGATTCATCTTTTTCATGTCGCATGCCAACTATGCAGCTACATGAGATCTCATATCCTATGACACTTCCACATGCCTTTTCTCTTAAATATGTTCCTGATCGTAGGATGTTATTCAAGTTCCTTTTGATCATTTTCCTCTTCATGTCTATGCACTTCTTATCCTAAGGCCAGGATTTGGTCCTTAGTCTCTTTCGTGGTTGTGAGGTTTTGATCTAACTTTGTAACTTTCTTAGTGACAAATTGATTTGGATCAACATGGGGTTTGGTATTCAAAGTACCTTCATATTTTGGTCTAGTACACACTATCATTCTTCCTATTTATCAAGAGAATAAATTTACATTAGTAGACACATTAAGCCCTATATTTTGAGCCTCAATTTGATACCAAAATGTAACAACCACATTAGGTTTTCCCACAATATAGTAAAAAACAAAAAAAATTACATATATTCATCATATAGATTTCACCATGAGAAACCTAATTATTGATCTTTAACTAACTATATTAATTTACTTAACCCAAAGATTTATAGCTAATCTACTTAGCTAAGGATCACCATGAATATATATGAAAATCATGATCAATATTGAATAGCTAATAAATATTGCATCTAATCATAAGTGAAATAGTACAAATTTAGCCATGGCTAATACAACATTACATCCACTTTTATATAATTATAATACATAAATTTTAAATTTGCATCAATACATAATAATATCGTAAATATTAGTCCATGATATAAAGCTCCATAGAGCAGAGTCTCTATGACTCAAGAGTCTTCATGACTCATGTATCAATCTATAATCTTAAGTGTAGTCTCTAGTGTAGTACTCTAGCTAGAGGGAGAGCATCATCTAAGCATTTGTTTACACCAACCATAGACCATATATCCCCTACACTATCTCCCAAACAAGAGGATGGCCCTCCCTTCATGGATGGATAGATAATGATGGTGTGGGAATATCGAATGATAAACCAAAACTTGTGTGTTGAAGATATCTAATACATAATGTGTATCATAAATATATCCATTCTAATATGATATCACATAAATATGAAAACTATATCAACATATGAAATGACAATGTTTAATTAAAACATTACTTTGGCCAAAGTTTTCAATAATTAAATATCTCTAAGATCAGTCAATTTCATACACACCACTCAATCAGATTACTCCTCATCTTGGATTGATGGTGATAATTAAGCCAATGAAATCCATCCAGTACTTATTTACTATCATGAATGCAAGATTCAGTCAAAATATAATAATATAAAAATCAATAGATTCTAACAAAATATTCCTTATTATTAGATAAAATATGTTAAGTGAAAAAATATCATTTTCATTCATTTAATCCATCAAATTAAATGTAATGAATCTATGATCTTTGAATTTATTACAGAATAATAAATAAAATCAATATACAGTTCTTAATAGAATATTTCCATCAAGTTAATAATCATATCTAGATTACCAATTATGTAATATCACTATGTAACTATAAAAGTTATTTCCTCAAGTTTTATTTATTTAAACCTAGTTTAAATCGTGTTCATATTTCCCAATCAAACAATAAAACTAATTTTCTATTAATTATAAAAGTGATTTAAAAATTAAATTGTATAACTTAGAATTTCAACCAAGCATTCAACATATAACAAATATCCATAAATCGTTGTTATGTTGAATAATGCACACAATATACATAGTGAATAAACATTTCAGTATGGAGTATTATTTTAGATTTACTATGAGAATTGCCAAATCACTTAACAAAACTCATATAATATGCATTATTTAAACTAAACTTCAATAACCAACCATTGCATTATTTTATTAATTATGTTAAAACATATGCAGAGAGCCATCATTTATATAAAGTTATTAAACCAAATACCATCCAAATCAATCTTTATTCATTCTCTTAAAAAATACATGATAGAAATATATTTATATACTCGATTTGTGCTCAGTTTACAACCTGACCAAGACTCAAGGCTTCAACATTAACCTAAATTTTAACTTTTTTTAAATAGCTAAATGCATATCCCAATCAAACAAGCATTTGTCACAGTCAAATGCTTATCAATATAACCCAAACAATTAGAAATTTGACATAGTCAAATTAATATAAGTATATCCCATACTATCAATCATTCAACATAGTCAAATTCACATATAAAAATATAATCATTCAACACTATCAATTTTGATTTAGAAAACCCTACTCAATCTACAAATCAACATAGTCAATTATGATATAATATTTAAAACTCATTTAATAGTTTGACACAATCCATTTAGTATATAATCAAACCCAATTATCAGTTTGACACAGACCAATCTTATATCATAATCAAACCTAGTTTTTATTTTAATTATTTTTAAATATTATTAATTATCACAAATCCTATGAATATAGTCACTGTATATATATACATAACCTAAATTCATACATCATTGATTCAATTGACTACATAAAACAATTTCTCATAATAACTAGTTGATCTCATAACAAAACATCCTTAATCGACTCCTAGTCATTATAGATTTTAACACTAGTCATACATGTATGTATGTATGTAGTATGTATGCATTTATTGACATCCATTGAAAAAGTAGCAGATAAAAACATAGAGGTTAAAAATATAGCATGAAAAACATAGCGAGGATAAAATGTAGCAAGGAAAAATGTAGCAAGAAAAAAAGTAGTGAGGAAAAACAAAGCATAGTAAAGAATGTGCTCACACAAAACATGACAAAACTTTCAAATAAAGGTCTAAACTCATGAAATCAAATTTTCCTCTATTATTTTTCTTGTAAATTTGGTGCATTACTTTTTGACCATGAAATGTTAACTACTATCACCAAAATGAACTAGATAACAAATAAACAATGTGATAATCACTAAAATGTCCCAATTATGCTCCTCACGATATTTTTACAACATTACCAATATCACTCAATTTTTTTCTCACCATATTTTGTCCTTGCAACATTTTTTTCATACTATGTTTTTACCGCTATGTTTTTTATCTCTATGTTTTTGTCCTTTATGTTATCACATAGAGCCTATTTATTATTATATACATTGACATGTATACATACCCCAGGATGTTAAGGTCCTATGAGGTGTATATAGTTACCCCTACCTATAATAATATATACATATATATACTTTCAATTAAAATAAATAAATAACCCCATTTCCTTTTTGACACAGTCCAACTAGTTCAATATACATTATATCCTCTTAATAAAATTGATTGTAATAACCTATTCAAAATGTCATATCAACTTTAATAAATAATTCAATAAATATTTCAACATTTTTTAATTGATAGAGAGTTAAAGGTAGATATTACATAGTGGAGAATACAAACAAGGCAAACACCTATGGCCCTACCCCTTACCCTTTGGGATTATGGGGTTGGAATTAGGTTTATATGGAGGCCAAGCCTTCCATAAGTCCCTACATACAACTCCTTATTTTTTTCAATTAATTTTTAACAAATTAAAAACCCATTATTCTATCAATTCTTTTCACAATTCCATCTAACACTAACACATAGAAATTCAAGTAAAAAATTGACCTCTTTATTCTGCCAAGTAAGTTGAATCCTTCTAAGCTCCAAATCCTTTTAATATTTTTCATTTTGTCTAAAACTTCCTGTATGCATATGTCATCCTCCAAAACACTTATTTTCCTTTCCTTTTTTTCTCCCCATCACCTTACTTTCCTCTAATTTCTCCTATATTCCCATTAGGTGAAATTGACTAATAAAATACATGAATTTTTTTCTCAACAGAACTCTACAGTCTACCACCATGCGGCCATAACCAACTCTCCATATTTTTTCTAAATTAACATAAATTCAAAGTCAATGAATGATTAGAAATCTTAATCATCTTGAGGCTTCCATAGAATCCCTAAATAATCATTCCATATTCTTTATAAAATTTACATGACATTGACTTAAACAATCAATCATCAAATTCCCAAAATCAACAAACTAAACCATAAGTCACACAACCCCAATGTTTATTCCATGAAATGACTATCAACTTAGTCAATAACCATTGTATTTCATTGAAATGACTATAAACCAAATAAAATAATGATTATATGGCCTGGAAATACAATTAGGTAATACAAGACTATAGTTCAATGTTAAAATGCTATCCACTAACATACTTAGCAAATACAATGATTTACTAAAATCATTTAAAAATTAAAATCAATGTATTCATTTATCTAACATATATTATGAATATCAAGCCTTTGGTCAAAAATTTAATTGAATATAAAGATATTTAAAAATAATGTTATTTATATCTTTCAACATTTGGATTTAGCATATATATTATAATAATAATCTTTAATTATTATTACCTAAATCTTTTAGATCAATAACAATAATGAATTCCATCATATCATTATACTATGCAACCATACCTAATAAGGTAATAAGGTAAGTAAAACATAAATGAATCCACTCATTTAACCAAATAATTACATTATATAAGATAAGCTACGTACGATCACAAAATTAGTGAAATCACTTAAACAAATTAACACAATCATCATCAGCAACCAAGATCATATTAGAAATCATATCAATAACTACCTTAATGGAAAGTACACAAAACATGCTATGTTATTTATATAAAATAATTAATTATGAAACATGATATACTATGTGGTATGTGCAAGGGTTTATGGATCCGTTCTCTATCATCCCTCAACATCTCCATCTAAACCACCCTCTCTGATGATTCTCTACCTCCATCACACTCTAAGGGATGAATCTGTCCTACATCCACCTCACAACAATGATGGTCGATAGTCTGAAACATCATTATATCTATAAAATAATGTTGTATAACTAATAAGCATGATCATTATGTATAAAAAAATTAAAGTATTGCTAACTCATAGCAAATTAATCATGTAAATTAAGTAACACATAATTGTCCTGTAATTAGCATATGTCATAAAGCTTAATCAAATATTAGTTAATCAACTAATCAACCATAATAATCCATAAATCAAATAGGCTATTCATCATAGATATAAATTAGGATGTGACATGGATGTTATATGTACGTAGTAAATCTATGATGGATATTTACATAGGTATTTTCATATATACTCCACAATGTCATAAGTCTTCCCTTCAATTTTGGAAATGTCCTATTTTTTATAGGCATGGAGGTCTGAATGGGTTCATTTGTGGTATTTGGATATGATCCTTTGATGGTAATTTTGGATCTTCAAGTTACAATTACATAATCTTGATCCAATATAGGGCTTTGGTAATTGGCTAGAGAGATAATAGGGCCTAGAATAGTAATTCTTAGGCAGTATTGACCATGGTTGCTAACATGATATGAAGAAGAATTACTAGTATAAGGAGGTTGGTAGGCATTTTTTGGCTAATAGTCATTATTAGGTAAAGTTTTTGGTTTATTGGTATTTATCTAGGGGTTAATGGTATTGGTAGTAACATGACCACCTAAGATATGTCCTAAAACATTATTTTAAGTATACATGATAGCATGATGACCTTATTGGTTGGTTTGGTTAGTTTACCCTTGGTTCCATCCATTCTATTACTATTATTGTGGCTGACATCATTGGTGTTGATGTTGCAGTGGTGTTCTTTGTAATTATTTTTACTATTATTGGTTATTTTTATGTTGAGGAAATGGATTTTTATAGATGCCAAAGTTATGATTAGTTATAGAAGCATTGGTATATTGGTGTATCTCTCCATTTTTAATCATATTCTCAGTTTGAAGCATTAGTTATATACACTAGCATATGGAATGTTCCTTGAATTGATGGTACTCATAAAATTTGTGTTCTTTGTACCATTTAGGAAAAAGAATTTCTTTAGGAAATGACTTTGGTACAAGCTATATAATCACATTTTCATCAACTAATTTACAGAATACAAACTTAATAGGTTCCCCAAGGTCATTGAATGCTCTAAAAATGGGTGGTCTTCTCTTTGGATGAGGTGCTTGCAATTGGGATTGATTTTACAGTTGGTTTTATGGAGGCCTTGGCTAAATTAATGGAGGTAATGGGTGTTGAATGGGTGGAGGTAAATGGGAAACCAATGTTTTCACCATGTTTACATGATGCATTTTAGTGTCCCTATTACCAAAAACATTCTTTTTATGGTTATAGGCCTTTGGTCTTTTATTATTTTTGGCCTGAGCTAGCATTAAAGGTTATATTTGGATAAGTTTATAATTTTGGTTATGGTTTTGGTTCTAGTTTTGTTTTTATCCTTTGTGTTAGTTTTGGCTCTAGTTAAAATAAGATAACTTGATGATCCCTTCGTTGATAAGGACCTCTTCAATATATATCCCTTCCACAATAACCTCTTCAAATGTGTGAGCACATTGTAGCTTGAGATGATAATATATATTTTTGTGTATGCTCTTGATAAATATTGCATCATGTTTATTGTATGGAAAATTATGAGTGAACTGGCTTGCAAGTAGTCTCCATCATTATAAGTAAGTAGTGAAGCTTTCACCATTTTTATGTTTTACTTATCCCAAGTCCAAAACTATAATCTTGTCATTGATATTATATGATAAATGTTATACAAACTTCTCCAAAAGGTCATTGAATTCTAGTACATAATTATTTGGGAATTTTAAAATCCATTATAAGGCTTGTCTAACTAGACTTATTGGAAAGAGGAGAGGAAAATATATGTCACTGTAGGCCACTAGTTGGCAATAAATAAATAATTCTTTCATATTCTATTTTGGTCACCTTTGTCCTTGTATTTATAAAATTTGGGTGGCTCATAACCTAGAGTAAATGGTATTTAAAAATAATCCATGTTAAATGGATATGAGCATATTTCATCTAGTTTGAACTTATTTATTTACTTCTCAGTTTGAATGGATTGAATTTCATTCTTCATTTACTTTAGCTCTTGAGCTAGGAATTTTGATGGCATGGCCTATTATATTTGAGTTTTCATGGTCAAATCTAGATTACCTTGATCGGGGTATGAAGGAATGGCATATTACAAAATGTTTGTATGATTGCTCGAATGACTAGGTATATATATCCATGCATTAGGATTATACTATTGTTAGAAAATATATTGATGTTGGTAAATATTTTTACTGTGGTTGGCACCATTTCCTTGTTTGACAAATTGTGGTTATGGTAGTGGCATTTGGATAGGTGGAATATGTTGGTATTGTTGGGTTTGGGTGGGAACTTGTTTTCTACTCGTTAAACCCTATTGTATAAAGGGAACATGTTGGCTAAAATTCTATTTTTAAAGGTGTTATAAGTTATATCCCTATTATATGTGTGGTACCCATTGGGTGAAAGGTAAATTTTCCCTATCACCTTATATATGTTGTACATTAGAACCTTGTTATTGGTTAAACACATGTTATTGATAGAGCACTTGTTATAGGTTTGGCATTTGTTATTGTTGACCAAGTATCAATTTCTATTGACCAATAGAAATATGTTATGGATTATGAAATTTTTTTATTTTTGTGGTATATTAGTATGTTCTTGTTGTGTTATAATAATTATTGCCACATATTAAGTTGGTCTAGTGTTCTAACTGGTTGAGGTGGTATGTTGCTTTTTTGCTTTTCTCTAATTTCCCCTATTACGTATTGAGTAAGCGGTTGTTTAATGAGTGGATGTTTCTTGTTATGTTTTATAACTAAGCATACTTATCCCTTTTTTTTTCAAACCACTCATGGTATTGGTTAGAGTAATTTATTGTGTTTCTTGTAGGTACATTAGACCCACTTTAGTTTATATTAAAATGCACTTGTAAGCTATCCATTATGTTTTGAGTGAGGTCTTACATTTGAGAGATAGATTTTTATGTCATAATAAATACATTATACATGTCTCCTACTAGTGTAATTTGGCTAAATGGGTCTATGTTCTGATTTACATAGCCTAAAAAATTAGTTTGTGGTCTTATTGAAGGAATTATCTCGATAATTGGCATGTTTAAAACAACCAAGGCATTAAAATTTTATGCTACGTTAAGGTTATTTTGGTATGTTTATTGTACCTATTCTAATTAATCATCTCTATTATCTTTCCCTTTCACAAGTGCACTTTGTCTATGTTGAGGTATTTGCACTAAAGCTTGATTGTAACTAGTTGATGCCTATTTCAACTATTGGTTATAAGGCATGTTACTAGGTGTTCTAATCAAACTAGATAGACATTCATGTGGGAAGTCTAGTGGGAATTAGCTTCTACTTCTACTACCTTGACTATAATTTCATCTTTGTTTTATAGTAAACGATGATCAAACAAGTATGGATCATAACTTTTTAGCATTGGTGTTGTTACATAATAGGGTTGTTTTTATTGATTTTCTTCAATAATAGATGTCATTTGAGCAAGGTATTATGTTATTTTCTCTTACTCTTGGCATAGATAGCATGGTGCGCTCGCCAAGTATTACACTAATGTGTCTTTCCTTTTTTATTCATATAGAATATTATATGATGGATATGGATCTATATCATATGTTATGTCATCACCATATGGTTCTTGGATAAATGGTTCATTAGAGACAAAGTTATCATAGTCCAAATTTTATTTAGTCCCACTACATTTATAACAATGCATGTTTAGATCTATGAATAGGTCTTTTAAAAAATAAGGTCTAAACATGGTAAATAACCTAGGTTTAAGGTGAAAAACCTTTAGCTCTATAAAATAGGTCTAAAATTAGAAACAAATAATCTAGGTCAATGGGAAAGGAAGAATAAAATCATGAAATTGATCTAAAAGAGTTACTGATTTGCCCAAAGGAAATTATAATCGGTGGAAAAGGTATCTAGATAAGGTAAAACAATCATAAACTAGGTCAAAAGGGTAATAATTTTCCCAAAGGTGGTTATAATCATTAGCATGTAAAACAATTCTAGACTTGGAAATAAAGGTTGATATAAATAAGAACTCAGAATTAGTATAAATCTAAGGTAATTAGGTTGGATAAACTCAAAAAATAACCTAATTATAAGGTAATTCACTTGGAATAGAACTCATTAATTGGATCACAAAATACTCAATAATTATATCATAAAATACTCTTAAAAATGAAACTAAGACACTTAGAACTTCGCATAACAAACTCTAAACAAGGCACATGGTAACAAAAATTAGCACAAAGGACTCTAAAACAAGGCACACAACAATAAACAACCACTAAGTCTAGGCCAGGTGTCTTTAGACCAAATAAGAAATCAATTCAAGTAACACAATCCAAATGCAAAAGGTAGACCACCTAAGCCCAAATTAGACAAGGTTTTAGTGTAGACCTAATTGGTTTAGGATATGAATTATGAAAGATTCAATTTCAAATGTAATACAAAAGACTCAAAAAAATTAAGGGAAATAGTCTAGACCAAAATGGGAAGCATAACCATGCATTTTGAAATAAAAGGTATTAATTATTTTGAAACTTGGTTTAAAATAATGTAATGTTTTGGAATAATTTAGGTAGTGTAACAATGGTCCTTAAAAAAATGGTATGACAATGGTTTTAGACAAAAATCCAAGGCAAATGTTTGAATCAAAATGGGCAAAATAATATCTCTTTGCTCAAATTAGTGTGAAAACATGTGAAATCTTATGAATCATTTTGACTTTTGAATACAAACAAATAATTTTAGACCCAAACACACATGATAATAAAGAAACTAGAAATAGCACTAAGTGTATGTCGTATCCCTAAAACTAATAAGGTGTGTGTAGTTTCTGCCAAAGTTTCCATCCATATATCAATGCTCAAAATGAATTAAATGTTAATCCAAAAATTAAATATCACATGTAAGTAGATTTTTTAATCCCACCACTATCTCTCAAGCATTGGTATATGACATGAACTTAGAGTACGAAACACTCAGTATTTGGCAAGATATTTTATGGCAAACTGGGGTCGACAAAAATCTATAAGTTTTGAAATTATCTTAATCATTCCAAGTGTGGAAAACACAAGGTAACAGCACATCAATTGGATTCAAACTTGTTAATTTACTATGCAAAGTTATATTCCTTTATATAGTGACTTCATCCATGTACTGCATATTGAAGTTTAATATTTAACGTGAATCGATTCAGGTTTTCGTTAAGATTGATAGGCTAACCACTTGACCATTATTCAATCCCAGTATCATGTGACCAATTTATGTACCCAACCATGGATTTTGGTTGTGATGATATTTGTAGATGAAACCCCATGTCAATTCACCCCTAAATAACTTATGAGGAGGTGATGAACTCCCACCCAAAAGCCAATGTATAAAAATAAACAAATGAAAATTAGAACTTTAGAGGTCATTTATGGGTCATCTAAGTCACTCTAATCTTGAGGAGAGCATACGTGATGTTACTTCCATTATAGTCTAAATAAAACAAGGCAATAAACAAGTCACTTTTGATCACCTAAGTTACCTAAAAGGGATGGGGGGAGAGCATACACACAACAATCAGTTTGCCATAAACAATTTAATCTAAAAACTTTGAAACTAGCTAACAAATAAATAAAAAACAAAAAATAATAAGATATTAATATCTATAAGCTAAATTGAATGTTTGTTTTAAAGGTATCAAATCAAATTTAAATGAATTTTTTACCCCTTGGCCTTGTTTGCTCTTGTAAAACTTGAAATTTGAAAAGACAAGTTGTGTTAGGTCAATTTTACACACTAAAATGAAAGGGTGTATGAAATTTTAAAAGTGTTTAAATATCTCTTCTCCACTTAAGTTCTTGTAAAAATGTTAGGGTTTTCTCTTATCTTTATGCAAAAAATCCTATCAACAAACAACTTTTCATTTTCAACTCTCAGGTTTATGTTTACATAGATTGAAGTCACTGGTTCTACAACAAAACAAATAGAATAAATAGAACAATGAAGTCATATTTTTTTTTTGGAATAGAACAAATAAAAACTAGTTTTTGGAGAAGTCACTATTAGGCAATTTCAAATTCACTAATTAGCCCATGTGTATTCTATTAATAAATAGACACCCTATAATGCAAGTAATTAATGCAGAAATAACAAGCTAAAGAAACATAAACATAAGTGATAATACATTACATAAGATATTGGTGGAAACCATGCAAAACTAGTAAGGGAAAACACATGGGGAAATGGTAGCTTTTAGACTTCATATTACATCAGTAATATCTTCTACAATAGCTCCTCTAGAAATTCATTTTCAGTGCTATAAACCAAGCACTCAACTGAGTGAAGTTTAAAACTAAATATTCCAGGTTCTAACCTCTAAGTTAAATAATATAGATCTTTCACAATTCTAACATCCATATCATACAAGGTGATCTTCTAAGTATCAACCCCCATCTCCATGCTTACAATTAAGCATCTGATGCTTACCACGAAAGGATCCAGATGAGCCAACATAATAGAGCCTTTTAGGCTCTAACCTCTAACCTCAAGGATCTCCATGCTTACATACAATGCATGCATGTAGGTGAGCCAAGATAGCAACCAAGCCTTCCAAGATTTAACCTATAAGCATGCATACAATGCTTACAACAAAGCATCTAGGTGATCCAAGCTAACAAAAAAACCTTATAGGATCTAATCTCATATAATGCAAGCTCAAGATTGCAAGGATCCAAAAGTGATCCAAAAAAATATGGATTGGATAAACAATACAAATGATAATGCATGTTATTAATACATTTACATGAGAGAAGAGAGACAAAGAGATAAATAACATGGTGGCCCTAAAAAAATAGCCACACTATTAGTGGGGTGAACAGTGATCAACAAAGATGTTTGTCTTTACATGCATAGGTCAACAAAGTGGATCACCCACTTTAGACAAGATCCAATCCACCTCCATGTGACTCCAAATACTACACCCTACTCCACATCTCAGCCAAAATAACAATAATAACTTATTGTCTTCTTCTTCCCATGTGAACACAAGAGTCTAAAATGTGTTGTAATCACCTTTTGAATTTCAACACACATGTGAATCATGGATCCTCTTTTAAATGTAGGCACCTAAATTTGGCCACTGATAACCTCCAACCAGGCTTTTGACTAATTTCAACCCAAAATTCATAAAAACACTAAAACATGCTAAATGATGTGAAATCAATATATTCAAGTGCCAATTTTTGCTAGGGTATCCCTAAATGGGGCAATGTAATTTATGGGCCAGCTAACTTTGATCAGATCATTCTGAGTCAAAATGCCAATTTTGCACCTAGGTGCTCTGGATTGCTCTTTCCTATCAAAACTTCTGCACAAGACATGTGCCTTCATTATTTGCTATTGGTAACATCCTAAATGAGATAATGGATCTAATGCATCTGACATTTCCTACTATTTCCAATCCAGTCAAATTTTGGACCAATAACAAGGCATTCTAATCAATCTGAGTAATTTGTGCACAAATTGCTTAAGCATGCTTAAGAGCTAATTAACCCAAATTAAGGCCTAATCAAAAATTCCAAGGAAACTTGTTAAAATACTTATTTTTAAAAATAAATATTGAATATCTACATCATCAGGTGACCTCATTTCTTGGGAAAACATCCCTAAGCCATAAATGCCATAAATATCAAGATTCATGCCCTCCATGCCTCATCAATACCTTCCATGATTCGCTCCATGCCTCTTAATTTCCCCTTATTCTAATGTCATGATTAGGATAATTACAAACTTAATTCCAAAAATTGAATTAATCCTCAACCACACATCTCAATCTCAAGATGGATAGTTCAGATTGATCTAGACATTCTCAAAAATATATAAATAGAGAGGCCATGAACATCATTTCTAAGCTATTTTGGTGCAAAGTTATTATGCTCAAATATCTTCAAAAGACTTGAGAATGCAAAGTTATAATTCACAAATGGTTCTAAAATCTTTAAGCAAATAGTGTTACAATTCCAAATTGATTCCAAGCCTAGCCAAACCACAAGCCAAAGGTGCCAAGGAGAGAATGTAATATCCCCTTCAAACAGGAAATATAGCAACACAAAAAAACTCTGAACAAGATATAACTTCTGTTGAATAAATTCAGAATGATCACAATAATATAGTCTCTTAATAGCAAATTACAGATCGTATCACTTGTCCTTCTAAACTATTACAATTGCAGTCCTTTCTTATGCATATAAATATGAAATACAGTCTTAAAAACCCTAACTTAGCAAAACTGGAAGTGAAAATTGGATTTTGGATGGTCTCGGCCTGCTGTGTCAAACACACAGTCACCGGCGTCGGTCGATATACTGTCGACGTCGGTCACTGCAGGTCGACTTTCTACCGACGTCGATCTTCAGTCGACCGATGTCGATCACTGGAAACCCTCTGTCTGCCGAGGTCAGTTCCTGAGCTGATCTGTACGGACCTGTACGGACTTTATACGGCCACCAATTAAGCACAACTTCCCTGTTTCAACCCCTGATCTGGAAATATACTTTCTAGCACAGAGGTTGAAACAGGGAAGTTGTGCTTAATTGGCGGTCGTACAAAGTCCGTACAGGTCCGTACAGATCAGCTCAGGAACCGACCTCGGCAGACAGAGGGTTTCCAGTGACCGACATCGATCGACTGAAGACCGACGTCAGCAAAAAGTCGACCTGCAGTGACCGACGTCGGCAGTATATCGACCGACCCTGGCGATTGTGTGTTTGACACAGCAGGCCGAGACCGTCCAGAATCCAATTTTCACTTCTAGTTTTGCTAAGTCAGGGTTTTTAAGACTGTATTTCATATTTATATGCATAAGAAAGGACTGCAATTGTAATAGTTTAGAAGGACAAGTGATACGATCTGTAATTTGCTATTAAGAGACTATATTATTGTGATCATTCTGAATTTATTCAACAGAAGTTATATCTTGTTCAGAGTTTTTTTGTGTTGCTATATTTCCTGTTTGAAGGGGATATTACAGTGGTATCAGAGCCAATGTCTTGCCATCCTGTTGGGTAGTTTGGGTAGCTTGAATCAGCAAAGTATCCATGATGACTCCTGGCACTCAGAGTCGGTGGGACTATGATATGAGGAAGTTGAAACTAAGTTTGAAGAGGTTGAATGAATCTCTTTCATATCCTACATCCAAAGACAAACCCTCACGGTATATGACAGTTAAGGATGAGTGGGAGTTATTAACTCCACAAGCTCAGGGGAGGTTGTCTTTTGATCGCTTTGTTAAGCTGAGGAGAGAGCACTATAGATCACTTAGACAAGAGTGCAACATGTCCCATGATTATTATGATTATTATGAGATAGGAGATAGTGAAGATGAGGATGAGTCTAGTGCTTGCACTCAGAGTGTAGAGGTGTGCTCCGATGTTAGTGCACTAAGGGTTAATGATCTCTCAGCTATGGCAGAGATTGTAGAAGAGTCCCAGGATCTAATTATTGCAGATGACACCCAAGAGAATGTAGTGGACAGCTTTGAGGACTTAGTTTCACTGGCAGTTCCTTTCGGTATGGAAGAGATAGATAGTGATGCTATAGTTATTGATACTCTGTATGTTGATATGAGCTATGGAGTTGATTCACAGAGTATGGATGGTAGTATTACATAGGTCATTGATTCTGAGTCTACTCTTTTGGGCCATGCATCAGAGGAGGATTGTAGGAGACAATCTAGCCAGTGCCACCGTGTGTCTAGTCAGCTGAGAGTTAGTGAGTGAGACATTGCTACCGCTTGCAAGCATTTTGATGCTGCTCATCAGTTGTTAGCAGTTTATGGATGGGGTTCTCCTACTAGCATCGAGCAGGGAGGTAGTTATTTATCCTTGACAGAGATCCATTCTTTATGGGAGGCTATCTAGATTCTGAGACAGGACTATATGCAGTTGGTCACCGACAGAGATTATCTTATAGAGTGGGGCGGCACAGTGTATGAAGCATTATTGGCCAAGGAAGATAAGGTGAGTGAGCTTACTCAGCAGCTTGAGGTGACTTCTGAGATTCTTGAGAGTATGCATTTGGCTTTCGAGGAGTCACAGTTTCATTTAGCTGAGGTGACTGCAGAGTTGGAGCATTTGCGGTCTTCACCAGTACCAGGCCCAGTCCATTTATATATTGAGATGGTTGGTGGTGAGTATATTCCTATAGGGGTCACTGAGGAGCATGTTATTGACGCTGACACACATGTTCAAGACTTGGGAGTACCTGATTTTAAGGAGTTTGGGATACCAGTGGAGTCGAGTCTCTAGATTGATTCTTCTCACACATATGACAGTGTGGTATCGTTCACTGTGCCACCTTTACAGAGGGATCAGTTATGGGATGGATTGACACCATCTTTTGTAGATGGAATTTGCAGTTGCCAATTACACAGCCTACAGTATCGACACATCCAGGGCAATTGTGATTTCAGAGATTGGTTGAGTTGTGTTCGCCAATTTGATTATGGGTTCCTCTTTGTTTTACTTCTGATGATATTGTAGGTACTCACATTGATTCACAGCAGTGCAGAGCATAACTACATTTGGGATCCAGGTGGATCGAGTAGTTCCTTGTTCCGAGATTGCTTGGGGACAAGCAATTTCTGGAGGGGCGGATTGTCATGTCCCCTTTTTCGTGGACATTGACAGACTTGATGGTTAGCCTATTATACGACCTTCGTAGGCTAATAGGATGGATAGAGAGTCATAATGGAGCTTGGCTTGACTTTGATTCACAGAATTTCTACATTTGGTTTTCATTCAGGTTATTTCAGATGCATTGGCACTAAGCTCCTACTTTTTAGGGATATTTGATATGCAGCGGAGCAACTTTATTTTGGTATGGTCATGTGCGGAATCACTCCCTGATTCACCTGCTTCGATCGGTTAGAGGATCCGATGTATATTGAGGGAGATATTAATATTTGATTGATTTAATCAAATATTAATTATTTGGTCTCATTAATAATTAATTATTAATTATTTGGTCTAATTTTAAATTAGAAACCCTAATGCTAATTTAAGAAAAACCCTAATTAGGGCAAGCATATCTTTTGAGGGTATAAGGGTTTCACATGGAGGCCATTATTGATTATGCATAGATTATTGATTATTGAAAATTGAAGAAATTCTTCTGTGAAGACTGAGCCAAGGGTTCCAGGATTCCATTGTAGTGGAGAACGCCAACTCTTCATTGTGTGTGATTTAGAGGCTATGAGATATCAGCTGATTTATTGCCAAATTGAGAGATAGCTTCATCCAGAAGTTATCACAGAGGTACATATTTGAGAGATAGCTTCATCCAAAAGTTATCATAGAATTTCAGGGTTGAGAGATAACTTCACACAGAAGTTATTACAGATATTTCAGGTATTTATCTTTATTTAGTTTTTGATCCAATAAATTATACAGATAGAGATATTCTGTATTAGAATAGTATATCTTCAGATCAGGTTGTTCAGCAATCAGGGGTTAAGAACAGACAGGTTGGCAGCCGTACTAAGTCCGTACAGGTCCGTACAGATCCGCTCAGGCACCGACCTCGGCAGACAAAGAGCTTCTGTGACCGACATCGGTCGACTGAAGACTGACATTAGCAAAAAGCCAACCTACAGTGACCGACGTCGGTGAGATATCGACCGACGATGGCGTCTTTGTGATGACACAGAAAAACTGAGACTTCCAGAATTGCAAGTTTATTCCCAGTTTGCATGAATTCAGGGTTTTAAGACCGTATCTATAATATTCTTTGATTTGCACAAGAGAGGACTGTATTTGTACTCATCTGAACTAGTGATAAGATCTTTGATCTGCTATTGTAAGATTTACTATGGTTATTGTTTATTTTTAATCTGAATTTATTTTGTAAAAATTGGATCTTTGATCAGAGCTTTAGAGCTTTCTATATTCCCTATCAGAAGGGGATATTACAGTGGTATCAGAGCTTTGGTCTTTGGTATCAGAGTTTTGTGTCTTTCATATATCCCTATTAGAAGGGGATATTACAGAGAAGGAGGTAGCCAAGCTTCCATTTCAAAGGACTTCATGAGCACAAAACTAAGCAAGCCACTACTATAAAGGCATTTGGAGCATCTAAGGAAGGTGAAGGAATTCTTTTATTTTACTCCTTGTTTTTTAGTTGTGTTTGTCATTTGTTTTTATTAACTAAGCTCTCCCTAGTGTCTAGGCCTAGATATGTTATGTTATTAGTGTGTTTATTTCATTTTTTTTTCATTTTGGAACTAACACCATACTAACCATCCTCTCTTGAGTCAAATTCCTAGATCACATTATGGCATGCCTAGTGGGATTAGATGAATCTCACACCTATAAAAGATTATTTTTCAACTCTAAAATATTTATCTGGACCCTTAAAACTCTTGTAAATTTATTTTATAACTTTATCTTGCTATTTTTGGTGCCACGATTTTACACAGTAACTGATGTCGACAAGTAAGACCAACATTAGTTATATATTTTAACCAATGTCGATTAGCAAAACTGACATCTATTAGATTTTGGTTAGCCAAGTTAACCATCATTGGTTGTATATAACTGACATTGGTCACTATGTTTTTCTAAAAAACATAGACCTGAGAGCTATTTTTCCAAAGTTTATTTTTTCAAACTAAAAAGAGCTTCAAAGATAAAGGACATGCTAACATTTTTGTTGTAGAACCAAGCTTGATATTTTCTCAAAACATGTTTAAATCACCTTTACATGCTTAAAAATAAATTAAGATTTTTTTTTAGTGTTTAAAAATTTTATGTGTTTATGATGAATGCATTCAAAGTTTGTAACTAAGACCAAGGGGTCAAATGACCACCACCTCACTTTCATTTGGGCTTAAAATTGAACACACTTATAGATTCTGGTTTTCAATAGTTATTTAGATAAAATCTTTGTTTAGAAAAAAGAGGAATGTTGTGTGTATTCTCTTCCATTTGTCCCCTATAGGGAACCCTTGGAATCAAAAGCATCATTCCTATTGAAAATAACCTAGTCCAAGGCATAGAAAAAAAGGCATCTAAAGCACTCCCCAAAAACTCGTCAAAGTTTGGGTGACCTTAAAAATGACCCTAAAGTCTTTCTATTTCATGCTTTATTTATTCTTATGCAAACTTGGCTTGCGAGGAGGAATTCATCACCTCCCACAAGCTCTTTAGGGAAGTTTTGACTCAAGTTTTCATCTCCTAGCATTGACTTCATTTGGCTACTTTGAAGTTGCAAATGGGATGTAATGGCACTTTGGACATCATACTACACTAAGTGAATGGCAAGATGTAGTCGTTGCAAAAAGGACTAGACCTTTTTACAATAAGCCAAGGGATATAGACCCAAAATCTATGCTTTTATTTTGCATTATTTGGCATGAAAGTCATTATGCAATTAATTCCATTAGATCATTCAAAAAAAATTTAAATCTTAGACAAATCCTCACTTGATACAAAAGTATTGTTGGTACAAGTTGTCCCTCAAGGTCCATGTCATAGTACTATCATTTAAAAGAAGGGGGGTGTAAAAACCCTATTATATAATGCACATTTACTATTAGATGAACACTTAAAATCCTCTCAAATGATGTATATTGATGGATTCCAACAATACCAAGCAACCTTGTTATTTAAGATCTAAGAGTGATTAATTAGTTGGTCTTATCCTAGATTAAAGTCTTGTTGGGATTCAAAACATGGTGTAAATAAATAATCCAAACCAAACACATAGTCCAAATTTTCCTTTAAACAAAGAGGCATTATGATGCCCGCATGAGATCACCAAATTTCCCTATTCAAAGGTTCATCAAAAGCTTGAGAGTCATATCATCCACTTTGGCATAGTTATGTTACCTGATTGAGTCTAGACCTTTAACAATGGTGTTTAAGTCCTTCACTTATAATCTAAATTCATAATTGCACCTTTATAAGTTCATAGGGTTAATATGTTAAAGTAGGTTTTCCATTTTCACTAAACTTGAGGGAACTTAGGTTTAATTTCCCATTTGGGTTGAAGGTCGTTTAAGACTCATAATCATTGTCATCACTTGATAGACTTAAGCCATTTTTTGATAAACACTTGCACTTTGAGTCTATGTACCACAACATTTTCAATCAATAAAATTATTGTTATGCTATTAAAATTTTAGGAAAATGTCTATGCCTTAGAGAGTTTTTGAAACAAACCTTTTTTTAACACCTTTTGGGTAGTATAGCATCGTTACGCTACCTAAAGCATTTTGAAAATTGTTTCATAGACCCTCTTGCATAGAGTTCCAAATTTGTTCCTACATTTTTTTGACCAATTCGAGTGTACTTTTGTGATCTTTTGTCTAGAACAGTTATACTGTTCACTTTTGTCTAGCTTGTTTTTCAAAAAAACCAAGTTTTATACCATTTTTTGTGATAAAATAAACTATTGTTAAAGTGCCTTTTGTTTCATACCTTATACCTAGTTGATCAAGTTCATGTCCAAGAATCAAATTCCTAGTGTTTGTTAGAAGTGTTTCAAATCTATTAGATTAAAACTTTCATCTATTTCAAATTCTATATTTTGACACTGTTTGGCCAAGATTCCTAGCACATGCCTTATTTAAGCCTAGCTTTTGGCACCGCGTTTGGCCAAAAGACGTAGCAAATTTTAAATTCCTAGATTAGATTGATATGAAACACTTTGACCTTAGAGTTTGGCATTTTGATTTTTAGGGCCATTTACTTGCTTATCTTTGTGTGAACAGTGAAATGTTAGATACTTCATGCTAGCTTGTTTCCTCACAAATCTTTGCATAAACCTTTTGATCTTTTTGACAAATCTAGACCAAGTTGGAACATCATTTATTTTAGATATTTTCCTTTTTTAGAGTTTGAAAAAATCTTTGACCTTTTATCACAAAAGCATTGACTATGTGTCCTAACATGTATTCCTACACTCGTAGTGGACTCATGTACAATCCAGGGATTAGTAATGTAGTTGTGCAGGAAAAAATGGTGCAAGACCCATATGCAAATAATACTGCTTATGAGATGGATTCTTATCCCTCTTATAATACTCAATAAGGGGCACAAAGCCAAGATTCATTGGCTAACTATCTGGTTAACATGCCACCTTATTCAAAATAAGACCAAGAGTAAACTTTACAATACCTAACTATAATACCTACAGTGGATGAGCCAGTACTTCAACAATCATATTCTACTAATACTACTTCCACATATGATCCAATTTATTTTTAGTGACACTTTTTAGAGAACAAAGATGATATTTCGGTTAGATCCATAAAGGTAGGGACCAAGTTTCTAGCACCCTTCGCCCATGAAAATTTACCAAGTTTATTATGTGTGCCCCACAATATCATTTATGATCAATAGGATTCTTCTAAAAATCCTATGGATCTAGTTCAAACAACGTACCAAGATCCTAATATATCTAATTGAGGAAAAAACATCATGGAAGACCACTTTAACCAAAAACAAATACCATATCAAACCTACCTAAATCTAGCACATGATTTTAATCAGATGAACATGGTAAGTAAGCCTCTTATTGACCTAGTTCCTTTAATAGGAGTGTTTATAGAGTTAATTAGATAAGAGAATATGAATTTTGACCCATTCATACAAATTTATTCAATAGATAACTTGATGCATATGCCCATTATTGAAGAAGTCTCTTTGGCCTATACACAGAATAGTGAGTTAAACATAGTAAATAATGTGCAAACAACATCCAATCCTGATCAAAGTGGTACTAATGTACAAAAAACTAGCCAATAACATGAGCTTATAGTTAATCCTATGAATAGGTCATCATACCAAGGAATGGGAGTTTCTACACCCAAACCTCAAGTGTAAAACCTATGAGATTAGGTAATCAAACAACTACCAATGTCATGCCTCAATAATAGAATGTGATGAACCCTACTCCTCCTCAACAAGTAATGAGTAGTATTCCACAACAATAGGAATAATCTAGTGTATCAATGTAACAAAGGACAAATACATTTCCACCTCAATCAGGGGAAGCAAATGTTTCACCTCACCAGGTAATGATGAACATACCTCTTCAGTCATAGACTAATAGGCCAAGCTAAAACCAAGCAATGACTCATCAAAAACATGAAAATATGGGTCAAGGATAGATGCCAGACATGTAACCTACTTTCACTTCTTCATAGAGATTCATTTAACAAGGAGGTCCCCATATTTCTTAGGTACCTACCAGACAACCGTTGGTTCAAAATGTGCCACAAATCTAGAGGCAGGGTCTTGGTCCACATGTTCCCATTTAATAGCAAGGTTTTATTAATCAATAGCATGTCCCTTTTCAACCATAGTAAGCATATTATGGTTATATCCCTCCATCCTAGCCACAAAATCCTCCAATTCAAACCTTTATCACTAACCCAAACTAGAATATCAAATAACCAAGTGTGCAATTTCAAGTACATCCAAATCCATATATGTGTATTTCTAGTCCATTCCCCAACTAAACCAACGTACCCCAAAAGGTATCTCTATCATACCCTAGTCAAAGTGTTCCACTTGTGACCTCTGAACCATCCATCCAAACCATTATTCTCCCTCAAGCCAATATTCCTTCCAGTTTCCTATCCCAAGAATTGCAACAGATGAAGGATGCAATGACTACCATTTAAGTTGGTAAACAAACTAAAAAGTTCAAATTGGATTACGTATGTTTTTATCCATTCAACATGGAGTATTTGTAGATACTATTCACTTCAAGATTTGAACCATCAAAATTTGATAAATACAAAGGGAAAGGTGACCCTAGGGCTCATTTAATCAAATTTTTTGTCGCATGTCAACCAATGGCATATAGTGACATATACCTTTTATTTTTGTTTCCAAAGCGCTTGGCTAGACAAGCCTTGGAGTGGTTTTTAAAGTTACCCAAAAATTCAATAATGGATTTTGATGATCTTTTTGATAAGTTTATGTAGCACTTTTCCTATAATCATGAGCATGATATTTCATTAGTGGACTTAACACAAGCAAATAAAAAATTTGGTGAGAGTTTTACAAGTTATTTACAGTGATGGAGAGCCCTTGCAAGCTATTTCACCCATAGTTTACCAAATAAACAATTAGTCGTTGTGTTTACCAAAAATTTGCATAGTGAAATAGCTTATCATTTAGAACTACAATGTGCACATATGTTCAAGGAAATCATTGATAAAGGTTTGTTGATCAAGTGAGTGCTCATCAATAAATGAGTCATCAAGCTTAATTCAACAAATCAAAATCAAGGTACCAATTAGGCAAATGACCAACATCAGCATCCCATTCAAGCACCAACATCACAACCGATATAGGCCAATAACCAAGAAAGACTGAAGCAATTCAATCACAATAAGAATGTTGTGAGAAATTGAGTAAATGAATCCTGTCATGTCCAAATGGTGAAAACATCATCTGCACCACCTTTTTAGCTTACTCCTACCTAGAAACCTCTCCAAACAATACTAATAGTCTAAAAACTAAGACCTACACAACAAATAAAGTAGTTGTTACCATTACAAACCCCTCCTCTTAGGAAAATCATACCTACACGTCATGTCTTTAGTGACCTAAGAGAACCTATTGAGTCTATATTTTGCAAGCTTGTTACCACTAATCTAATTAATTGGCCTATACCAAAGCATTATCCACAAGGCATTCCTTATCTTGAATGGTACCATGAAAATTAATTTTGCGACTATCATCGGGTCAATGGGCATAATCTATGAAGATGTGTCCAAATCAAGCATTTAATTGATAATATGTTAGAGAGTGGGGAGATAACATTGGGTAATGATGATTCCACTTCTAATCAAACTCTTGGGATTTATCAAAACCCCTTTCCTTGACATAACAATCAATAGTAACAAAATAATTAGTAACAACAATAATAATGGCATGTGTAGCAACAAAATTAATAGTATCAAAATCAAAGGCTAAACCAACAGAATCAACAAAATCAATAGTGAAACCCATAATGAGAGAACAATGGAAAAAACCAAGTTTATAATGATAACAACCAACAAACCTACCATGCAATTGCACATGACTATAGCAGGGTTGTAGGTCATATTGCACAAGGTAGCGTTAATACCATCTCCATTAATCCTATACTAAGCACTAATCAGCCTAGACCATTGATAAATAACAATATTCAAAAAAATTACATTGATAATATTTCTTTGACCTAGGAATGCATATAGGCAAACTAGAAAACTAGGACTTCCCCTTTTGGACCTTATATCGATAACTCATTCTTTCCACGTGACCACATGCAAGTGCACTAGCAACTAAGCCTTGTCTTATCTGGTTCCACACCATTTCCAACATCAGTTGGTAATAATGGTCTAGTATTTAATCCTAATTATGCAATCACAGCTTGAAGTTCAAAGATTTCTATCCCAAGTTCACAACCATCCACAACTTTGCCTATCATCCAACCAACCATTTCACCTCAGAATAAACCATTCACTACTGACCAAGACAATAAATTTGATATTATGAAATAATTGCATAAGACACCAGCACAAATTTCTATTTTAGATTTAGAGTGAATATCAATAATCTACAAGAACATCTTGAAGGAATTTTTGACCCAATCCACAGTTTCTAGTGACATATCCCCTGATCAATTTCAAGCTTTGGTTGGACACCTACCTCTAGCTCAACAAGTCACATTCAACCAAAGTGATATGTCTTCCCTTGGCCTGTTCCATAATAATCCATTATACATAGAAATTTATATAAAGTGACATAAATTGAAACATGTCCTTGTAGACAATGGATCAGGCTTGAACATAGTGTTTCTAAAGCTCATCAAGCTTTTTGGGTACACAATGGTAGATCTCCAAATAGAAATAATAAATATCAAAGCTTATGATAATCAGGAAAGAGAATCACAAGGCAATATTAGTTTTCTAGTTATCATTGGGCCTTTGACCTATGATACACTTTTCCATGTGCTTGATCTTGAGTTATCATATAATATACTTCTAGGTAGGCCTCGGTTACATGAGATTCATGCATTCCCATCAATGTTGCACCAATGTATCAAGTTTTCCCACTTGGGGATGGAAGTGAATATTCCAGGAGATTTACACCCATATGAACACTACAAGCATCTTGAAGCCAAATTTCAAAGTTACAATTATCAGTATGCATGAATCTAAGTTCCAAGTAGGATAAAGGAAAGGCTATACTTATTGATCCTTCACTAGATAATTGCATAGATCTTGATACCTTGAATTCCCTTTCCCACATGCCACCACTTGAAGCTTCTAATCATTTCACCACTTTAGATAATGGACTAGGAGAGTATGTGACCCATGATACATTTCATATTTTCAATCTTATTTAGAATTCAAAAACCTTTGGGTAACCTAAAGTCACCCCACATATGCATTAGCAACAAAGGAACAAAGATAAGGGACCTATCACATTTGTACCAGCATCTATCCTAGAACCTGACCCTCTTGAAGGGGACAAATCATGGTTATATAATGTGTTGTCCTCGAAAAATGTCATTCATTTTTGGGACAACCTATAGACCAAAATTTCTCTCTTCCCTTCTCAAAATTTGTTATGAGCTTTCAAATTCCTCATTTTTACGCTTTTTCCGTAAAGGGGATTCATAGGTTCAATAGGTTAAAAAAGCTTCTACAGGCAAGTTCAGTCAAAATAACAAGCTTCTAACACTTAGTCATTTCCAGGATTGGTTTAGCACCTCGGTTCAATCAAAAGGATTTCAATCGGCAAATGATAAAGGACTTAGGCTTAAACCATTGAACTTTGAACCACTTTGGTTCAAAGGTTCAATGGGTTCAACAACCAAGTTGGTTCAACACGCTTGGTGCAAAAGAACAAAGGACTTTGTCAAATAATGAAGAATGAACCATTGAACCATTGAACCAAAGTTGGTTCAATCAGTTGGTTCAATTGAAAGGTTTAAGGGGCTGCCCCAAAGCAAAAAAGGCAAGTGCCCTTACAGAGGGCAGGCAACATTGGTTCAAAAGCTCAAAGGCGGCCTCAGTCAAAGGAAAAGGCCGACTAAAGAGAAAAGCCCATAGAAAAATGCCCAATGGAAAAAAGACAAAGTAGAGTGGAAGCCACCACATGTCATCTTTTATAGGACCCCCAAAGGTTTCTAAAGCTTCTATAAGTTAAGCGGAATATGTCATGTGTCCTATTATGACTCAGCAGAATGTGACAAGTGTTTGCATCTGTGTTCCCCTTTTAGAGTTACTCGGGTAAAACATGTCATGGACCCCATTTTCTGTAAGTATCTAATGAGTTTCATAATAGCAAAACTTGCCACTTGTCAAAGACACAGAAAGGACCCCCCCCAAAGACATAGGCAAGAAGGGCTACAAATAGCAAAGAAGCACTTAAGTAGTGAAGAGAGGAGTGAGACCAAAGGACTAGAAATATCTTCAAAAGAGTTATTCCTAGTAGGTGAAACAGTGGATCGAGTAGACTTCTGAGCACACCAAACCAAGGATGTGGCCTATTTTCTTCCATGAAGTAAAGACAAATATGAAAAAGACCAGATGGTCCATATGAAGGAAGAGACATATCAGATGAAAGGACATGCCATAGTTATGGTAGCACACTATTCTCAGCATGGTCTCCCCAGACCAAAATAGAGACGCGTTGAAGATGTTGACTGTAGCATGGGCCGTCTCGTAGAAAAAAGGTGCCAATCCTTGGGTAGTTTCTATAAGTTTGTATTTTCTCTCATTTGTAAAGGAGACTTTCATTTTTAGAAGAGCAAAACTCTTCCCATTTTGAAAGAAGAAGACTGAGACTTTGAGCTCAGGTTCTAATTTCATTTTCCTTGTTATTTGAATGAGAAAGTAGGTTTTTCCAAAATTTGTGCTATTATAACTTGTGTCATCTGAAGGTGTCCTTATTCATTTAATTTGGTGCATAGAATTAGTGAAGGTAATAGGGAAGTGTCATGAAACCAACTGTGGGAAGACTTTGTGCTTTCACAATTGATTTTAGTCTATGTTTTCCTTTTCTTTTTGTTTTGAGGATTCTGGGGTGACTTTGTGCCCCCATTATCCTTTGTGATATACTCTTTGGGCAGTTGAGGTGGAGACTTTGTGCTCTGTTTCATCCTACTGTTACTACGCCCATTTTTATCACTGGTTATTTCACTATCTGAAAGAAACTCCTGCTATTTCCTATAGTGACACTTCTAAAAGAAGAGAAGTGCCTTTAGCATTTATGGCCAAGATTTTCTCCTTTGCCTGTGTGCATCATCTCTGAAAGAAGAGAGATGGATGGTTTGTCTCACCCCTATGTCTTACTTTCTACTTATTTGTATTGTATATAGCTCCACATATTTAATAGGGAACCTCCCCTTGATGAGAGGAGAGATTTGTCTCTGGTTGATGTAGTAAAGTTGCACACTAGGATGACCCATCTCCATATGTTGTGGTGATAGGACCTATTTTGGTCACTAGTTAGCTGGCTAACAAAATATTCACCCAACATAATAACAACCAAGCTAATTGTTATAAAAATGCAAAGTATCATATTCCTAATAGGATCATGGAGTATCACAATTATGAAGGAAGAGGCCTCAAACCAAATCGACAAGGAACCATCGAGCCAATTTCTATGACTAAGTATGAAAGACCTTATAGACTTGGATTTGAATTGCCTGGGGGTGACCCCACATATCTTATTCAAACTCCATCACTAATGACTAGTGATGATGATGCTGATCGTAAAACAGAGTCTGATCATAGCCTCACCTTTGATAACCTAGTTGAAACTAACCTATTTGATACCAATGTCATTTGTACCCTTATCCTGGTGATTCATCACAACCCATTACCATTATATTATTCCCAACTAATAGATTGGGACCAACAAGAATTCAGTCTACCAATTGATGAGTTCCATAATGATGAGGCATTTTGTGATTTATTAGGCCTAAGAGATACTATTATATTGGGAGATCACAAATTAGGATTCTCAATCACATTGGATCATGCATCCTATTTTAGAAAGCGAGTGAACACCCTTAGCCAAAAAAAATAAGTAAAACATTGAGGTCCCAAAGTGAAAACCTCTTTGAGGCACTTTTTAACCAGGGAAAAAGTAAAGATAAAGGCTAGTCTAATGGTGAAAACCTATTTCTGATGCCATTAGATGGGGGTGTTCATTCTTCTTTGAATTTAGACCAGGAGGCCATCAATGATGAACTTACATGTGGACCTAAGTTCAGCTTTGAGCAATAACAAGTATTTGATCAAATTCTTCAAGAATTTCAAACTATTTTTGTCACATGGCTAGATCTCCGATTAGGAGAATTAGATTCATCATGCCTAGGAGAATTTGAAGAGCAAGTCCTAACAAAGGACCCTAACATAATTCAATAGTTCAAGTCATTTCCTATTATCCTAGAAGATAGTTTGACTCTTCCAGTCAAAGATACAATAGAGGTGAATATCAAGACTCCATCAAACCTAAAATAGATAAAATTAGGAACATCCCTCACTGAGGAGGAATGTGACATCTTTATACCTCTATTGAGATAATTTGTAGATATCTTTTCATAGGCCTATTCTTACATGCCAAGTTTAGACCCCACCTTGGTTCTCCACCACCTTGTGGTTAATCCTGATGCTAAATTGGTAAAACAAAATTTACGTAAGATGCATCCTCACATTGTTATATTGGTAATGAAAGAGTTAAAAAAACTCTTAGAATCAGGATATATCTAATATATTGACTACTTAGAATGGATCTTTAATGTGGTACATGTTAGTAAAAATCTTGAAGGGATCATAATTTGTATCAATTTTTGAGACATCAACAAATCTTGTCCTAAAGATTATTTTCCCTTGCCTAATATTGACATGATCATCGACTCCATGTCCAGCTATGAAATGCTTTCACTTATGGATGGATTTTCAAGATAAAACCAAATCAAATTAGCACCAAAAGATCAACATAAAATAGCATTCACCACTCCGTGGGGAACATTTTTTTATCAGGTAATGCCATTTGGCCTTACGAATTTTAGAGCTACATATCAAAGGGTCATGACTATCATATTCCATGATATGATATATGATATTGTTGAAGACAATGTCAATGACATATTAGGAAAATCTAAAACTAGGCCCAACTATCCAGCAGTGCTACGTAAGATATTTGAAAGATTATGAGAGTAAAAAGTTAGACTCAATCCAAAGAACTGTGTGTTTGGTGTAACTTCAAGAAAATTACTTAGCTTCATCATGTTTTATAGAGGTATTAAAGTCAATCCAGCTAAAGTCCATGATATAACTAAGATGTCACCACTAACCAATTTAAAGCAACTCTGTAGTTTACAAGGTAAGATCTAGTCAATCTGATGCTTCATCTCTTAGTTAGTAGACAAGTGCCATCCATTTACACACATTTTAAATAAGGGATTTGCATTTCACTAAGATGATGACTACTAAATAGCTTTTCAACAACTCAAAGACTATCTTATTAATCTACCTATTTTATTACCTCTTATGCCAGGAAAGTCATTCTTGTTATACTTATCAGCCACCAACCATGCTCTAGGGCCACTCATGGCTCAAAATGGTGATAATAGAAAGGAGCATGCCATATATTACCTAATTTGTACCTTGGTTACATATGAACATAACTATGCACCTATTGAAAAAGCTTGTCTGGCCATGGTTTTCATAGCTCAAAAACTATGCCATTACATGTTGAATAATAAGACCATGGTCATTTCAAAGGTCGATCCACTCAAGTATCTACTATCTAAAATAGCTTTACAAGGTAGAATGGTGAAATGGGTCATGCTTCTCAATGATTTTGACATAGAGTATGTCAATCAAAAGGCAATTAAGTGACAAGTTTTTGTAGATCAACTTGCTGAAGTACTTCTCATAGACACACAGCCACTCACATTTCAATTTTATGATGAACCCATAATGATCATCATTGACACACCCGTTGAGGATTATCCTTGAAAACTATATTTTGATGGTTAAATTATTACACATGGATTGGGGTCAAGCCTATTATTTATTACACCACAGGAGGATTTAATCCCTAAATCATTCAAAATTAGCTTTCCTTGTAAAAATAACATGGCCAAGTATGAAGCACTTTTTGTATCACTTTGACAAGTAGTGCATTGGAATATATCTCATCTCCAAGTTTATGGTGATTCTTAGTTAATCGTTAATCAAGTCATAGATCATTTTTAGACCAAAGATGACAAGTTAGTTACATATAAAGCCATGGTCGACACTCTTAAGAAACAAATTATCGATATTCAATTTGATCACATACCAAGGGCTAGTAACATAACTATAGATACCATGGCTACTATTGGTTCTCTAATTTAGCAAATAGATAAAGCTATAGAGTATCAGTTCCTTATCAAGAATTTGTTAGCACTAGTTCACGAACCTTCAACCATTGCCATGATTTGTGATATCCTTGGTCCTAATTCTATCTAGAAAGCATACCTTTACAACTACCTTCATGAACAAATTCTACCACCTAACCTATCTCAAAATCAAACCAAAGCCTTCATTAATCATTTCACTTTTTATATTCTACTTGGATCCACCCTTTACCATCATAGTTTTGATGGAACTCTGCTTCATGGTTTAACATTGGCAGAGTCTACACTAATGTTAAGAGAAGTTCACAAAGGAGTATGTGGTGCTCATTCTAATAGGGTAGTCCTATCTAAAAATCTCTTGCATATTGGTTATTGTTAGCCCATAATAGATGTAGATGCCACTAAATATGTAAAAAAGTGTGACAAATGTCAATAACATGCTAATCCGATTCATGCCTTAGCAAAAACTCTTAAACTGATGTTGACACCATGTACATTATTTACATGGGGACTTGACCTCATTATGAAGATTAACCCACTTCATCTAACAACCATAAGCATATCCTTACTACCACCGATTATTTCACTAAGTGGGTTGAAGTTATACCCCTCACTTACATGACTAAAAAGCAAATTTCCAAATTCATTTTCAACCATCTCATTTGCCCTTATGGTATCCCCCCTGACATTATATTTGATAATGAAGGATCATTCAAGAAAAAGGATGAAAATAAGCTATGTACTAAATATAACATCACACAACATTTTTCTACTACATATTACTCTCAAGGTAATGGCCAAGCTGAGGCATCTAATAAAATAATTATTAACATTCTCAAAAATATTGTCAATGATATTGGTCATGATTGGCACCTATAGATATTCCCTACCCTTTGGGCATACCATGACAATCATCATACCCCCATAAGATCACTCTATACTCTCTTTTTTATAGTACTGAATCCATCCTTCCCATTGAGGTCGAATTACCTTCACTACACATCTCTTTCAAGCATGCCCTAGATGATCATGACTATCAAGTAGCCTGCCTACAATAGCTAGACCTACTTGATGAGAAATGTATATATTTAATCAACAATATTCAAGCATATAAAAATTGACTCAAAGGCCACTATAATCAACATGTTAAGTATAGAACATTTAAACTTGGTGATCTTGTTCTTAAAGAAAACCAAAAGAATACCATGGCTGAGAAGACGTATAAAAGAAAATTCAAACCAAACTAGGTAGGGTCTTTCATCATCACTATAGATTATGGATCAAAAGCATACAGGCTTGCCCTCACCAAATGGAGATGAACTTCCTAAACTAATGAATATTATTCATCTCAAATGGTATTATGCTTAAGCTCTAAGGTGTATTTTCTGTGAGGACCATTTTAGTTATGCTATTGTAGCACTATTTTTATTTATACAAATACCATCTTTATCTATCCTTTTCACCATGTCCACTTTTTTCTTTCATTCTATCAACCTAGTGTGTTCTAAAGCCTATCCCATTTTATCTTAGTTTTTGTCATTCATTAAACTTTTTTAGAATCAAGGTATCTGATCAGTTTCATCAGTTGGTTTAAGTACTTTAAATAGAGATTGTATTTTGGGATAATGTGACAGAAGTTTTAGCAGTTGCATCATTTGTTTATTATTCCTTTCTTACCACCAGTATTGCTACAAATTATAACCACCTTTGGTAAAATTATTACCATTGATCTATGTTGTTGTGTCTTGGTTATAACCACCTATGGGAAAACTAGTGGCAACACTAAGCCTTGACATACCAACTTGCCACTTCCTATGTCATACTATGCCTTTTTACTAACTATGCCTATTTTATTTTAATTGACTGCTACACAAGTCAAATTCCTCTACTAAAAGGGTGAAACTACAATGACTTGAGGTCCTACTCTTGGACTATGTAGGAAGTTCTCAATACTTGTTGAAGTCATCCCGATTGTCCTAAGCCATGCTCTCACCATTTTACGAGCACACTAAGCCATGCTCTTATTTTTTTGTGAGCAACCTAAGCCATACTCTCACCATTTTATGAGCTTGAACCATTTAAGTGTCTCATCATTCTTGATCGAGTTTAGATACTTCAAAAAAAATCCAAAACATTTGAAAAATCATTAGAAAAGAACAAAAACATTGACCACTTCTTTGCCTTTAAGGATTCTGGGAACCCTTACTAAGTTACAATCAAATCACTTGTCATTTAGTTTTCTCATATTTTTTGGCCTTTTTCTCTCATGCACTTACCATTTTTAAAGACCATTCCTATTCTTTTATCACATACATTCTATTTTTTTCCTCAATTATCACATTCTTCCCATTCCCTGGGAGAATTACATTTAGCATAAAAAAATTATTATATATTACATCCATGGAACTATGTAGGTAGCATCCACTTGCCTAGTATATATGGAGACAGCTCAGCCAACCCTTTCCTTTTCTTCTATTCCTCTATTTTATTCATTTGTTAAGTTGTCACTTATTTTCTAGGGGTAATGTTCATAGGGTTCTATTGCATTGTTTGTTTATTTGTTTCTAGTTTTTTGTTGTCTATTTGTTTGCTTTTAGAACTATTGCCTTGATTCAATTTGTATGTGTTAATTGGGTGATTCTTTTTCCACACTTACACTTGAATCCATCCATATTCATATGTTTATATTTTTATCATTGGTGCATTATTTTCTATTGAGTATTGAATTACGAGAGTCAATCCTCATGCATATTTCGGTCAAGTCCTCATGATCTTATACCATGATGCCTACCAACATGTGTTATAACAAACCTTAGCTTCAAGAAGTCTATTCAGAAATGGTAGCCTCTCTTCAACACTAACATCTCAGTTTAATCCCAAATAGAGTAATTAACCATGAAATAATTTTAACCTTTATTAGTTCAAATGAGCATCTCCCTACTAATAAGTTGTTCCAATTCATCATTACCCTATGTGTTCGGTTATCATCATCCTCGACCAAGTTTATAATGTTTTCCATAATTTTGATTCTAATGATTATAACCACCTATGAGCAAATCATTACACACTATCCCACCTACATTTCTCAATGATTATAACTACCTTTGGGCAAATTATTGCACACTGTCCCACCTGCATTTCTTAATAATTATAACTACCTTTAGAAAAATCATTGTGTTTCCACCACTTTACTTTATAGGGGCATGTTATTATCTTATTTTTCTATCTTAACTAGGGCATCTCCATCTTCTCAATGATTATAACCACCTTTGGGCAAATCATTACATTATCATACCATGTTGCCACTATTGAGGTATAATGCTTATATCTGCCTTTGGGCAAACCATTGTACACCATCCCACTTGCATTCTCAATGACTTTGACTACTTTTTCAATATCATTGTGTTTTCACCCCATCATCTTTCATTTCTTTGGTTCCCTCATTTTGCATATTTATTTTCGAGGGACAGTTTGCTAACCTACTTATGCCAACTGCTCCCTTGAGGGGGCATCATATAGTTAGTTTATCATCATTTTAGTTGTAGTCATACATGAAATTTTCATTATTTGAGAAGACGTTACTATGCTTATAGCTTAGAATGCCTTTCCAAATAGGTTCAAACTATAGACACCTAAATCTAGCCACCGATAACCTCTAACCCGGCTTTTGACCAATTTCTACCCAAAATGCATAATTTGGCCTAAAAAACTAAAACATGTTAAATGATATAAAATTGATATATTTAAATACCAATTTTGGCTAGGGTATCCCTAAATGGGGTAATGTAATTTATGGGCTAGCTAACTTTGATCAGATCATTTTGAGTCAAAATGCTAATTTTGCACCTAAGTGCTCTGGATTGCTCTTTCCTATCAAAAATTATATACAAGACACATGCCTTCATTATTTGATGTTGGTAACATCCTAAATGGAATAATGGATGTAAAGCATCTAACATTTTCTTCCAATTCTAATCTAGTCAAATTTTAGACCAATAACAAGGCATTCTAATCAATCTGAGTAATTTGTGCACAAAGTGTTGAAGCATGCTTAAGAGCTAATTAACCCAAATCAAGGCCTAATCAAAAATTCCATGGAAACTTGTTGAAATACTAATTTTTGGAAATGAATATTGAATATCTACATCATCAGGTGACCTCATTTTTTGGAAAGACATCCCTAGGCTATAAATACCACAAATATTAGGATTCATGCCTCCATGCCTCATCAATACCTTCCATGATGCCCTCGATGCCTCTTAATTACCCCTTCTTCCAATGTCATGATGAGGATAATTAAAAACTTAATTCCAAAAATTGAATTAATCCTCAACGACACATCTCAATCTCAGGATAGATGGTTCAGGTTGATTTTAGACATTCTCAAAAATCTATAAATAGAGAGGCCATGAACATCATTTCTAAATTATTTTGGTTCAAATTTATTATTCTCAAATATCTTCAAAAGACTTGAGAATGCAAAGTTATAATGCACAAATGGTTCCAAAATCTTCAAGCAACTAGTGTTATCATGTCAAATTGATTCCAATCCTAGCCAAGCCATAAGCCAAAGGTGCAAAGGAGAGATGGAGGTAGCCAGGCTTCCATTGCCAAGGAATTCATGAGCACAAAATTGAGCAAGCCACTACTACAAAGTCATTTAGAGAATCTAAGAAAGGTGAAGGAATTATTTTGTTTTATTCCTTACTTTTTAGTTGTGTTTGGCATTTGTTTTTGTTAACTAAGCTCTCCCTAGTGTCTAGGCCTAGAGATGTTATGTTATTAGTGTGTTTATTTCTGTGATAATTTATTTTTGAATACAATATAATAACCTAATTAGGGATGTCTCAACATTATAATGAACTTTTATGAATGATGTGCAAGTAAATTTAGGATGTTTAGTGATTCTTAAGTTTAATTTGTAATAATTGATAGCAATCGATCTGAAGTCTAGTCAAAGGCCAATTGTTGCCAATTTTAGGTGTCTATAGTTTTTCCCTATTTGGTAAGGTGTTGCAAGTTATAGGCATAATAACATATTCTCAAGTAATTAAAAGGTCATGTGTGCCTATGACTTCAATGATAATGGATGAACTGTAGATTCCTCCTTGAAGGAGCAGTTGGTAAAAGGGATCGACGATCGATCCCTCAAAAGGAGGAAATGATGGGACCAAAAAGATAAAATGGAGTGAAAAATACTTATTTGCCTAGACGTGTTTATAATCAGTGGCATATGATCTACCCCAATTGGGTAGATAAACAAGATGAGTTTCCCATAAATGGTTATCATTATCAATATAGGTGGGATGAAAAAAGATAATGATTTACCCAAAGGTGGTTATAACCATTGAAAAAATATTTGGGTAACAAGAGAATGATTTTCTCAAAGGCAATTATAATCATTAAAGGGAAAACAATGATTTACCCATAGATAGTTATAATCATTGAAAAGAGGATTAGGATAATAAGAGAATGATTTGCCCAAAGGTAGTTATAATTATTAAAAGGGAAATAATGATTTGCCCATAGGTCATTATAATCATTGTTAGGGTAAAAATATGCCCCAATTGGGTAGATAGAGACAATGGTTTTCCCAAAGGCATTTATAAGCATTATCACAATGAAAACATGCCCCTATTGGGTAGAGAATGATAAGGATTTTCTTATAGGTGTTTATAATCCATAACATCCAAATATATCAAAATAAAATGATTTACCCAGAGGTGGTTATAATCATTGATTGAATGATGTAAGTGTGATGATAACATGGTATAGAAGAGAAACATAAATTTGGGAAACTTGCTAGTATGGAGATGCATGTCCTAACTAGCAAGTATGAAAATTCATTCATTAGTTAATTCTATGTATGGGATATGATTTAGATAGATCAAGAATTTCTTAAGTCCCAAAGAGATATATCATGGATGCATTAATTGTAAAGCTTTTAGAGCTAATTTTTATTATATCACATGATGGTAGGCATCATGATATAAAACACCATGATAATTTAGTCAAAATATGCATAAGGATTGACAAGTGATCCAATAAAAAATCAAAAACAATACACTAATGATAAAAACCATGATGATAATGTTGACATATGAATATGGATAAATTCAAGGATAATGCACAAAGAATCACCCAATGAACACATATAGACTGATTCAAGGCACAACAAGAAAGCAAACAAGCAAACAAACAAAATACATAAGAAAAGAAAAAACAAAACAAAAAAAAGAGAATAAAATGAAACAAAAATAAATAATGGTTAGTGTCAATATTAGTCTAAACAACATAATAAAAACAAAATAATAGATAATTCCCTGAGTTCATAAGAGATAATGAAACAAACAAACAAAATTGGGGAATAGAAAAAAAAGAAGGGGGTAGTCGAGCTGACTCCAAATGTACCAAGTAGTGAACATTACCTACATAGTTCTATGGACATGATGTCTAACATAAACTTTATGTTAAATGTAGTTCTTCCAAGAAATGGGATAGAAGAAAATAATGAGAAGGAAAACATGAGTGTGTTATAGAGGAATGTGGGAATGAACTTTTAAAATGGTGAGAGCATGGTCTATGAGGACAATAAGGATGGGGAAACTACATAATAAGTGGTTTCTTGTGAATTAGTTAAGGTTCTCAGAATCCTTAAGGTAAAAAAGTGGTTGATTGGTGATTAATAGGATTTTCTAGTTCATTTTTCAAATGTTTTTGGAATTTTTAAAGTATTTTCAAATATTCTAACTCATAAAATGGTGAGAGCATTCAAACTTGGCATTCCTCACAAAATGCCAACAGCATGGCAAGATGGTGACTGAGCTGACCTCAACATAAATCAGGCACTACCTATATAATCCAAAGATGGGACCTAAAGTCATTGTAGTTCCACCTTACAATAGAAGAATCTAATTAGGTAGCATCAAATTCATAAACTAGGCAAAGTAGGTAAATGGCATAGTATGGCATAGGAATAGTAAGGGGTAATTCAAGGCATGATAAATGTGTTTTTCCTAATTTGTCCATAGGTAGTTATAATTAAGACACAACAACATAGGTCAATGATACTAATTTTTTTATAGCAAGTTATAATTAGTAGCATGATAGTGTACTATGATTTGCTTAAATGTGGTTATAATCAAAAATAATCAGTATGAAATGAAATAAGAAATGAAGGATACAACTTCCAAACCACTGTCATACTACTCAAAAATATGGCCTCTATCTAAAATACTGAAACAACTATTTAATTTTATCATAATCCTCTTGTTAAAAGTGCATGTGGAACCAATTGAATAGAACCAAGGTCACAAAGTTTGGGTAGGGAGGGTAAAAATAACTTTGGTTGATAGGAAAGGTTTGGTAGAATCGTATATGAAATATGGTATAATTGTATGTTACAAATAATAATATATATATTATGGTATAATGAAAATGGGCCTCATAGACAATACCTTAGCTCACTCAAGAGAAGTAATGTTTGAGGTGTATAATATTCATCAGCTCTTCAAGTTCATCTTCATCTGGTATAGCAAGCTTGTATGCTCTAGATCCATAATTTGTAACAATGATATAGGGGCCAAGCTAGTTGGGTTTGAACTTACCCTTGTGCTTCTTATTGATCATGGTATTATGTTAGTTTTCTTTGAGAACAAGATCACTAAGTATAAATTCATTATGTTTTAATTTCCAGTTGTAGTGGTCATGGAGTCAGTTCTAATATGCTTTAACGTTGTTAATAGTAGTCATGCATTTCTCATCAAGTAACACTAGCTCTTATAGGTGAGCAACTCATTAATATTCATCATCTAGGATATGTTTCATCAAAATGTTCAGAGAAACTAACTCAACCTCAATTGGAAGAATGGCCTTAGTGTCATAAATTATGGAATATGGAGTGGCTCTTATTGGGGTAGGATAATTGGTGTGGTATGCCTAAAGGTCACAAGATATTTGGATGTGTCAATCATGGCCAGCATCATTGATAATATTTTTAAGGATGTTGACTATGGTTTTGTTGGATGCTTGTACTTGACTGTTACCTTGTGAGTAATATGTTGTAGAAAAATTTTGTGTAATGTGGTACTCATCATATAATGATTTAACATCCTTATTCTTAAATGATCTACCATTTTTAGATATAATGTGAGATGGGATAAAATAGTGTTAGATGAGATTTTTGAATATGAATTTGGAAATTTGTTTTCCAATCACATAAGTGAGGGGTATAGATTCAACCCACTTAGTGAAATATTTGATAAAAGTGAGGATGCATTTATGGTCATTAAATGAGGATAGGTTTATCTTCTCAATGAGATCAAGTCCCCATGTAGTAAATGGCCATAGTGTAAATATTAGTTTGAAAGTCTTGGCTAGGGCATGAATCAAATTGGCATGCCTTTGACATTTTTTTCACCTTTTAACATATGTAATTGTAGATGCATCTATAGTTGGCCAATAATACTCGATATGTAGGAGATTTTTGGCTAGGATGGCCATATTGGTGTGGGATCCACATACTCCTTCATAAACTTCTTGTAACACTAATGTTTATTATGTGAAAGTTAAAAAATAGGTCAGAGTTCCATCAAAGCTATAATAGTAAATGGTTGGTCCAATTAAGGTATATCATGAGGCTTGATGGGCAAAAGCCTTGATTTATTTGTGGGATAGATCTAGTGGCACAATATGATCATGAAGGTAGGTATAAAGGTTTGAATACCATATAGAGAAGGGACCAAAAATATCATAGATAATTATGATAGTTGAAAGTTTATGAGCTAGCACTACAAGATTTTTAATGAGTAATTGATATTATTTTGCCTTATCTAGATGATGGATCAAAGATCCAATGGTGGCTAAGACATCCATTGTTCTGCTATTGACCCTTGATATGTGTTCAAACTATACATTTACAATATATTATTTGAGAGTGTTAGTCATGGACTTGTATGGCACCAGATTATCATCTTTGGTCTTAAAATGTTTTGTAACATGATTGGTGATTTACTAAGAATCACCATAAACCTTAAGATGTTGAATATTCCATTGCATTGCTTGATGAAGCCTTGTGATAAGTGATTCATATTCAACCATGTTTTTAGTATAAATAAAGATGATACAAAATGATTTATGGATAATATCCCCCTATGGATTGATAAATAATAGGCCTACCCTTGAGCCATGTGTTGTGAATGATCCATCAAAACATAACTTCTAGTGTTGCTCTTCAAGAGGTGTCTCAGTTATGGTTATAATGGACTTGTCAAAGAATTGAAAGGTTAGTGGTGTTATATCTACAAGGGGAGTTTTAGCAATTTTATCTATAAGAACCTATCCCTTGATATCCTTTTGGTTGATGTATTTTATCTTGAACTCACTCAGAATCATGATCTATTTGGCCATGTAGATTTGTAAAGCTATCTTGGAGAATAGATACTTGAGTGGATCTAATTTTCAAATAATTATGGTCTTATTGTTTAACATGTAATATCATAGTTTCTCAGTTTCAAAGACCATAACCAAATAGGATTTTTCAATGGGCATATTATTATGTTCATACACAACTAGTGTATGACTTAAATAGTACACAACATTTTCTTTTCCATTATCATCATGATGAGCTAGAAGTGCTCCTAGGGATCTATCTGTGGCTAACAGGTAAGTAGGAATGACTTTCCTGGCATTGGTGGAAACAAAATAGGTAGACTAGAAAGATAGTTCATTAAACACTAAAAAACTTTTTGGCATTCATCATCCCAATGAAACATGACACCTTTATTCAATAAATGTGTAAATGGATGGAATTTTTTGTCCAACTAAGAAATGAAGCATTTGATAGACTAAATTTTTCCTTGGAACCTATAGAGTTGATTCAAATTAGATGGTGGTGGCATCTTGGTAATGGCTTATACTTTGGTTGATCGACTTCAATACCTCAGTGAGACACAATGAAGCCAATCAATTTAATTGAAGTAACTCCAAAAACACACTTCTTAATATTGATTTTGACCATGTATTCACATTGTCTCTCAAATATTTTTCATAGTGTTACTAGATGATCAGCTCTAGTCTTGGATTTAACTAATATGTCATCGACATAGTCTTCAATAATAGCATGCATCATATCATGAAATATGATGGTCATAGATATTTGGTATATAGCCCTAGCATTCTTGAGACCAAATGGCATAACTTGATAATAGAGCATTCCCCATGGAGTGGTGAATGTTATTTTATATTGGTCTTCTAGTGAAATTTGGATTTGGTTGTATCCTGAGAATCCATCCATCAGTGAAAGCATTTTGTATCGAGCTATGTAATCAACTATCATGTCAATGTTTGGCAAAGGAAAGTCATCTTTGGAGTAGGCATTATTTATATCTCTAAAATTAGTGCAAATTATGATTCCTTTTGGATTGTTATTGATTGGCACAACATTTGAGATCCACTCTAAATAGTCGATCGATCAAATGCATCTCACTTCGAAGAGTTTTTTCAACTCTTTCTTTACTAATACAATAATATGAGGATATATCTTACACAATTTTTGCTTCATGGTTTTGGCATTAGGATGTAAAACAAGGTGGTGTACAACCAAGGTGAGGTCCAAACCTAGCATGTTTGAATAGGCCCAATCAAATATGTCAACAAATTTCCTCAATAAGGTTGTAAATATTTCACATTCCTCCTTACTAAGGGATGCACCTAATTTGATCAATTTTGGGTCGTATAGAGTCCTGATGTAGAATTCTATAGTGTCCTCCATAAGAAGAGTCCAACCATCTTCCAAAATGGTTGGAAAAGATTTAAATTTGAGTGAAATGGTAGAGTCATCTATTTGGACTGACTCTTCAAGTTTCCCTAGCCAAGATGAATCATAATCTCCCAATGGTAAGTGTGGTCATGTTAAAAACACTATGGAAACTCTTGGATGATTTTGTCAAAGGCATATTGTTCTTCTAAACTAAACTCAGACCTATAGGCAAGTTCATCATTGGTGGTCTCCTAAGCTATGTTTGAGGAAGTTGAACACCCCCATCTAATGGCACTTAAAATAGATTTTCACTAGAAGACTAGCCTTTCTCTTTACTTTTACCCTAGTACAAAAGCACCTCAAAAGGATTTTCACATTGGGAACTCAATATTTTATTTATTTTTTTATGGCTAAGGTTGTTCACTCATTCTCCAAAATAGGTTTCAGGATCTAGTTTGATCTAGAACCCTTATTTTTGGTCTCCCAATGGAACATTGTCTCTTAGACCTAGAAAATCACAAAAGGCCTCATCATTCTCAAACTCATCTATAGCCACTATGGATTATTTTTGGTCCCAGGCTATAAGTTGAGGGTGATATAGAGGAAGTGGATAGTGGTGAATAACTAGTCTAAGGGTATAAATGGCATGAGTACCAAATAGATTAGTATTGTCCAAGTATTCATAATGGCTATGATCAGACTATGTTTCACTATTGGCATCATCATCACTAGTTGTTGGTATTGGAACATGAATAAGATATGTGGGGTTACCCCCAGGTGGTTTAAATTTGACATCATAGGATCCTTTGTATCGAGTGGAAAAAATTAGCTCAAGTTTTCCTTGTTGGTTTGGCTTGAGGCCTCCTCCTTGATAAGCATGATTCTCTATGATCCTATTTGGAATGGGGTATTTGGCACTTGTATAGAAATTGGCTAGTTTTTCATTATATAACCAAGATTCATCATTTATAAGTGGATCCTATTTTAGGCCAGTGGCCAATGTGAAAATGATAGGTGTTGGGCTATGAAGTTTTCCCTTTCCATTTCATTGCCACTCTAGACAAGGTGGAATGGCTTTAGGTCTTCTATAGGACTTATGATTCTATGAAATCTTGGCAAAGTGGAAGGTATCATGGGTCAAATATTCTCCTCAGCCATTAGCTATGATGGTAAATTTATTAGACATTTTAGGAGGTGACATATAGGAAGATGAATCAAGGGTATCTGGGTCAATGCAATTGACCTCTAGAAATTCAACAAGAATTTATTTCCCCTTGTCCTTCTTGGGTAGTGGATCTAATTCAAAATGATAGTTATAGATTTCATACTCAGCTTCTAAATGTTTAAAATCTTTGTAGGTAGGTAAATCTCTATGGATGGTGACCTCCATACTTGAATGGGAAAACTTGAGACTCTAGTGAAATATTGAAGGGATTTCATGACTCTCATGTGTCTAAGGTCTACCCAAAATTAAATTGTATGAAAAATTTAGGTCTAACACATGGCATAATGTATCATGGGTCAAAGGCCCAATGATAATTGGAAAGCTTATGATGCCTTGTGATTCTTGATCTTCATTATTTTAGGCTTTGATAGTGATATTTTATGGCTAGATATCGACTATTTTGTATTCAAGAAGATTGATAAGCTTTAAAGACATAATATTTATTCCCAATCCATTGTCTATGAAGACATGCTTCACTTTATGTTTCATGACAACTTTGATGTACAATGGATTATTATGAAGAGGGATAAGGAATGACATATCACTTTGGTAAAAGGTTAATTATTGGAATGGGTCTATATGTGCAATGAAAGCTTGGAATTCTTATGGGGATATGACATTTGGCACTTGGGATTGGCCTAGGAATCCTGTTAAAATGTTATTATGGATGGTGGTCATATGAAAAAAATCTAAAATAGAAATTTGTGTGGGTGTCTTATGAAGTTGTTCTACAATATCGAATGTCTACTCTTACACAGTGGTATATGGTTTTTTCCTATCCATAATGGTGGGTTGGATGGGTGTAATGGTAAATGGTTATGGGCCTGTAATGGTAATCTTTGACAACCAAGTTGTGATTTCATAATTAGGATTAGAGATAGGACCATTGTTGATAGAAAATGATGGTGGAGGGTGCCTAGATATGATAAGTCTTGGTTGCTAGTTTACTTTTATGTGGTCATAGGGAAATGGTGAGTTATCGATATAAGGTCCAAAAATAGTAATCATTATTTGTTGGTATGCCTATATGAAGTTGCAAGTCAAAGAAATATCATTAGCATAGGTTGGTTGGTTATAATTAGTTAGTAATGGTCTTATTTGGTTAATTCTTAGTCTTGGATTGATAGAGATGGTGTAAATGTGACCTCCTCTAATATGGCCTATAACCTTGTTTTATTCATGTAAAACTACATGGTAAGTCTGTTGCTTGTTGACATATTTATGGCCTTGGTTTTGTCCATGCAGTTGACATTACTATTGTTGTTGTTAATATTTTTATTATTGTATCGATTATTTATATTATTTTTTCTACTATTCTAGCCTTTATTGTTATTGGTTGTTATTTTTATGTTGTGGAAAGGGGTTTTGATAGATACCCAAGTTCTGATTGGATGTATATACTTTATTATCCAATGTTATCTCCCCATTTTCTAGCATATTTTGAATGAGATGTTTAATTTTCACACAATGGTGTAGATTATGTCCATTAACCTGATGGTATTCATATATTTCATTTTATCTATACCAATCTAGATAAAGAATGCCCTCATGATATTTCTTTGGATTCAACCAACTAATTATATTAGTAGGGGATAACTTACAAAACACATCTTTAATGGGCTCTCTAAGGTCACTAAAGATGTGATGAGTAGGCACAATCCTCCTTGGAGGAGGGGGTTGTAAAAGTAATGGTTATTGCATTTGTTGAGTTATTTTAGGCTACTATGAAGGCTACAATTATTGAATGGGTTATTATTGAGGAGTAATTTGCATGTGTGGTGTAGGCTAAGTAGACAGTGTTTACACCATTTGCTCATGTCATGACTTGGTTACTCCATTTCCAACAACATTCTTGTTGTGGTTAAACTGCTTGGATTTTTCATAATTACTAGCTTGGGCTAGTGCTGACACTTCCACTTGGACTTGATTTTGGTTGCTTCCTTTGTTAGGAATAAATTAGAAATTAATGTGAAATAATTTCATAGAATCATAATAACAAGAGCTATGAAAAGAGATACATAAATAATAGAAATGAAAATGCACAATAAGAATACATGATTTAACATGGTTCACCCAATGTGGGCTATATCCACTAAGAAACATTTGTTTAGATCTTATAACAAGCCAAAAAGAGTACAATCCACTCTCAGATCAGTCTTCTCACAATTACAATTCACAAATATTGTTTGGAGTTGCACTCAATAAACTCTCCTAAATTCACACACTCTGTTCACCTTCTTAAAATATATTAATTTGATGTATTACCTATGTCCATCTATAATACATCAATAGATAACCAACATAGTGGTTTTATAAAATAATGAGTACCAAAACCATGGTCCAATTCAACCCATAATAGTTCCCCATTAATCATGGGTGATGACACCACACATGTACAAGTATAGATAAACCACATATTTATACTCCCAATAAAGTGGGTCCAAAAAATTTTACAGTATATTTTAATGTACAATATTTAAAATACATTGTAATGTGGAAAGAGGCTCCACAACATAACATCCTTGGTTCTAGTTTTGATTTTGATTGGACTAGGTAAGCTTAATAATCTCTTTGTTAATAGGCATATTTTCAATTAGTAGACCTTTGTTGATTATTTCCTTAAAAGTGTGTGCACACCATAGCTCTAGATGGTAAGATATCTCATTGTAAAAAAATTTGGTAAACACAATGGCTAATTGCTTGTCTAGTGAGCTATGAGTGAATCATATCGCAAGCACTCCCCATTAATGTAAATATCTTGCAAAACTTTCACTAGCCTTATATTTAACTTGAGTCAAATCTACCAATGATATCTCATGTTCGAGATTGTAGGATAAATACTACACAAACTTGTCTGAAAAGCCATCAAAGTCAAATACTGAGTTCTTTGGAAATTTTAAGAATCATTCCAAAGCCTATATTACCAGACTCTAAGGAAACAAAAGTAGGAGGTATATGTTACTTTAAGCCATTAGTTGTAAAGTAGCAAAGAATTCAATTAAGTGGGCCTTAGGGTATCATTTACACTTGTATTTATCAAACTTTGGTGGTTTATACCCTGGAAGAAATGGTATCTACAAATGTTCCATGTTGAATGGGTAGGAACACATGTCATCCAACTTAAAATTCTTAGTCTATTTCCCAACTTGGATAGTAGTAATGGCATCCTTCATTTGTTGTAGTTCTTGTGCCAAGAAACTAGATGGAACATTTGCTTGAGGTGGAGGTTGAGTAGTTAAAAGTCAATTAATTAGACTATGGTATAGAAGAGGAATGGTTTGTTATGGAATGTTGGTTTAGTTAGGGAATTGACCAAGAATATGTATTCATGGTTTAGGATGCAATTATTGAAATTGCATACATTAAGGTACAATATTCTGGTTAGGATTTGATAAATAGGCTTGGTTTTGAGGGAATTGTGGCTAAGATGGTAGGATATGGATTTGGGTGAAGTATTGTGCCTACTTAACTTGAGTAGGGACTTGATGTTGACCAATCAAACCTAGATGAATAAGGGGAACTTGTTGTGAAGCAAAGCCCTATCATTGAATTTATGGAACATTTGAAACAAAAAGCAATTGTTGACTGATTGACACTTGTTCAACAATGGTACCTCTTGATTACATGAACACTTGTTGTGAATTAAATTTTTGGAGAGTGTTTGACATTCGTTATTGACAAATATACATGCATTGTTGATTAGGTAATATTTGTGAAGGCATGTTGGTCTATGACTAGTGAAGAATACTTGTCACTACCTAAAGAGGTGAAACATTGGTTACCCCCTATGGAGGCAATGAAATGTTTAATCTCTATTGTGTTGGTATATTGGACTATGCCTATTGTTGTGTAATATTAGTCATTACCTATTGTGGTGTAATAACATTCATCACATTTTGAGGTAAGGCACTAGTTTACATTTGACTACTTAACCCTTGTGGTTACATGCTTGATGAATCAGTTGGTTGAGGATTAGAGGTAGATTATTTTAGTTGGGTGGTAGAATTTCATACCCCATATTGTTACGAACCATTCATGGTGTTAACTAAAGGCACTTATTGTGGACTAGTTGTTTGTTTAGTTAAACCACTTTGGCCTAGATTGGATGATGCTTGCATGTTATCCACTATGTTTGGCACATTTTTTTGTGTATAAGTAGTAGACACTTCTTCAATGTTTGGGGTATTGAACATGTCTCCAAATTGTCTTGGCCTATCAATTTTATTAAGACTCTTATTAAAAGATCTAGCTCAATAAGTAGAGCATTTGACATGGTCATGTTATTAAAATTTCATGCTAAGTTTAAATAGGTCTAATATGTTGTCTACATCTATCTAAAATGCTCTTCCATGAGGCCTTTTCCTATGACAAGCATACATGGATCTTGGTATGTCATCAGTACTAGAGCTTGAGGATTTCTAGAAGAGGTTTGTTCAATGTTTTGATTGTATGTTATGTTAAGAGGCACTCTAACTAGACTTGGTAAATTTTCATGGGGAAAGTTTGCTAGAAACTTAGCCCATATCTCTATAGATTTAATTAAAATTTTTTCATTTTTTTCAAGTAAGTGATGATCAAACAAATAGGGACCATATGTCGATGGCATCATAATATAGAATAGTTTTTGTTGAACTTGGTCTACAATCGATGGTATGCTAACAAAGTACTCCACTATTTATTTTTGGTCCTTATCTAAATATGGAGATGTGTTAACCAAATAGTGTGCTAGAGGATCTTGGATTTGCTCCCCAGATTAACCATTGTAAGGATGATAGGGATATATCTCACAAACTACATCATCACCATAGGGGTCTTGAACAAATTTATCTTGTGTGACCACATTATCATATCTTGCATTATACATGGCTCCACTATGTGTATAGTGAGACATATTTAGATCAATTATGAATGTTTATTTAAAAGGATTAGAGTTATAAAAATTCTAAAAACAATGTCCAAAGGATAAATGGTTTGAACTTGGTCTAACTCAGTCTAAAAGTGGAGATATATCTCAAAATAGTCTATGCTAAAAACTTGGTACAAAATAGTCTAACGTCAAATGTCTCACAAAAAAAGGTCAAGTAGATGAAATAAAATTGAAATGCCAAACTCTAGGTACATAGTGTTCTAAATAATTCTAATCTAAGAAAAACAAAAGTTGCTAGGTCTTTTGGAAAAATAAGGCTCAAAATAGGCACGTGTTAGGTTTTTTAGAAAAGGCACAAAAGTTAGACTTTAAAACAAAATGAGGTAAGATATTTAATCTAATAAATTTGAAAATTGTTGGCATAAACTAGGCATTCAGATTTAAATATAGACTTGGTTAATTGGTATAAGACATGAAATAAAAGGCATATGGAAGATAAGCTATTTCTCCCAAATCTAGGCACAAACAATAGTTTTTAAATTGAATAAAGAAAATAACGTAAGTTACACAACCCAAAAGATAAAGATTAATGTCTAGGCCAAAAATACATAAGGCATAGGCAAAAATTAATCAATGTTTGGACTTGAACTTTTCAAGGCTAATCGTGAACTCAACTTACAAAACTAGGCTCTTTAAACAAACAACAAGTTTGACAAGAGTGAATGGCATAATGGCACCAGACAAATATCCAAAAGGCACATGCAGCTTGGTTTTGAAAAATGGAATTTGGGCACAATATAAATAATTTTTTGAAATGATTCGAGTAATGTAATGATGTTATCATGCTCTAAAGATATGATCAATATTTTGTTTCAAGACTCTAAGGCACAAGATTTGAAATGAATTGTGCAGTGTAATGGCACCCTTTTCAATCAAATGACACATAAACAAAATTTCTCAAAAGACTAAGGCAAAAAGGTATGATGTAAAATGGGTGGTGTAATGCCTCCTTAAACAGAGTAATTTATAAACAAGACTCATTTTGACATGGTAAGATAAACAAATAGTTTAAACTTAAAACCATGTAGAAATGATAAAAATGACACAAACACCTAAGTGTAACATCATAAATCCTAAAAATGACAAGGTTGCATAGTATTGTTGACTTTTGTCAATATACTCACTCTTGAGAGTATTTTAATTGTTAATCCAAAAAGTAAAAATTCATCAAAATTAGGGTTTTTATGCCCCTTATTCTCTCAAGATTTTATATTGTGACATGGAAATTTAAGCTACTCATCCTTCATCAATAGTATGTCTGTGACAAGTGGGGTTGTTCTAATCTATTGATTTTTACACATTCTTAGATGGTCCCAAGTGTGGCTAACATAAGACATACTCACATTAATTGGATATGCATCAAACAACTTATTATAAAAAGGTATTTTCCTTTTCATAACCACTACATCTATCACTTACTCAGTGTAGTGTGATGTTTGAGTTTACCCTATGTTCTAAGGTTGAGTAACACTAATGGATCTTGTTTTAATTACTCAAAATAATCATCCTAATGGGTCACCCTCAATTTATATACCTAACTGTGGTGTGGGGTTTAAATGATGGTAGGAGATGATTTCCCATGTCAACACTTCCCTAAAGAAAGCATGAGGAGGTGATGAACTCTCGATCACAAGCCAAAATGCATGAAAATAAAAGACTAGTGAAAAGACTTTATGGTCACATTTGCATCACCCAAACTATATATATTTAGGGAAGGCCTTAGAAATGTTCTTTTTATGTTTTGGATTAAATCAACCAAGGAAAATAATTATCACTTTTGGTTACCCAAGTTTCCTAAAGTGGACATGGGGAAAGCATACATGCATCAATCATTTTACTAAAATAAACAACTCTCAACAAACAAGCATAAAACAAACAACTCTTAAGAGTATGTAATTAAGCATGAATGTTCATTTTATTACACCAAAATTAATTATGTTGTGAAATTTTGGCCTCTTGGCATTTTTTTGTTGAAAACATTGAAAATTTGAAAAGGACTTAAGCAAAATAATTACTAAAACACCAATTTGAAATGTGAAATTTACAATTTAGAAGCGTTTTAAATGTCTCCTTATGGCCTTTGGGTCCTAAAAAACATGTTAGAAAGTAATTTTACGTAGAATCAATTCATGTATGAACAAATTACTTCCTAATTCTTGCTATCAGGTTTACACACAATGCAAAACTGCATAACACAGAGCAAAACCATAACTCACTCTACAAAAATGCAACTGTCAACACAATGCAACAAATTTTGGGAAAATAGAGAATTAAAATGCAAAATCACTACTATAAGTGAAAACCATTGAATTAAATGAAATATCACTACTACAAGAGTTGATATATTGTAAATTGGCCTAAAATGGTTAGTATATAGACCACTAGTAGTTAATGCAATATTGCTAAAGTTTAGGCAAAATTACTAAAATTACTGCAATATCATGACTTTTGAAGTCATGATATTGCAATAACACAAGGTTTATGGCAATATCATGACTTCAAGATTCATGATATTATAATATCATTTATTACCCTATAGGCACAAAATAGTTAGCATAAACCTTGATAGTTAGACACAAAACTACAAAAATAGAGATAAAATTGCAATTGTGTGAGTTGAGATATTGTCACAATAAAGTGACTCTAGAGAGAAAAACCATAAATACATAGGTAAACTTCATGACTTCCATAAAAATGTCCCTGAGCCTCTAATATTCAATTATTTTGATCAACAGGCTTAAATTTTTACATGAAAATCATTAGGAGAGTACTCTTAAAGGCCTTAAGATCAACTTCGTAGGGTATGTGTTGATCACTGGGCCTGCCATTTGTGATCAAGTAATATAAGAAGGGAGGTTATTATGATTTTATTTTAATCATTATAACCCAAATAAACACACTAACACTTACACTCCTAGTCTAGACACTAGGGATATTTTAGTAACAATTACTAAATGAAATCACAACAAAAACATAAAAGTTAAAAGAGTTAATAACTATTTTACCTTCCTTTGGAACTCCAAATGGCTTTGTTGAATGGCTTGCTTGGCTTGTGTATCAAGAATTCTTTGTAAATAAAATTTTATTGGCTCCTTCTCTCCTTGGCACCATGGCTTTGATGTGGCTTGGATTAAGATTTGGGCATTATAACACTATTTAAAAGGCATTTGGGCATCATAACACTATATCAAAAGAGCTTGTTGAATATATTTGAGCATAATAACCTTGCACCAAAATAGATAATGGTTTAATAGGCAAGGCCTTGTATTTATAGCCTTAGGAATTAACTCTCACCTAAGGTGAGTTAAAGTTGGGTTTAGGCTTGGAATGGGTTCAAAGTAAACCTAGGTAAGTTAAAACTAACTCAAATAGAGTTAATAGTTATCAAATAATTATGATTTGTAATTACTAGGCATGGCTCTCAAATTATATATTTTAGGATATTTTCAAAGAGCCTGACAATTCATAAAGGCAATGATGAAAGGTTAGCATTTTTTGAATTTTTAAATTTCCTTTTTTTTAAGATATTCATTAATTTCAAATGGATAATTCAACTAGGAATTTAATATTTTTTAATTTATTAATTAATTTTAATTAGCCTTTTATATCTTTCAAGATTTTATTTAAGTGTGCAATTGTCTCACTTAATAGGTCCATGGGCAAAATTAATAGTTGTGATATTGTAAAGTGATTAGGTATGAATCCATGAGAGGTCATTATTGCATATGATAGAATACCCCAATTAGATATGTCTCAACTTGACTCTGAGCTTTGGTGAATGATGCACAAATAAATTTGGTATATTTAGTGATTCTTAGGGTTAATTTATAATGGTTGGTAGGAATTCGTCTCATGTTTTATCGAAGGTTAGTTGTGGTCAATTTTAGATGTCTACATGAATAATGTCCATGAATAATGACTATGAATAGTCGATTCATACCCAATAATCTCCCACTTGAATTTAATATGCATAGGACTCTGATCTAATTTCCATCCATGCCCACTATTGCCAATGCAAAAATCCTAGTAGAAGTTTTCTATACTACTCAAAATTCTCTACCGTGACTGGCTTTGTCAACATCTACTCCTCCATGTAATATTGCAGCATCAGAAGTGCCAATTCACTTCTCCACTAACCCAATCCTCCATCCAATATTCTTCCATGATCATTCATTACTCCCACTACTTGGAAGTATCTAGTCCAGTGTACACCATGGCATATATGACTCTTCCTACTCTTGATGAATACAATACATAGGATAACCATGTCTTCTCCTCTATTCAAAGACACTCTAGAAGACAACTCCAAAATACCACAATAAGTGGGATACTTTCGTCCTTTCTTTCATGTCCTTGTGCATCTTTATCCTTAGTTTGCTACTCTTACCACCTTCATCTCAATGTCCTAGTCACCTGAGCCATCAGACCATTGATCTTCATCATGTTAGGGCTTGTAACTAACATATCATTAACACATAACAATAACATCTGCTAAAACCTTAGTTCTCCATGAAGGTATTGAATGTCTTATACTCTATCTATATGTTTACTTTAACCTCTACAATATTCAATCTAAAAACCATCAACTCTTTACCTCATCCTCATAGCTCTCTAGATACTCCATCTCTTCTTCAAATATCACCATATAGGAAAGATTTTTTCACATATAACTACTCTAAACTTGAACAATAATAAGTTTAAGTAACACTCTTGATAGTATTTAACAATAAGAGAGAAGAACCCAAAGAAGTTAAAACATGACTTCTACACATAGCCATCTACTAGCTACCATGGTCAATATGGCACCTATCAACAGTTCTAGGGAAGTCATTGCACTACTTAGTGCATCACTATAGCTACCAATTTTTTGAGTTTGTAATTGAGATACATCCTACTCAACTACATGTCAAACAAACTCATATACCTTCAAAGTTACTCCATGCATAAATCTACCTAGATACTCACTTTAGCTACACTTTAACCACCATATGCATTTCATTCAATGCATCTTTGAGTTATGTGGTTCAACATGATCCTTTTCCTTCCATGGAACCTCAGGTCTCACTTGATCTTCTCCTCCATCTTAAACTACTTCAATAGGTAAAATTTTAGGTTTCTTTGTACCTCCTCCTTTCCATGGATTATTCACCACCATCTCGGCTAACACATTGTGGTAGTAGGATACCATAACCTATACCCCTTCATAAATAAGAATCATAATAAGTTACATGCCTTGTCATCACCCTCCATCTTCACACCAATGGAGACCAACTTGATCTTCAAGCTTTATAGGTAATTCTATCAAGAATATTGTGTTGGTGCTAATACATCTGGTAAAGCTTATTAACCTTCTCCTCCATTCTCCATCTTCATCTTCCATGGAGAGAAATACATACTATTATCACTTTTTTCCATATCTTGGTCTCTCTACCTATAGTTTCCACTTACACATAACCAGTCTTACAATAGAAAACACTCAAACTAGAGTTTTTCAAAGGCACCATGGATCTGATACCACTTATTAGGATCTAAAGGATTCATGGCTTAGATACCAATAATTAAATCCTATCTCTAATACCACCTATTAGTATAAAAACATAGTATCCTAAAACATGTGCAAGTAAATAAAAATGGAAATAACAAGTTGCAAAAACATAAACACAAGAGAGAACACATTGCATAATTTATATGTGAAAACCCTAAAAAAATAACAAAGTTAAAACATGGGGCAAAATGATAGCTTCCAGACTTCATATTACATCAGCAATCTCTTCTACAAAAACTCCTATAGAATCTTCTTTCTATTGTTACAACCCAAACACTCAAGTGAGCCAAGTTTACAACCAAGCCTTCCAATTTCTAACCTCCAAGTTGTAGCATATAGCTCTTACACATTGTTAACATCCATAGCATCTAATGTGATCTCCAACCATCAATTTTCATCTTCATTATTACAATGAAGCATCTAATGCTTAACATCAAAACATCCATATAAGCTAAGATAACATATACTTCTAGGCTCTAATCTCTGACCTAAAGATCTCCATGCTTAGATATAATGCATCTAGATGAGCCAAGCTAGCAACCAAGTCTTCCAGGCTCTAACATTCTATCATGCAAGCTCAAGATTGTAAGTATCCAAGAGTGATCCAATAAATCATGGATTAGATAAACAATACAAATGAGAATGCATGTTATTAATAACATTTAAATGAGATAAGAGAGACAGAGAGAGAAACAACATGGTGGCCCCAAAAAAATTGCCAGACTCCTAGTGGGGTGAAAAATGATCAATAAAGATGTTTGTCTTTACATGAAAAAGTCAACAAAGTGGATCACCCACTTTAGATAATATCCAATCTACCTCCATGTGAGTCTAAAAATTGTGCCCCACTACACATGTGAGTCAAAACATCAATACTAACTTATTATCTTCTTTTTCCCATATGCACACAAGAGTTCAAAAGGTATTGCAATCACATTTTAAATTTCACCATAGATGTGACTCATGGGTCCCCTTATAAATTCAACCCATAACCAACCTTTTATCATTTTATCTAAAGATAAAACTCATGTGACACACCAAGGAAAAAACCCATGTCCTTTAGTGAAGTGTTACGCCCTACTCTTATCACATCAACTAGATCACATCAAAGACCCTTCATAGGCCATACCACATCACCTACCTGACACATCACATGCATGTCATATCACTAGCATGCCACACCACCGTGCATCACCTGCATACCATATGACACATCACTTGTATGACATATCACCATAAGTAGTGACTATGAATAGTGTCCATGAATAGTGACTATGAGTAGTGGCTTCAAACCCAACAAAATCACTAAATATAGCCTAAAATTAGGCAAAGCCATCAAACTAAAATTACTTGTTGAATACACTAAATTGTAGGGTTGAAGTCATTATTTGCATATGTCAATGTCATCATTTACATAGAATGGTTGATTTAGCAAAGGTCAATGTTATTATTTTTACTATAGAGCAATGTCACCATTTTCAACAAATTCACTGATGTAAAGTCACCAATTTTGCATAATAAAATATTATAAATAAGGGACAAAATAGGTGAAGTCATCATTATATAAGGCATAGTTACTGATTAGAAACAAAATAAAATGATGGGAATTTTAAGCACAAAACTCTAAAATTGAATGTTAAAGTGTTCTTTTTATGAATTCTAAAGGCTCCACTTCATTCATCTAGTCCATACGGGATGTGTGGTCCCACTAGGCATGCCATTATGTAGCTTAAGAATTCGAAGAGTATATAAAGATTGTTAGTTCCTTGTTAGTGAATCTCAATAAAATCCAAGTATATTAATTCAATGAAACTAAACCAATATTTCCTAAGTATTAGATGGAGCATAACAAAATGAATAAAACCACAAATAAGAGATAAAAACACACAATAATTTTACCTCCCTTGTCAAAATTAGTGTCCACTTATTGGCATAAAAGATATTCTTTCTTGGTATATGGAATTATAGACTTTGATCAATGCATTCTCCTTATTAGCATCATTTCTCTAAGGCCATATGTATATTTTCTTGGCTTGGCTTAGTTTGTGTAAATCTTGATATCAATTTGGCATTATGACATTACTTTGATGTCATCTTAAAGTCATTCTTGAAAAATAACCTTACACACACAAGCTTCTTTGGGTAGAGTGAGGGTACTTGTATTTGTAAGTCTCAAAACTAACTCTAACCTTAGGGAGGTTAGGTTTAGTTCTAACTTTGGTTGAGTCTAAAATAACTTAAGATGAGTTAGGTTAACCCTGGATTGAATCAAATCAATCATGAAGGCTTGATTACTCATTTTTAGATATTTATGAGCCATGACAATTCATAGAAGATATTTATGAGGTTGTGACTCACCTTTTATTTAATATTAGGAATTAATAAAACATTTTGTTAGCTCCCTTGACTTTGACCTCGTATTTATTGCAAACTTCATTTTTTAGATAAATGTAATTCACTAATTTAACTTGAAATTTTTACTTAAACAAAGTAATTGAGATTTGATTTCTAATTAATATTACTTAGTGCTTTTTGGACTTTATGAATTATTTTAAATGTTTTGTATTAATATCATAACAGGCCAAGAATGTAAATTTGCTAAGTAGAAATTTGACTAGTGTTGAATCTAAGCTACGTTATTAGTGCATACAAGGTAATACCCTAAATAAGAAAGCCTTAACACATTTTTGGGTAATTAAATCTCTTATGTAGAGGAATTTGGTAATTCAAGGTGATTTCTATGCTTAAATTACATCATTTTCTAGAAATAAATATGAATCCTCATTTAGGCATGAAAGTAGCAAAAAATGAGTGTCTACAGTTTGCCCCTATTTGAGAAGGTGTTGCGAGACATATGTACAAAAACATCTTTTCAAAGAATGCAAAAGTCATTAATTCATTAATCACTCAAGTGAGAAAAGCTTACATATTCTCATATTTCCATATCAAACATAGGTAAAACACATCTACATGTCTAAATTACTAAAGGAACATCCCATGAGTCACATTTTCCAATTTAAAATCTAGGTCACTCTATGTACTTGCTTATCACACATTGCATGATTCACACACAAGCCAACACATATGGGATAACTGCATAGGTCTGAGGCCCTCTTTAGAGTATTGGCTATGTAGGTAATGCTCATTAACAAAAGGGTATTTGGGGTAGCTCGACACCATGTGCCCACTAACCCATTTTCCCATAACTAATATGAAGATGAAGAAATAGGGTTTTGCTATTTGATAAGGATTGATAATGCATGACCCATATCTAAATTCACTAGAGTGAAGGTGGCATGGAACCTAGAATTATTCAGGTGGTTACACCCAGTTTTAGCAAGAATTTTATACTGGATACTTGTGTTTGATCGATACATAAGTATTGATGCAATTATACTAGGCTGATGTAAGTGTTTGAGGCTATAGAGATACAATTTATAGGATTAGGCAAATGATCTAGGATCTAGATCTAGTCTATTCCCTACTTGTTCTAGATCAATATATATTAACGTCAAAACTAGCTAAGTATCTTGTTTTCATTATCATTTTAATATATATCATAGATGTACTTTCTAGTTTAGCATATCTCAACATAATAAATTTAGTGTATGTTTTATCTAAGTTTTGTAATTAATTGGTCTATGATAAATATGTTTATCACCCTTGTGCTTATTTATTTATATATTCTTAACCCTAAGCCCATAGGATCCTCATCTGAATTTAGGGTTAAACACACATAAATCACCAACACATGGTTTATACACTCCATAATGGGTTCCCAAAATCCCTAGAGTTCATCATGCTCAACCAAATTCATAGTATGTTATAGGACATCAATATGAAAATGGTAGATATATTAAAATCACTATTCAAAATTAGAATTCAACTCAATTTAGTCATAGAAGTATGACAGTCTCTATTCATGAAAAGTCACCATCCTAGCCTAGACATAGGACCCATGGATTTTGAGTCCCTTATAGGACTCATCAATTAGTATCCTTCTTTTTATTATTTCATCTTTTTTAATTTACATATATAAATAAAATATAAAAATATATATATTCCACAAAAACTAAAAATTGGGACCTATGGATGCTTATGTTTAGTTCAAATACATCAATTAATTTGTACATAGTTATTTAGTACTTATTTATATCTGGTTCTATATCATATATACTTCACAAGTTACATGAGTGAGTGTATAGCATTTAAGATGCCATTCCCATAAAATGTTTCAGATTATTTTAGTCTCAAACTCATAAACAACATTCAAATAAAAGTAACCTATTCAGATAGGAACACACCACATTGTTTTCCTATTTACCTACTCTTGTCCTAGTTAGTATAGGCTATCATTTCTCATATTCAAACTAAACACATGCCTCTTACATCTTGTCTTATGTTTTATAAAATTTTGGGAACCAAGAGATGTTTGACCCTAATTAGACAAATTGTTGAGCAAAATCAAAATACGTACGATATGCAATAAATGACACAAAATTATTTAAAACTTAATAAATCTATAAATATACTAAATATGGAAAGTACAAAAGAAAACACAAGCTTATTTGGAAAAGTAAGATGCAGATTCTTTCTGGAGTTGATACTAATAGGGACATTATGTTGACTAACTGTGGATCTAGAACAAGAGTTGGCAGGATTTCTAAATAGTAGAATTATAATTGGACAATAGAGTAGTATATTGTTTCCCTAAAGAGAATAGGTGTCAAGTAGGTAGAAAATATATAAAATTTCAAAGGTATTTTCACCATCATCTATTTATTTTATGGATTATATAGGAGCTTTTGATATGATGCAATAACCACTATATGTCTTCTCCTTCACTTAAAACCCTAGCTCAATAGATCAAAAATATAAATGCAATTACAATGTAAAAATGGGTTATCAGTTAAATTTTTTCTTGACCTCAAGACACATTATGTTGAGCACTACCTACATATCAATACTCTAAAGAGGGATCAAACTCCATGTGTTTCTCCCATGCTATGGTGGGTTGTGTGAAAGATTGGTGTAAAATTCTCGATGTTGGTGCAATCCTAGTGTGATTAAGTGTTTCAACCATGACTTGTGACCTTATAAGTGCATTCAAACTTTAGTTAAGGGATACTAGGGTTGTATTTAATCATAATTTGGAAAATTAAGGAATTTTCTCTCAATGTGCAATTATAATTCTAGTGCTTTTTAGTGTAGAAGCCTCTTATGTGCACAACATTTTGAAATGTGGATTTATAGTGTTTTTTTTAGAATTCTTTCAAATGGGACTTGTTAAATTTATGGGATGACCCATTAATTTTAATTTTGATAATTAGCCATTATTTAGTAGGAGGACAAGAGTAATGGATCCATATAATATAGCAGTGTGTTGTTATCCAATTAGGGTGTTGTTATTTGAGGAGTACAAAACCTAATTATTTTATCAAATTTGGGATTTATGTAAAAACCCTAGATGAAAACACTACTATGAAAAAGCAAGAGAATAATATAATAATAATAATAATAGAATTCAATAATTTATAACTACTATATTCTAGAAAATTACTAAAAATAGTGAAGTGTAAAGAGAGAACAAAATAATTAACTAGAAACTGTATTTGTGGGAAGAATCAGAACCTAAAATTTATTGTGCATAATGGCCTAATGACTAGAATTAGGAATAAAGAACTAAATATAAACCTGGACAACATTATTGGGAACAAGACACTATAGGGGTGGTGATCCTATCTAATCGAGGGTACTCATGTCCACTTAGATTGAGGAAATTAGGTTTTTTTATTCTTTGTGTCTTCATATGTAAATCCTATATCTGGTGTGGGAGCTTACGATCACTTTTGGAAACCATGATATGACTAATTTTCCTTAAAATCCTTATATCTTTGACATGTGAAAACCAATGCAAATCAATGTGAAAAGGGGGGTTAATGGTTAAATTTGGGTGATATCTCAACACCCCATGTCCTAAGCACTACCTACATACCAATACTCTAAAGAAGGATCAAACTTCATGTAGTTTTCCCATGCTATTGTGGTGTGTCAATAATTGGTGTAATATTTTAGATGCTAGTGCAATAGTGATGTGATTAAGTTCCTTAAATGTGACTTGTTACCTATAAAATGTATTCAAAATTAATCTATGGGCTACTAGGGTTGTATTCAATCAGAATTGATATAAATAAGCACTTTTATATCAATATGCAATTATGATTTGGTGTTTTTTGATGTATAATCCCTCTATGTGAAAAATGGTTTGAAAAGTGTTTATATAGTCATATCTATGAAATTTATTTGAAGGGGGATTATTAGTGGTATAAGCCAACCTTATATATCTTTTAAATTTACAAATTAGTCATTATTTGGTGGGAAGAAATGAGAGGGGGAAAGGACACTAGAGCGATGTGTTATAGTCCCCTATGATGCTCTTGTACAATGGGTTATTTCATCATGTTGAGTGTTAAACAAGGCCATATATCAGCTTAGAAGATGTGCAAGGTGATCAAAAGTGATCAAAAGAGGCCCTAAGATAGGTATAGATCTAAGTGTGTAAAATAGTTGTCATAGGTAGATGATTTTATCTTAAAATTTAATTTGTGTCTATATTTTCCCTCCTTTTATTATAGTAATGCATCAAAAGTGAAAGTGATAAAGTAAAAGGAAAAAGAGTGTGTGCATAAACTTACCTATGTAGAGGAGTCATGGATGTAGGCCATAATGCTAAAATGTGCTCTATGATTGTAATGAAATATATGTAATATTAGTCTTTACTTAAGATGAATATCAAAAAGTTAGAGACAATGAACTAGAGATTGATAAGGAGTGAATACACCTGATTGGGTCTGTGAACTGTTGTGCTTTTTCTAGTGCAAAACTAGTAACTATGGTGGTTTGTATACTTGTATTTTATTAATGTTAAATATATTATATTGGACTATGCATGCCCCAATCCTCATTGATAAGTGGGTGTGCTTAATAAATCAAGGTGTGCTTGACTCCATCATCACCTACCCAAAGAATCAAAATAATGTGTAATCCCTGTATGAATCCTTATAAATATTTTTGGTGCAAATACTAATGAAAATATAAAACCATCCATTTTAGATGAAATAAGGTTCAATTTTAGTGCAAAACTAGCACAAAACTAGTGCAAATACTAAATATAATTTAGGTTTGGTGTATACAGAGTGGAGAATGACATGAATTATCATTCCATCTACAAAACTGTGAAAAAACTGAGTAATTAAGAAGCAATTTTCCATGCACATGCCCCCAATAAATATCTAATGTGTGTATATATATATATATATATATATATATATATATATATATTATGATATTGAGTTAATAAATTGTGGTTTTTTGAAAAAAAATTATGTACCACACTGGAACAACATGTTGCACATGTTTGCCCACAAAGTGATCAAATCTGAGACAAAACTGATTAATCCTAGAAATTAAGACTGTGAAACTATTGAGTACAATTTTGAGTAAATTGAGGTTCTAATAAATTTTATAAATGCTTATTTTTTAGGAATTTACACAAAAACACTAAGAAGGAGACTAAAGTAGTGTTATCCTGTCCAATGTAGCATTCCTATCCAACATTACTTTCTATGTGTTTTTTGAGTCTAAAATTATGTCAACTGTGTAATCAAGGTTAAAACTTGTCTTTGTACTAAACCAAGAAGAATGATTTCCAAGAAAAACCTCTTTCAATTCCCCCTCTTTTAATGTGTGTTTTTGGGCCTGCATAAGAACTTTACTTTAAAAAAATTATGTAGAAGATTATTGTGATGTAAAAATGGAAATATAAGTAATATTGACAACATGGAAAAGCATGGCATCAATTTGTATGTAAATTAAGCATAGTAATAATGTAATATGCATGTGAAAATAACTATTAATAATAAGTATGTTTAGATATATGTGATAATGAAGCATGTAAATACTTTAATTAGATAGGTGTTTAATGCTAATTAAAACTACTTAGGTATGAATGCATAATATCCATCATGACATTAGAAGGGATGGGTAGATGTATGATGTCCATCATGGTATCAAAATCTAAGAAAATAAGAAAGCAAGGTGTCATGGTCATGATACATATAATCAAAATGTACATTCATAACATATAAAACACACAATATAAGGCTAAGGGTCTATATATAAGTTACATGCTCAAATGTCACTCACTCGAATATAAAACACATACAAAGACATGTTTAGATTCCCTCACATGCATAAAATCAAACAAAGGAGGCTTAAAGCCACATAGAAGAACATGTGAAAATGTCCAAACACATGATTAGAAGACACATAAGGACATTTTCAAATATCTTCACTCGCATACAATCAAGACATGGAGTCTTAGAGCCACTCAAAACTAACATATTCAAATGGTCTAAAAGAAAACTATAATCACCTAAAAGTGGTATTTGAGTGTTAAGAGTGTTACTTGATACTACCTATCCCTAGTTTAGTCCTAGACCTATCCTAGAGCCTATTTTCACACTTATCCATCCTTTATGTGGGCTACAAGCATCCCTAATTGTCCCTAAAACAATCCTAGGCCCTCATTCTTGCATCCTGGATCTTCATCCTAGTGTTCTACCACTTAGAAACTAGAGCCATATAAGGACAGTTTCACCACATGGCGCTAGTGTCCCAATAATTGTGTTAATGTCCTTTCCCCCCCTTTTTCATAAATAGATATCTTTTCAAATATAAAACTTCCTAGGGTTAGCCTGGACCTCTTTTATCAACCACATAATCACCATAATAATACATGAATTGTATCCTTCTAACCATTAGATGGAAATTAGATGCAAAATACACATTCAAACTTAGAATAAGTTGTGCATATTTAAGGTCATCAATCCTTATTCTTCCTGACTTTTGCATACTACCATCTACATCATTCTTAAGCTCATATTAGCCAAATTTCAAGTCAAACCACTCAATTCCATTATCATATTAGCTTCACTTGCACTTTCAATAGCACTTAGGTAAGTAGAACTACATCAAGCTTGATCCCTCTTTGGAGTATTGGTATTTAGGTAACTCTCATCACAATAAGGTGTTGAGGATGTCTAGCATACCCCACTAAAAAACACACCTTTCAACTTGTATCAACCAGATTCCCTAGTAACATGGAGGATTAAGGTTTGGGTTTGATAAAAAGATCAGTCAAAAAAAGTAATATATAGGGTTTTAGAGCTCATGCACATAAGATGAAACCTCACAGATCCAAATATAGGTGCACTTAGAAGCTCAGGAAAGTCCTACATAGATAACACTATTGCCAAAATAGGTACATATCTAATAATGGTGATACTATCCAATTAGATCACTATTGTCTAGGAGGGGTTCTAACACCAAGATCATATTTGTGACACTCAAAATAGCCTCTGACTCAATTTTTAGCCTCTAGATCATCTGTCTTAGTCATTTTTCAGCTAAGTTCTTATTTGCACTATTTATTACTATTTTTAGAAAGGTCAAAGTAATTCAATTTTGTAATAAATTAGTACTTGTATTTATTGCATATTATTACCTTGATTTAGTATACTTAGTTCTTTAACAAACATAGGATTTTCATTCACTAAGTCTTAAAAGGTTAAAACATTTGGTGAACCCAACTTACTTCGAACATTGTTCAAACCCTAACCCTATATACTCTTAGGGTTTGCATCTTTTTTGTTTTTATGCTCAAACATTAGTTCTAATATTTTAGATTTGTTTCAGTATTTACTTCTTGTAATCTTTTTTTGGTAAAGATTCCAAATATACAACAATTTGTTTTCCTACTCCCAAAAATAGAATGGTAGAATTTAATAACCGATTTGATGAAACTTATAATAGAAAATTACAATATTTTGTTTCAAAACATTTGGATAGTCAAGATGACCTTATCAATATTGTCCATGAAGAACTTAAAAAATCAAATAATGGTCAATCTTTTACTCCCCTAGATAATAACATTGTTACACATATATTGGTGCCAACTCAACCAGCATAACAACCAATTGTAAATCAACAACCTTTAGTGATAAATACACCTCTTACGGGTAGCTCCTCCACTCCATATATATAATATCCAATGTATGAGGTTCATACTCTATAAGCTAAGGTGTTACATCTTTAGTAGAGAGATACTAGGTCATCACACACCTTAGACTCTCATATTCTTTTACATACACCTTTGGCATAGCATATAGTGACAACTCCTTTACAATATAGATTAATGGCACCTAAGCTTGCATTTTATGATGGTAAGGGTGACCCAGAGCACCATCTTTGAGCTTTTTATGAAGCATGTTTGGACTGTGTCCAATGATTGGCTCCTCACTAAGTTATTTCCATGTAGTCTAAAGGATTATGCCTTACAGTAGTTTTATGATCTATTGAATCATTTTATCACCACATTAAACCCATTCATAGACATTTTTTTATCACACTTCTCAATAAACACCAGTGATAAGATCTCAAATGCTCAAGTTGTATAATTGAAACAAAAATAAAATGAGCCTATTGTAGAATATGTCTTATGATACAAGACTATATTGGCCAAGTTGACTAGCCCATGGCAGATAAAGAACACCAAAATATATTCAAATAGAGTCTTCTACTAGCATTACATGAATCTATATTATTTAAGAAGTTTCCAACCTTCACAGATTTATGGCACATAGTGAAAGAAAGAGAATTCAAACTTCATCAATGGGAAAAATAAAATATACAAGTGGATTAGAATCAACTAATAAGAGTTCTAGTAAGCCTTCGTATAATGTTAGGGCCACTAAAAACAAGATTGATCTAAAGGCCATGGTTAACGCAACCTCGGAGCCAAATCCTCACCTGGTTTTATCAACTCCTCTATGCAAATTTTTCACCAACCTTCCAAAATTGCCAACACGTGTTTTACAGCATCTCTTAGAATGAAATTTCATATCTCTCCCTCCCATCAAATAAGTTTGATACAACATGGACTCTTCCAAATAACTATGATTCCAATGCATTTAGTGAATATCATATGGTACCAATCCATATAAAAAAAAGATACATCTACTTGAAACATAAGATATGAGATTTGATAGAGGCTAACATTATTACTGTGGGCACACCCACAGAAGCACCCAAATTAAAACAAATGGAAGCTAAAGCATTGAAAATATTCTCAAATCCATTTTTAAAGCATACAAAAAATGAGGCATGAATCATTTTAATTGTTTACTACATGTATCAGGAACATCTACCACCAGCATCATATCAAACTACTTCAGAGGAGGCACACCAACTACATAATATCATTGGTGTGTACCACACTACAATTCTAGTTAAACCACTCATCACTTTCTCAGATCAAGAGATTATTGATGATGATTCATATTTACATACACTCTCTGTATGAGCCTACATAGATCATCATCCTATTTAGAGTGTTATGGTTGACAATAGGTTGAGTATTAGCATGTGCACTATCACACTTCCACAACATTTAAGGTATTCAAAGTAGGATATATATCCTATAGACATAGATATCAATGGTTTTAGTGGCCATGTTTAGAGCTCCATTAGGGAGATTTTACTTCCACTATAGGTTGGACCAACACATGTGGCCACTATATTCTTAGTAGTACCTAGTGCAGGCATATTTGACATGTTATTGGGTAGGCCATAGATACATCAAATATGAGCCATCCCATCTATAGTGCACAAATTCCTAAAATATATACATGAAAATTAGGTGATCATAGTTAATGGTATTCCATATGAGTATCCTCTACCTATCCTATAGGCAATTATAGCATAGTTACTAGTTACAGCATAGTTACATGTTATAGCATAGTTCCTAGTTATAACACAATTACCAATTATATATCCAAGCACAATTTCTATCAGTACACCAAAGAGTTTAGTAGAGCCACTAGTGCAGATGAGGTATACTCCTATAGTTTTTCCATGTATGCATACTCTCCCATTGAGACCATTATTAGAGAGACCCATACATCAGAAATCTGTGACATATTTGACAGGGCCTCCCTCTACTCACTTTATTTTGAGATCAGTATTATTGATTTCTTAAGGTTCTCATCATAGGGAACATATGATGCCTATAGTATCCTCTATCATATGGGTCCCTAAGACCCCTATAGTTCATAAGATAACATAGTTAGTGGCACATATTCTTAGCACCACTACATAGGCAAGGCTAGACATAGATATCAGTGCAGTAGATTTTGGGACCACGGTTACCCTTTCATACAATATGCATGATCATAGTTCCTTTATTTGACATAGGCCACATCGATTGTGAGTCTCCCATGAGAGTCATCAATTAGTATTGTTTATCCCTCCTTGTACATACTTTCCTTCTCTCTTTCTCCTTGTATATAGTTTCATTTTCATGTTACTTGTACATAGCTTATATCCACAAAATACAAAAACAATATAATATGTTAAAACTACAAAAATGTTTAAATATTTACTTAGAACACATAAATTTATATATTTTATGCATTGTTATGTTTACATTTCTTATATTTACTAGACACTACATATGTTAGCTATCTTAGTATAGTCAGTTTATCATACATGTTTTACTTGTTCTTGTTGAGTACTTACAAATTGCTACAAGAGTCAGGTTCACTATACTCATCTAGATTTTCTATTATCTACCCATTAGGGGCATATACACTGATACATGGGTTATTCATTTGACACATTCACCCATTTTGGGGAACCCTATACATAGTTTCATTTATCAGGTTGTATATTTCTATACTCTAATCAAAGCTTTAGAATTGTTATATATTGATATTGATCATGCTACACTTACTCAAATTTTTCTCTGGATATTACTACTTTAGACTCAAAATATGTACATCCTATCTCTTGCACAAATTTGTATTACATGTTCATGCATACTTTCACTTCTAGCATTCTTGGTTTAGAATTGATTATATCTTTGTGCTTCTTCTATTTGAGGGCATTTGAATATGCCATTACTCTTTGGCTCTATTCCACTTCTATTCATAGTATGTATTCATTGGACATGCACCCATGTCCTTATGTGGGCCTTCCTAATTATGTATGTAGACATTTAAACATGTATTTATATGTGGATCTAAGGCAACTTGATTATTACTAATGTATGTGGATATTTGAACATTTACTTCTATGTCTTTCTTAGATTTGTTGGCATGTGCCCATGTCCCTTATTTTGTGTCCCCTTGGCATAGTTTGTGTGACTCATGTGTGTTTTATGTATGATTTATTATATGCATCATGGCCATGACACTTGACTCTTACTTGTTACACACTCCAATTTTAGATTCTGTGAGGGACCTCATGCATCTCCCGTCCCTACTTGGGTGCCATGATGGACATCATGCCCCATCCCCCTAAGTAGCTACTCAATTTTTACTAAAATTTGTTTTTAAATACATTTTTATATCTATCTTGACACCCTTGTGAATGATATACATGACATATATCACACATTAAAAATTTATGCTTAGATTATCTTACATTTTGATTTTATGCATGCAAATTATATTGGATTATTAGGTAGATATCATTTATGCTCTAGCTAACACACATCTTGTAGATTTTTTTTTTTTGTGAATATTTCTTACACAGGTTCAACAACTCCCTATTGGCCATTTTTTCCCACATACCAAGTTTCTACCTGGATGCAATGCAATGTCCTAAGGACCAAAGAATGGAGCAAGAGCTAAGAAAGTTATGGAAGGAATGAGTGGACCTAAGGGATAGTGTTGCTTGTAAGACTTTTGAAACACTTCAAGTTCACTTAGAGTGTAATTTATCATTTTATTAAGATAGGACTAGAGTTATAGAGACCTCATTAGGTGTCAAAAGTGTTTGGAATGAGTATGGAAATGCATGGGATCCATTAAGTTCTTTATTGTGTCCATTGAGACACTTGGGTCTAGTGGTAGAAATTATGAGTAGGCACTTTGCTGACATTGTCATTATCACATGTGAATGAGTTAAGGAGAATTGATCATATGGGTTTATTTAGTTTAGTCCCAAGAACATATGCACTAATTTTTAGATCATCCATCAAAGCATAAAATAATTTATGCATGTTCAAAGTTGGATCCTCAGTCAAATTTTGCTAAGTTTCCCATACTTAACCAAATGAACCAGATTGTCACCAGGACGTCATGCAAGAGCAAATGGACCAGCCAACTTGTGTATTTAATATCTTTACTTAGAAATATCCTGGGACTTATGGATCAAATGGGTTCATCCTTTTTATTATCAAGAACATTTCCTAAAATTTTGGAGCCTCCATAATTCTTGCACTTCAAGATATAAATCTATAAATTTGGTCAAATAATGAGATACATTCACATAGATGTCAACATTAATATAATACAAAAATCCTTTGGGGCTTAAATTTTATGGTCTAAAATATGTCAAATGCATCCATGTAGACATCAAGTGATGGTCACATAAATGTCAATTTTAAGGTCATAAAGTAGTTGTTAACTTTCAAATAGTGGGTCCTAGTTAATCGAACAACACACGTTCATTCAAATCTAATAGCAAGTAGAATTCAAAGGGGTCAGTGAATATTAAGAGCAAATGCATGCATGAGAAGTTTCAATAGTTCATTCAACTAGTAGAGGATCAATAATCAATAGACATTCATAATGAGTAGGATCAATGGTGTGAGATGGTCAATGGGTTAATGAGTTGAGTTAGCTTTCGATGGCCAATCAAGCAAAGACAAGCCCAAGGAGCATACAGTGAAATTAGATGAGCCTATTTTTTTATTGGAGCTAGTAAATCAACCTAGCTTGAGCTTGGTCTAAGCTAAAATAGATGAACATTATAGGATTTGGCATCACCACTAAAGTTTTACAAGTACAAAATAGGTCTTTTAGACTTAATATAGAGCAAAGGTTGACAATCAAAAGTGTTGAGATTATTTTAAAAGGCATATAGGTTGGTTTTTTCTCTAGTGGACCTAGTTCTAGGTTTCAAAACAAGGCCACATAGGCAGACACATCAAGTTTCATTTCCTAGGATATGATTATTACCCTTTCCTCCACTCTCTCACAATCAAACAAACCAATAAGGAGAAATCAATGGTGAAATGTCAGTATAACAAATAGATCCATCTATTTTAACTGCATCAAAACTAGCACTCACTTGAAAATGAATTAATCCCATCATTGTAATAAAAAAGAGCATCATTATAAAAATAAGGGGGAGAAGGAATGAGTGACTTTTGTAACCATTTATTGAGGTGGTCATGACCAATTGAGCAAGGAAGTTTTAATTAATGTGAAGAGTGGGTTTATGCTCAATTATAACCCCTTTTAGTTCCAAAAAGGGCTTCCTCTCTCTCTTTCCATTCTTGAATATATTCAGGCTCCTAAGCCTTGATTTGGATCCTGAACGCTGGTATGACTAGACTCTACCAGAATTATATTTGACACCTTTTGGAGTAGTGAATAGAGTATTTTGTAATCATTTACTAATATATAATTAGTGTTATTGCATTTATTTAATATGAAAATGTGAGTGTTATCTTCCTTTTGCATGTCCAAGCTCAACTTAAGTGCTAGCAATTTTCTTTACAAGTCATATAATGTGTCTTAACATTGATCTCTCAAGAATATAGTAAACAGTTGAATTTAAGTGTCTTTGACCAAAATTTATTTTCATTGTTCCCTAGTCTAAGTGTATCAAAATGACCTCTATATGAAATACTATTACACATAAACTATAGTAATCATTTCATTAACTTCTTTCATATTCCATTAGTGTGATAAAGAATCTAAGTTCAAGAGTGGATCTAATAAATTCTTGGTGCATCATCGCATATTAGAATAGGTTTTACTTCATGAAAAAAAATTGACTCTTTTCACCCTAACCAATTTTAGATTTTAGAAATAAAGCTCTAAATCATAAAATATGAGGAACTATCCTTATAAAAAATCCTAGAGGTTTTCTCTAGTTATAGTCATCCCACAACCTTAGACCATTCCCATGTTAGTCCAGGCATGGGTCAAACTTGGACAAACCTGACCTCTATTGGGTGCCATCTAGATAGCTAATAGTTTTGGCATGCCTAGTGGGACCCTTTCTCTTTGGCATAGCCAAAATTGGGATTTGGGGAGAACTATTTGTAGTAGACTAGGACACCCATGATCATCAAAGGTTGAGGATTATACAAGCTACAGAGCTCATAGCATCTTCCAAATAACACCTCTTATGCCAAAGGTCACTAGAAGGTTAGTTAGTAAGGGAATTCCCTTTGAATTTATTGAGCTACCTCCTTATTCATATAAAAGAGTAAGATCCAATAGGATAGGCCCTTATCCCCAAAATCAATGTTCATCCCTTGGCCACCTTATTGTTTTAAGCAGTACAATACCCACTATGTAGATGGCACAGCCTAGATTGTACCCTTTTATACCCTTCAATGGTGTTATCCCTCTAAACCTTCAATAATATGATGACATCCTTGTTTCCTCCTTGAAGATACTACCATAATTTACAAGAAAAAACTCCACCACCCTTGTAAATCACATTGCTAATAGTGTAAATCTATGTTTAGTGTATCATGTTAAATAAGAAAATGTATTCATGAGGCTATTGGCCACATCTTTGAAACTCAAACCCCTACAATGGTATAGAGTACTAAATCCTACCACAATCAATAATTTGTATGAGTTCGGTGAATGCCTATGTAAGCATTTAGAAGATAGAAGTGACCATGTGTCACTTATTGAGTAACTCACCTCAATCAAGAGGGCACCTCAAGAATCCATGGTTGATTTCAACCATAAATTCTAGAAGACATGGGATAGGATCCCCATTATCATTAATCCCATACCCAATTATACATTTCTTTACTATTTGAGAGCATTGAATTCAGACATTGTAGTCATGATCCAATCTATGGATGGGATAACCCTACTAGGAGCTTATGAAATATCTATAAGGGTAGAAAATTGTTTGATACAAGTAGGGAAGATTATGCCAAGACCTCTAATGCCACTCTTCCCTAATATTTAGCCAACCCCACCTACTATTACTCCATTACCCACCCCATACAACCAAGCCCAACTTGTTGATAGTCAAGAGGATAAGTTTACAAGGATTGAAAGCTTGTTGAAGACTCAAAACAACAAGCTAGTGGCCCTGGAGAGATAGTAACAGAATTTGTACAAGCCATGCCAAGGTCCCTTCCAAACCTAATATCCTAATAAATCCTAAAATAGATCCCCTTATCGACTAAATTAACCATCCCAAGGCCAAATTACTTAATGGAGATCTCATAATAACTATAACCCCATAGTTAACAATGGATCAAGAGCTTTGGTCCCCACATAAAACAATATGGCAAAAGAAGGTCAATGAAAGTCATCTAGATAGTCTAATGAGATGGTAATGGCTACTACTGGACGCATGTATCAAGACCCAAGTTGGCAGCATGCCCCTTCATTCCAAGTTCATGATATGATGCTTCCTACACCACAAGCCCCCCAATTGAGTCAAGATAGCATGCCTACCATGTCATTATCAAAATCTCAAATCCAAAAATAAGGGAGTATGGGTAAATCACTATTTGATACCACATGCACGAATTTTCAAGAAGGGGAACATGTGTTTGAGCATGTGGTAGCTAATATGGGACAAGATTCATAAAGCACAAATGAACCAATTACAGCTCAAATAAGGGATAAAAAGAGGATGTTGGAGGATAACTTAGGGAAATCTAAGATTTTTTCATCATCTCCATAGACTAGTCAGAAACCTACTTCTTCATATGTAATTACTAAATCTCCTACCAATCAACAAATTCCCCAACCTCCCTCTTTGTTCCTCATGTTAATCAAATTCCAAGTGATGTTCCTACTTCTAAGGTGAAATCCAAAGGTATTAATCTTCCATTTAATATTGTGGATCATTTGAAGAAGGATAATGTAACTATGTCCATGTATGATGCTTTGTCTATCTCAGGAAAAAGGATATTCTCCAGCAAGAGCTCTCCAAACTTTCTCATGTGGAAAAGATAGTTGATAAAGTGAACACTATTTTCATCAATAATAGTTAGCCTCACCAAGCCCCTAGCCAAGATCCCAATCAAATTCCAAGAAAAATTCAATTTTAAAATGGCATTCATCCTTCTAAGGTTGTCAATCCCCCCCCCCATTTTATTTGTCAATCATCATAGGGGACTATTTAGTACACAATTACATGATAAATTTAGGTGCTTCAACCTCAATGATGCCTAAAGCCATAGCAGATAAACTTGGGCTCAAATATGTGCCTAATGAAAAAGTTTTTCTCCAATTGTATGTATCCCCCACTAAGAGATTATACATCTTTAAATATCTTTAGATCACATTAATAGCCTATCCAAATTGTTTCATCAATCAAGATGTAATGGTGGTAGACATACCTCCATATTTTTCCCTATGCTTGTCTAGGGACTTTAATATAAAGATTGGAGGATATTTCTCATGTAATTGGTCACACATGGTTTTTATAACTATATATGGAACCAAAGTTACTATAATATTGAACCTATCTCCAGTATCCACCTAGAATCCTATATGCCTAATCTTGCAAATATCAACTATGTTGTATTTGAAGAGGTAGAAGAGGTTAATGAACAAGAACCCCATGATCATCTTGAAGGCATTTTAGATATGTACTTAGATGAATGTGTATCTAATAGTCATTTTTTTATCCATATAATAATACTGAAGAGGCAGGCTTAGGAGTGTATTGCATGCATGAGGAAGGTATTGTTATACCTTGCTTAGCTAACACTGCTCAAGAAGAGGACATTATATGGAATTTTTTATTTGATGGCTCAAGGTCAAAGAATAGAAGTGGAGTGTGGGAAATGTTTATTTCACCCTCAAGTTAAAATTACCATTCAACATAAAGACTCCAATTCAGTTGCACCTCAAATATAGCTGAATATGAAGCCCTTTTGCAAGGTTTACAAGAAGCAAGAAAGAGAGGTGTCAAAATCCTCCAAGTCAAGGTTGACAGTGAGATTGTAGTGGAATAGGTGAAAGGCCTAAGTGTAGTCAATAATCACCATTTTAAATCCTATAATCACCAGGTATGGGACCTCATGGAGGATTTTTTAGCATATAATATCCATTCCATACCAAGAGAAGCAAAGTAGCATGCAAATAGGCTTGCAGCCATTGGTGCCCAAGATGAGATAGTAGAAGGAGTCAAAGGCAACCAAATCTAAATTAAGATCAATTTTATATGTATACCATCTATATCTATAAACAAGGTGAGTTGACAAGTCTTTGATAATGATGTTCAAATCATATGTTTTCTAATATAAGAGGTAGATTTATGCCATAGGAATCAAGACAAATTTCAAAATAAATATGATAATCAGATAGTATAATTGAGGTCTAATAAGTTTTCCAAATGGCTTGTGACATTAGAAATCATCTTCAATTAATATGACCAAGTAATAAAATGGAAAGCATACATCTCAGCTAAGGAAAAACACTATGAAAAGATAGAGATCTTTAAGGATAATTTGTTAAAGCTAGGAAAGGTCAATACAGCAGAAGAAAGATTTACATTTGTTTCTTTCTGCCAAGAATTTTTTGGTATATTTGTTGTGAGTACAAAGACTTGAAATGTTTTTACCCCAAACTTTCACAACACACCATTGAATTACAAAGCAATGCCAAGCTATTTTGTCAAAAATAAAGGCCTATCAATCAAGAGTGGAAGACCTCATAAGAAGAGAACTCTATAAATTGATTGAATCGAAGATAATATTTCCAATTAAGCACTCCTCATGGGTGGAAAACCTTTTGATAGTGAGGAAAAATAATGGAGATATTTGTGTATGTGTTGACTTCAGGTACCTCAATAAGGTGTCCCTAAAGGCCCATTTCCCACTATCCTCCATGGATCAAATTCTACAAACGGTGGCATGTTCTCAAAGGTTCTCATTTCTTGATGGCTATTCTCACTATAATTAGATCATGATCAGAGAGGAGGATATGCATAAGACTACCTTCACTAAAAAATGAGGCACCCATGCATATGTTGAAATTCCCTTGGACTCTCCAATGATGGAGCCACCTTCCAAAGAACAATGGATGTTGCTTTTCATGGTCTTTTGAATGATATAGTTTTAGTTTATCTTGATGATATAAATGTTTTTTCAAAAAATCCTAATGATCATCTAACCCACTTGAGAGTGATTTTTTATAGATGTAGATAATTTGGAGTTTCTTTGAATTCCAAAGAAATGTATTTTTTCAGTGCATGAAGGAAGACTTCTTGGGCATATGGTGTCAAAATCTGGTCTTTCCATTTAAAGAGAATAGAGGAAATATTTGATCTATCATTTCCCAAAAATAAGAAAGTATTGAAAATTATCTTTGGCAAGATCAAATTCATCAGGAGGTTCATTCCAGGCTTTGCAAAGATGGTCAAGCCTCTCACTCATATGCCAAGAAAATGTAAAGAATTAACAGGGACAAGAGTAGGAAAGAGAAGCTTTGAGTCCATCAAGGAGGCCATATCTCATGCCCCCACACTTATAAAAGATTTCAATAAGGAATTATATTTGCAGCCTTCATTACATTAGATGAAATTTTAGTTATGCTTATGCAACAAAATGATGAAGGTCTAGAGTAACCTATTACTTTATTCAATAAAGCTTTGGAAGGTTATGAAAAGAGATATAGATTTGTTTAAAAAAAATTAATATATATTGTAATAAGTTTGAATAAATTCATACATATAGTTTTAAATAATAAGATTATACTAATAGAAGTTCATCCAAGTGTGAAGGATTTTATCCTCAACAAAGACCTAAATGAAAAGAGAGTTGGATGGGTCACTAAGTGCATGGAGTATGACATTAAATTTAGTGTCACAAAACTATTTTGAGGTAAATTATTATGTGAAAATATTGTAGAAGATGTGTGAGAAGAAAATGAGATAGTTTTGGTAATTTAGGACACTCAACATGGAGCTGAAAATACTTCTCCTACAAGCTAGACATGGGATATTGCTATATTTTTTCAAATAAGAGAGTGTCTAATGGGTTTTAATGCATCAAAATAAGACACTTAAATCTGAAATCAGTGTCATACATTATAATTGATGGAGTGTTTTTCAAAAAATACATTGGAGGTATGCTTTTGAGATGTGTTAAAACTAGATAATTTGATAAGCTTCTTAAGCAATTTCATGATGGTCCAGCTAGTGGGCACTTTGTTTCTAGGACCACATCCTCCAAGATCATTATATATGGGTAATTTTGGCCCACTATGTTTAGATATGCATACACTCGAGTAAGAAAATGCAAAAAATATACAGTGTTTGTTGGCAAAAATAGATTAGCTGCCCTCCCCTTATAGCCAATACAAGTCAAGCAGCCTTTCATGAAATATAGCTTAGATTTAATAGGCATGATACACCCTCCTTAAATAAAAGGGAACAAGTGGATAATTATATCTACATAATACTTTACAAAATGGGTTGAAGTAGTTTCCCTCATGGAGGCTTATGAAGTTTCTATTTTGGACTTTTATGATAGTCTTGTAACTAGATTTGGTGTGCCTTCTACAATCATATTTGATAATGCATTGGCTTTTAGTGTTAATAAGGTGTGTGAGTGGGCCATTTCACATGGTATTTATCTAAAATCATCCTCCAAATATTACCCACATGGAAATGGACTAGTAGAATCCACAAATAAAAACTTGTCGAAGATCATCAAGAGGACTATAGAGGATAACCAAAGGGAATTCCACACTAGATTGAGGATTGCCCTATGGCTAGATAAAGTGACACCCAAGAAAGATACTAGACACTCCCCATATCTTTTTTTATATGGGAGAGAAACCAAACTCCTTACATCTCTTAAAATTCCTACATCAGAGCTTACACATTAGCTTAAGCTCTTTGAAAGTGAGACTGAATGAACAGAGATAGCTAGAAGAAACAAGAGACTCTAATATGCATACCATGTGGTCTAATTAATACTAATTTAATAATTATTTTGACAAGAGGTCTTCCTCAAGGAATTCCCACCAAGGTGATATAGTCCTCAAACAAGATGAGGACTGTGCAAAACTAGGAAAACACTCCAAGTTGATAGTCTTTGGAGTGGACTTTATGTCATCACAAGATGTAAGGAGAGTAATGCTTGTAAGCTTTCTATATTAAATGGAGAGATCCTTCCCATCCCTATAAATTTAAGGTATCGCAAGTTATGTTACTATTTTTAGCTCCTAATTTTTTTACATAGATAGGTCTTTCTTTCCTCCAAGTGCTTTTGCATATGGCTCTTTTGTTGATTGGTTTAGTGTCTAGTCTATTTCATTATTTTCTTGATTTTTTGTGGTGTCCCATTATTCCAAAAAAAATTATGAATCAATAATATTCCTTTCACAAGCATGATTTATTCATTCAAACATCATAATTAGAGCTAGATCAGTGTTTAGGTTCCATGACTAGCAGGCTGGTCAAGCCAGCTTGTTGTTCTCAAAATCAGCTGCACTTTTTTTTTTTTGAACAACCCCTATGAAACTTGTCTGTTTCATGTTCTCTCTAGGTTCATCTTTTGAGGCAAGTTTCTCTTGATCTCAGGTTTTGTCAACTGACATCTTTGAAAAGTTTGTGAGTTTTCTTAGTTATATTTCTCAGCAAACGTGAAATTCAATGTGTTTTTAATGTGATCAGAATGCCCAAATTTTTGATTAATTTCAATGAGTGGGCATATTTTTCAGCAAATATGCAAGGGTGGCAAATTTTTCCACCATTGCATATTTTTCAACAAATATGCAAGGGTGGCAAATTTTGCCACCACTGTGTATTTTTCAGCAAATATGCAACGGTGGCAAATTTTGCCACCACTGCATATTTTTCAGCAAATATGCAAGGGTGGCAAATTTTGCCACCACTGCATATTTTTCAACAAATATGCAAGGGTGGAAAATTTTGCCACCACTACATATTTTTCCCTCATTTTTTACTTTGGAAAATTTTCATTTTCCTATTTTCCATGCCCGCTCCCCTTTTCTTCTGCTTTTCGATCTGCTCACATCTCATCCCTTTCAAGCACATTTCCTTGATCATGACCATCAAATGTGCAGTTTTTCTAGCTTGCTACTTTCTTCCCCTGATTGCATAATCATGATTCTTGCTGCAGTTTCTGTGAAGGATCCCTCTTCATCGATGTCTTTTCAACAAAAGTTCTTCCAAATCACTGAAGTTTCTCTAAAGAAGTCGAAGACCATGAAGAAGATTGAAAATAAAGATTGAAGTTGTTCTTCCGTGCTTTATTCAAAATGCACTTTTTAATTGTCTTGGGACATTTTCACATGCAATTTTGTAATGTGTAATTACATGTAAATATTTTGGAAAAATATCTCAAAGTCAAAGATGAGTCATCTTTGATTGAGATATTTTTATATTTTATTATTTTCTAGTTTTTGAGGATTTTCTCCCTATATATAGTGGAGACCTCATTTGTAAATTATCTTAGAAAATTTGAGAGCAAACACTCTGCCGAAATTGAAGCAATTTTTGAGACTTTGTGCTCAAACTTGTAAATCATATTTTGTTGAATGACTGAGAAGCAGGTTTATTTCAGACTTTGTGTTGAAGTTATCTGTGTTGTCTAGGAAACAGTTTCTTATGTTCTCTTTCCTGATAATCTCTTGTTTATCTGATTTAATAAGCAAAGTGGATGTGTTGATATTATCTGAGGGCATTTCTAAAAGATAGAAGAGAGACTTTGAGCTACTTTTATCTTTGTGATCCTGTTATCTTTTGTAGTTTCGGGCGAAGACTTTGCGCTTCATTTTATTTTATGATTACGTTTGTCTCGAATCGATGAAAGAAGCTACGGAAGACTTTGTGCTTACGTGAGCATTCTTGTCGACTTTGTTACTTCAGGTGATTTCTTGCTCTCTTTTTAATACCATTCCTAAAAGAAGAGGAGTGTTGTTAGCGATAGACCAGGATTTCCCTCTTTTGTTCTTTGTACATTACCTCTGAAAAAAGAGAGGTAGATGTTATTATACCACATCATGTGTTATTTTTTGCTTAATTATACATACATATAGCGCATAAATATCTATAGGGAACCTCCCCTTGATGAGAGGAGAGATTTCTTCATCCAGATCTAGTAAACCCATACTTTTCATGGTGTAAATCTCCCTATGTTGTGGCTGATATACCCATTTTATCATCAGTTAGTTGATGATAAAATATTCACCCAACACAGCTGAGTCACCAGAAATGTTGGCCATTTTGGCCCACATGCCAAGTTTTGGCCTAAATGCAGTGTAATGTCCTAAGGACCAAATAATGGAGCAAGATCTGAGCAAGTTTTAGATGGAATGAATGGACCTAAGGGATCATACAAATTGCAAGACTTTTGAAACACTTCAAGTTCACTTGGAGTGTAATTTATCATTTTCTAAAGATAGAACTAGAGTTGTAGAGACCTCATTGGGTGTAAAAAGTGCTTGGAATGAATATGTAAATTCATAAGATCTATTTATTTCTTTATTATGTTCATTGACATACTTGGATCTAGTGGTAAAAATCATGAGTAGGCACTTTGTTGACATTGTCATCACCAAGTGCAGATGAGTTAGGGATAATTGATCATATGGGTTTGTTTTGTTTAGTCCCAAGAACATATGCACAAATTTTAAGGTCATCCACTAATATGAAAAATAAGTTATGCATGTTCAAATTTGGCTCTTCAGTCAATTTTTTCTAAGTTTCTCGTACTTAGCCAAATGAACTAGACTATCACCAAGACGTCACATAGAAGCAAATGGACCACCTAACTTATGAATTTAATATCTTCACTTAGAAATCTCTTAAGATTAGTAGATAAAATGGGTTCATCCCTTTTATCATCAAGAACATCTCCTAAAAGTTTGGGGCCTTCATGATTCTTGTGCTTCAAGATATAAATCTACAAAGTTGTTCAAATAATTAGATACATTCACACAAATGTCAATTTAAATCTACTACAAAAATCCTTTAGGGATTCAATTTTATGGTCTTTGGGACATCAAATACATCTCTATGGACATCAAGTGATGGTCATACAACTGTCAATTTTAAGGTCATGAAGTAGCTGTTGGGTTTCATATAGTGGGTCCCAATTGATCTAATAGCACGCATTCATTTAGATCTAATGACAAGAAGAGTTCAAAGGGATAAACGAATCTCAAGAAGAAATTCATGCATGATAAGTGTCAATAGCATGTTCAAATGGTAGAGGATCGATGATCAATGGGTATTCATACTGAGCAAGATCAATGGTGTAATATGGTCAATGGGTCAATAAGTTAAGTTAGATTTTGATGACCAATCAAGTAAAGGCAAGCCCAAGGAGCTTACAACAAAGGTCAATGAGCTAGTTTTTGACCTGAGGTAGCAAAGGAACCTAGCTCAAGCTTGGATTGAGCTGAACCAAATGGACATTACAGGATTTTGGCATCACCATTAAAGCTCCACAAATAAAAAATCGGTTTTTCAGAACTAATATAGAGAAAAGGTCAATAAGAAGAAGAGTTGAGATTATTTTAAAAGCCATATAGGTTAGTTTTATCTATGGTGGACCCATTTTTAGGTTTTGAAACAAGGCCATGCGAGTAGACACATCAAGTTTAATTACCTAAAATGTGATTATGACCCTTTCCTCCACTCTCTCATGATAAAATGAACCAATAAGGATCAATCAGTGATGGAATGGGAGCATAACAGATAGATCCAACTATTGTAATTACATGAATGCTAGCACTCACTTGAAAATGAATTGATCCCACCATTGTAATAAGAAAGAGCACAATTTTAGAAAGAAGGGGGAGAAGGAATGAGTGACTATTGTAACTATTTATCAACGTGGCCATGACCAATTGAGAAACGCAGTTGTAACTATTGTGAAGAGTGGATTTATTGTCAATTATAACCCCTTTCAGTGTTAAAAAGGGAATCCTCTCTCTCTTTCCATTCTTTTATATATTTGGGCTCCTAATCCTTCATTTGGATCCTAAAGACTGGTACGATTAGACTCTACCAAAATTATATCCAATACCTTTTAGAGTAGTGAATAGAGTATTTTGTAGTCATTTGCTAATCTATAATTATTTTTTTGTGTTTGTTCAATATACAAATGTGAGTGTTATCTTCCTTTTGCATGTCCAAGCTCAATCTAAGTGCTAGCAATTTTCTTTGCAGGTCATATAATGTATCTTAACATTGATATTTAAATAATATAGTGGACAACCAAATTTAAGTGTCTTCAACCAAACTTTATTTTCATTTCTCCCTAGTCTGAGTGTATCAAAATGACCTCTATATGAAATATTGTTACATAGAAACTATAGTAAGCATTACATTAGCTTCTTTCATATTCCATTAGTGTGATAAAGAATTTGAGTTCAAGAATGGATCTGAAAAATTATTCGTGCATCATCACATATTAGAATAGGTTTTACTTTATGAAAATTTCTTGACTCTTTTCACCCCAACTAGTTTTAGATTTTAGAAATAAAGATCCAAATCATAAAATCTGAGGAGCTAGCCTCATAAAAAATCCTAAAGGTCTAGTCTAGTATAGGCATCCTATAGCCTTATACCATTCCCATATTATTCTAAGTATGGGTCAGACTTGAACAAATCTAACTTATATTGGGTATTATCTGGATAGCTAACACTCCCCTCAAAAGAGGGGGCATTCACAGGGGTTTGTCATAGAGATCAGGGTCTTATAATGCATTCATAGTACATTTTTCAACACATAGGCTTAGATTATAGAAATCAGACTGCCATAATATAATGGGAAAATAGTGACATAAAGATGAGCATAGTTTCATAAGAATCAGAGTAAAAAGACACTAGCACCCAAATTCGGACACTAGAGCCACATGGTTCTATTTTCCAAGATATGGTGTTACTATCTAGTAGCCTTAATTTTAAAAAAAATAGATTGGCCAAAAAATTATAATAGGTACAGTACAAATTTGCATAGGTTTAGTTACAAATTTATTAGTTTTGTTTAGATTCATATCAGTTTAGCTCATGTTCATACTAGTTTACTTAGATTGGGGCATCATGCATAGCATGACCATTCCCATATTCAATACATATACTCAAATATAGATTATTACAACTCAATACAAAATCCATATATTCAGTTATCAGATTTGGGGGCATCATGTGTAGCATGACCATTCCCATATTCGATATAGATACTCAAATATATATTATTATAATGCAAATAGAATCCATGTGCTCAAATATTAGATTTGGGGGCATGTATATGGTAGATTATTTCTATATGCTCACTTACACACCAATTGGTCATATAGAATGGCAAACTTTATATTAGTCTCTATGTTATATACATCTAAAATCATATTCTAGGTTACATTCTAGTTTCATGGCTTAATCTATTTATATTTGTTATCATTTTTTAGTGGCCTGAAGCTTCCTAATACACCTGAGTGGCTACAAATACAACATACCCAGTTAGACATTTCTAGTTACATCATGCAATTTTAATTTTAGATGTATCTACTACACATGGATGGGTAATGATAGATTCGTGGCTTACTTGATTTCTTAAGCCACCTATATGAGAGGGTTAGACACACCATCAGTCTAATCCAAGCTATTCACAGGTCATGATCCACCAAGCAGGGGTGGGAAATGATAGAGTCAAAACTAGATTGAGTTCTTGAACTACCCACACATGAGGATTGAGCAAGCCATCAACTCAGTCCAAGATATTCACTGATTGATCACTATATACATGCACACATATAGGCTATCACTGATTTTATGCATTTTTTCATGTACCTTATTATGTGTATTTACTTCTTTCCTCTCTCTTATCTTTTTACTCAATTTTACTCATCTTTACTTCTTTACTCAGTTTTGTCTTTACTTTTGATATCTATTAAGTAAGGACTTATTTATGCACATTTCACTTGTAGGACATGCATTAGAGAATTATTCACATATTCAGACCTAACTTTGTGGGCTTCACCTCTTAGGTAATTCCAAGTATGTTTCCCTTTATCCTAGTCATTTTACTTTGATTCACTTCTAGAATAAATGGGAGGAAAATGTAATCACCTAAAAATGGTATTTGAGTGCTAAGATTGTTACTTGAGACCAATCATCTATATATTATCCCTAGACCTATCCTAGAGCATATTTTCACACTTATCCAGCCTTCGTGCAGGCCACATGCACCCCTAATCATCCCTAAAGTAGTCCCAAACTCTCATTCTTGCATCATGGCCCTTTGTTCCTAGTGTTCTACCACTTGGACACTAGCACCATAATAAGGACAGTAGTGCCACATGGTGTTAGTGTCTCAATAATGGTGATAATGTCATTTCCCTCCCTTTTCACAAATAGATTTATTTTCAAATCTGAAACCTCCTAGGTTCAAACTAGACCTCTTTTAGCACCTGCATAAGCACCATAACAAAATATATATACATGAATTTTATCCCTCTAACAACTAGATGAAAATTAGATGCAAAATACACATTCAAACTCATAAAAAGTTGTGCATAATTAAGGTTATCAATCCTATTCTACCCTAATTCTACATATTACCATCTGCAACATTCCTAATCTCAGATTACCTAGATTTCTAGTCTTAAACACATTTAAATCACTCAATTACACTATCATACTATATCCATTTGAACTTGTACCATCACTTAGGTGGGGAGAACTACATTAGACTTGATCCCGCTTCAAAGTATTGGTATTTAGGCAACTCTCATCATGGTGGGGTGTTGAGGATGTCTAGCCTACCCCACTAACAAACACACCTTTTATCTTGTATCAACTAGATGCCCTAACAACATGGAAGATTAGAGTTTTCTCAAAATTTAGTCAAAATAGGAAATATACAATGTTTTAGAACTCATACAAATAGGATCAAACTTCATAGATCCAGACATAGGTGCACTCATAAACTTGGGACAATCTTGCAGAGAGGACATTATCTCTAAAATAGGGGCATTGCTGCCACATATCTAATAATGACACTACTATGCAATTAGGGAACTATTATCTAGGAAGGTTTGTGATAGCGGGATATTGTTTGTGACACTTGGACAACCTATACCTTAGTTTCTAGCCTCTAGATCATCCATCTCAATTATTTTTCAACTAATTTCTTACTTGAAATATTTATTACTATTTTTAAAAAGGTTAAATTTAGTCAATTCTATAACAAATAAGTTGATATATTTATTGCATATTATTACCTAGATTTAATATACTCATCTCTTTAACAAATATAGAATTTGCATTCACTAAGTTCTAAAATGTTAAAACAAAAACAAAGAATGCATACAATAGGTGAAGATATAAAAAGTAATCTAAAGGCATGCATGATTATGTAATTTGATCAATAAGTGTTAAGTTATAACCTGAGTATATTAAATAACTAAGATAAATAGTAATATATCACAATGTTAGTGAGTAAGCAATATCAAAATATCTAGTGCTATGTAAAGATCTGAGCTATGGGCAAGATAATGTGGGAAAATAAGGATAAAACCTATGTATATTATTCTCCTAGTGAGCTAACTAATTAATTTACACATTTTATAGATTCTATGTGTAGTCTAAAACTAAGTGGTGACAATCTAAGCTCAGTGGGACAACAAAGGGGTGAGGGACACTAGAGAAATGCACTCTTGTCCTCCATAGCACTCTTATCCTCCACAAGACTCCTATCTAAATGCATTTTTTGAGTGTGTAATAATGAAATTGCCTACAACTAAATCTGGAAATGGTGTTTTGTGTAATATGTAATCATTCATGTACACTAGTGAAGCATGTATGACATAAACTTGGGTAAATCATCTATTGAATAATTGTGTACAACTGAATTAATATATGAAAAAATACATATAAGCATGTATAAGTCTTGGTTTTAGTATTTTCTAAAATATTTTATAATTTTTTTATATTTTGCATATATATGAACTGAGAAATAGAGAGAAAGATATTGATCGGTGATTCCCTTAAGATTCTTACCATCAATATATCATGCATTGAACAAAGGAATGATTATTTTTTACAAAGAAAGAGTATCATGTAGTTGTGTAGGTTATGTATTATTTTAATATTTATATTATATATAATTAGTATCATTAAGATCATACCAATTTGTATTTGTATAATCATCATCATCATCATCTGGATTCTAAACTTGTGAAATGACACTCTTGTATTTTGTTGTATCTTTATATGAATAAGGACTTCCCCCATATTGTTGTATTATGTATTATCTCATGTGCCTATAGTGATATGACATTACTTGTATATATTTATACGTTAGTTGAAAGTATGCATTTTCTTTGGTTGCTATTACTTTGAAGAACTCTATCTTATCTTAAAATTATGATCATTGCACTTTCATGTGCAATTATGACCTGGTTGGCATCTTTATCCATTATTTCCCCCATTTCTATCATCCATGATCTTCCTAATTCAATGTTATATTGTGCCAAAATAGGACATATGTGAAATACCATTGAACATGCTTTTGGCCCAATTGTGCAAGGTAACTCCATGGATCCAATAAATAATTTAGATAAATTACTCTTACCCAAATGTTCCTTATCATATCCAATAAATTGTAAAAGTGTCATGCTACAAACATTCATTTCATTAGTGTTATCGATCACCACATTGGTACATTTCTTTCCATATATGAGGGGATTAAGGATCAAAGGATCAAGAATGGATGAATGATATATATTCAAATCCTTTGGAGCCACACTTGATATTATATCTTGTGTAGGTATTTCATGCTTTGGAGACTCTTTTGTTATAAAACCTCTTTTAATAATGGTTTTTTACTTATCTTGAATTTGATTTGACTTCTCTTGTAGTAACTTCACTTTTTCTTGTTGTAACCTATGTTTGTCAAATTGTTCCCTTTTTAATTGTTCTTTTACATCTTGTGCCTTTTTTAATCTTAATAGGTTTAATTTTTATTGTTGAATTTTTTTTTGTTTTGATTGAGAATTTTTAACCTTGTCTTGCTATAAATTATACTTTGGTATCCATTTTTGTAAAAAATCTAATTTTATCACTTGTGCTTTAAGAGATGCACTCATAAGGTGAGTGGGTTGCTAAAGTGATGTATCAATGATAGGATAATCACTATCAATTATATTTTATATTTTTTGATTCAAATCCAAATAATGATCTGTATGATTCCCATGCATTTTGTGATATGCACAATAGTATTTTGATCTCTTTAAAGGATGTAGAGGAGGTAGTTTGATCAAATTATTTCTAATAATTGCCCTTATATCTCACATTAACTTTCATTATTCATTTTCATACTTTCTGAATCAATTAGTATAGATTTATTTTTTTGTATTTTCTCATTTTGACATGAAACCTTGGTAAGCACAATCTTACTAGATGAAGATGTACAATCATGATTAACACTAACATATTTTGGATTATTTGTACATGTAATTTGATATTCTAATAATGTCATCTTTGCACTAAAAAAATCGTTTTGTTTTTTTTATTATTTTTTTTTAACTTTCACATACTAATTATTTGATCTTTTAGATCCTCATATATATAAGCCTTAGGAGCTTCAGAATGAACATGCATACATACACCTTAAAGAGGAGATATGGAAGGTAGAGGGGTTTTAAGAAGGATAATTTGTTTATATTTATTTATAATTATATGATGTGATACCTTACATCTTGGGATAATGATATCATAGACATAGTTAAAGGGAAAGTAACTAACACAACATTGAGGGTTAGGAGGAGGAGGAAGATAGTATTTCCTATTCATAGAATATGACACTAAAACCTAAAAATTTGTTATTATAAAAAAAAATATCATATCCAAAAATCCTAAAATCAAAAATGAAAAAGGGAAAAATAAGGATACAAACCCTATAAACATTTATGTTTAGGGTTTGTAAAAATTAAAATAAGAGATGGGTTTCCCAATATGTTTTATCAAATTTAGGATTTATGTAAAACCCCTAGATGACAACACTACTATGTAAATCAAGAGAATAATATAATAATATTAGCATTCATTAATTTTAAACTACTATATTATGAAAACTTAACTAAAAAAATCAAATTTTAATGAGAAAACAAAATACTTAGCTAAAAATTGTATATGCAAGAGGAATCAAAGCCTAAAACTTGTTGTGTAGAATGGCCTAATGATTGGAAATAGGAATTAAGAACTGGATCTAGGCCTAGACAATAACACTAGGAAGAGGACACTATAGGGGTGGCACTCTTATCCAACTTGGGGCACTCTTGTCCACTTACAATGAGTAAATATGAGTTTTTGGGTTTTTTGTGTCTTCATCTATAGAGCTTATATCTAGTGCAAGAACTTATGATCACTTACAAATACCATTATATGATTAATTTTCAATAAAATCCTTATCTCCTTGACATGTAAAAACCAATGCAAATTAATACAGAAGAAAGGGTTAGCAGTTGAATTTGGGTGAGACCTCAACACCCCATGTGATGATCACTACCTACAGGCCAATAATCTAAAGAGAGATCAAACTTCATGTAGTTCTCCCATGTTATGGTGGTGTGTGAATAATTAGTGCAATATGTTAGATATTTATGCAATACTGATGTGATTAAGTGCCTTAACCATGACTTTTGACCTATAAAATGTATTCAAAATTTAGCTTTGGGTTGTTAGGGTTGTATGCAATTAGAATTCGGAGAAATAGGCATTTTTCTCTCAATATGTAATTATGATTCTAGTGTTTTTTGATGTAGAAGCCCTCTATATGCAAAATGGTTTAAAAGTTTTTATATAGTCATATCTGTGAAATTAATTTGAATGGGGATCATTAGGGACATAGGTTGACCTTCTTTTATCTTTTGAATTTTCAAATTAGTTATTTGGTGGGAAGACATGAGAAGGGGAAATGACACTAGAGCAGTACACTATAATCCCCTAGGGTGCTCCTATCCAATGGATGATTTCATCATGTTGAGTGTTAGGCAAGGGATAAAAGATGTCTAAGGTTGATAAGAATAGGGAAAAGTGAATTTGGGGATTGTCTATCAGCTTAGAAGAGGGAAGTGATCAAAAAGGGCCCTAAGATAGGTTTAGAGCTAACTGTGTAAAAAAGTGGTCACAAGTGCATGATTTTAACTTAAATATTAATATATGTGTCTACACTAATATGGGTAATAGGAACAGTCTATGTGTAAGTCATAACTATTTTTCATGAGGAATAGGGGCATTTTGGGGTCATTAATTTCCTTATAATAATGGGTCATCCACGTGGAATATGAAGAAAATTGGTCAAAAGTCCCTCGAATAAGGAATGAGCCAAGTGTATTAAAAAGATGGTCACAAGTGCACTATTTTAACGTAAATCTTAATTTATATGTAATACAACACAGTGAAAGCACTAGATTAAAAATAAAAATGCATACCTAAACTTACTTATGAAGTGTAGTCTTGAATTTAGGCCACAACATTGAACTATGCTTCATGCAAACCTAAAATGAAACTGATTTAACTATTTTAGGAATATTAGTGTCTTATTCCTAATTTAGTTAAAGGTCTAAGTTGACTAAATTAGTAAATAATATTTCAATAATTTAACTACCAATTTGTATAATTTATATGTATTTTTAACTTTTCTATAAATAGCAATAAATATGGAGAAAATAAGACTTAGCTAAAAATAGGATGAAATAGCTAAGATGGGGTCTGGAATTTGTTGTATAGGACAGGGATAGTGTGTAATGTTGATGCAAAAATACTAAACTGGGTATGCTTGAGGTGGTTAGGGATTGGTGTGAGGATTGGGATATTTTTGTAGCTATATTGGATGGTTGTATGCAGAGAATAGGGAAATGTACTTCAATGGTATTGCTTGTATTCTTGCTTGCTTTTGTAATATTTTCCAACCTCCTCTAAATGAACTTTTAATGGGCATTTATAGAGATATATTGGTCATGGGTTGAATGTATTCACACTAAGATGATAGGATGAAGGATAAGAATTGGAAGGAAATGACCATTGGAACTAAAAATGTAATTGGATAGAAGCACCAAAATCTAACACCCTAGGTTCTAGCGTTATAGTCCAAGTTTGGATGCTATTGTTCTATAGGTGTGGGACCTAGGGGGATGGAATTATCATATGAAATACAACTTGGTTGAGCTGAAATTAGGTTTTAGAATTCTATGGATTACTAGGAATAAGCAAAAAGGTGTCTAGAAGGGTCATGAGAACATACAAGAGGAACTTATGGGTCGGGTGTCACAAGCCACACTCAAGCTATCAATTTTGATATTTTATATGACTACATTTTCCCTCCTTTATTCTATTGATGTATAAAATCAAAATACTAGGATAAAGGAAAAGTAGAAAGCATACCTAAACTTACCTATAAGGGTGAAGCTCATGAAGTTGTGTGATATTGGGTGTGTGTAGAGAGAGCACGTTGTGAAGTGTAAACATGTGCTATTGAGTGATGTTGTATGATGTTGTGTATGTGTTGAATGGTTTTATACTAAGAGTAATATCATGAATAGAGCTGAGTGCTCAATTCCCTAAGAGTGGCTCAAGAATGTAAAGGTTAGCCCTTTACCTCTATCATTACCCACTAAGTGAAGTTATGTGATCATGCATATGTTAATCAATTTTTAGACTATGTGTCTAATCCTTTTGAGTAGGTGGCTCAAGAATACAAATGTTAGCTAGTCTTTTGGATCCATTGTTGCCCCTTAAGTGAAGCTATGAATTGATACTAGTATGAATGTGTGTCATATGAGATGGATTTTACAGATCATGAATGTTTTATAATATAACAATGTGGCATGGGTAGCTTAATGTGTATTGGAAACTAAGCCAATCTTGGCCACTCTAGAAGGAGGAGATTAGGCTTATATGAAAGCCACTCCAAAACTAGAAACTAGGCTTATGTGGAAGCCACTCAAGAATGATGCTAACTATCTATAGATGGAATAAGGCATGAAACTATTGAGAATGTCTAGGTAATATAATGAACTTGGAAAGAAAAGAAGAGAAATGTGCCACGCACATTTTCCCCAATCACTGGTGTCTATAACATGGATTTTGATCTAGAAGTTATAACAACTACCTAATCTGAAACTAAAAGTGAGAGCCATCATGCCACGCATGATGCCCCCTATATCTAGATTCTTTAAGAAAAATTATAATAAAACTATTGATTCTAAACTAAATTGTTATTAAAAAAACTATAAATATACTTATATTTCTATCTATTTCTAAAAAATCTAGTTTTTTGTTGTTTGGATAAGAGCATCGAAATAGGACACCCTACTATCTAGCATTGTAGTTAAAACTTGATGTTCTTGTCCTATGTTAATTTTGATGACTTTTTTTTAATTATCACTATCTATCTAGTCTATTCTACTTGGTTTGAAGTCTGGTTGTTGTTCTGGGTGTTCTGAAAGCTAATTTTTAAATTGGAAAGAGCTTTGATCTCTGTGACAAAACCCATGTTTATTGCCTCCTCTTTTGAGGGTAGGAATGAATACCCTATAATGACTACCCTCAGAAGAGGGGGGAATAAATATGGGTTTTGTCATAGAGATCAGAGCTCCTACCAGTTTAAAAATTAGCTTTCAGAACACCCAGAACAACAACCAGACTTCAAACCAAGCAAAACAGACTAGATAGATAGTGATAATTATGACCTTAGAAGAAAGAGACTTGCAAGTGTGTTATGCTATGAAATACATGATATAGCAATGATAATCAAAATGATGTCTTAAGATATATTACATTTTATATTGGAGATTGTTAGATCAACAGGGGTATGCCTAGATAGATATAACAATGTAATAGTATGTGCAATGTAATGAACTGAAACTAAAAGTTTGGTTAGTTTTTAGTTAGTTGTTAGTTGTTAGTTGTTAGTTGTTAGTTGTTAGTTGTTAGTTTCTAATTGTTAATTATTAGTTGTTAGTTGTTAGTTGTTAGTTGTTAGTTGTTAGTTGTTAGTTATTAGTTGTTAGTTGTTAGATGTTAGTTTTTAGTTGTTAGTTGTCAAGGAGGGATGGAGCATGATGTCCATCATGGCATCCAAGAAAGCAAGAAAATACATGATGTGGATCATGGCATTACAAATAATTGAGAAGAAAATAAGAAACAAGCACACAAGGAAAGAAGCAAAAATCATATAAGAGTGGCCAAGGGGCCAAGAAAACAAGGGACATGGGCACATGTCACTCAAACTAGAAAGCAAGCATACAAGGCATGTTCAAATGCCACATATACATACAATTTAAAAACAAGCAAGGTTGGCACGAGGGCCATAATCATATAGAAGAGTAAGGGAAAATGACATTGGCAAATGTCCTAAGGCACACACAAGAATAAAATCAAAGGACATTGGAAAATGTTCTAAGGCACATACAGGAGATAGAAAAAAAACTAAGAAATGAAATCACATCTAGTTATGTAAAGTAATGAAAGAAAGCATGTAATATGCTAAAAATATAATCTCATTTAACTAATCAAAGTAAGAAGTGAAAGTATGCAAGACATGTAGTAAAATACTAGGTATATGTTAAGAAATACACAAGTGTTATAAACTAGTGAGTATTGATAAAGTAATCTATGTAAGCTAGAAGTAATGTACATCAACATGATAACTAGAGTGTGTGGTATAGGAATGACATAACCTGGATGGTGTAGTCATGTAGAAGATGCCCTCAGGGGGTAGATATATCAATGTGTGTCTCAAATGTATGAGGTAGTATGCCCTATTAATGGGTAGAGTGAAACAATCAAGGATCTAGAAGTCACTACATACACTCAAATAAGATCAAGTGAAGCATGGTAACATAGATAAATTGATAAACAATAGCATAGAATAGTAAAATATAAGTCTAGTATGGTAGTATAAATGTAAAGCATGGATAATACATACAATTGAAATGTTTTTGGTGTTTTTTGATTTATGTAAATGTTTTTGTATTTTTTGATATATTTGAATGTTTTTGTATTTTGACATATTTTGTATTGTTTTTGGTATTTTTTATATAAGCTATGTACAATCAAGTATTAACAGACTCTGTACAAGAATATGAAAAGAAACTATGTACAAGCAAGCCTGGAAATAAATGATACTAACTGATGAGTCTCATGAGAGACTCCCTATCATGGTGTCTCATATCAAAGAGAGGGATCGTGCATGATCATGAAGCATGATGGAAGGGCTCAGACTGTGGCTCTAAAAGCTGTGTATGTTGTAAATGCTCTGAATCTCTATAGTGGAAAGTGACTGTGGGGTCCCCCTATAACTCTGAGAAGTGGATGAAATTATAGGGATCTTAGGGACCCATCTGGTAGTAAGATAAGCTCTCTAAACATGTGTTCTATGTGTAGAGGTATGAAACCTCAATGATATTGCCCTAGGTGTGAACATTATAGCTAAAAACTATCTAAAATCCAAAAAAATTGGTTGCTCTAAAAGAGGCCTCTGTGGATGTGTATGAACTCTTTGTGTTGGTGATGGAAGCCTCTACTATGTCTAAATTTGAACTGGAGGAAGAACTGTAACTGTTGGAGAAACTAAAACTAGTGGTTATAAAGTAGTAGATGTCTCTAAAGTGGGGAGTGGTAACTCTTACAAAACTCCACTAACTGTAACAACCTAATTAATGTAATGAATTTCACACACTTGTGAACTATAGAAGGTACTACTTGAATTTTTAGAATCCATGGTTGACCAAGTAACATATCAAAAACTCCTACACTGGGAACAATAGTAAATAGTGTGGCCACATGTGTTAGACCAACCTATAGAGGAATTAAAATCTCAGGCAATGAACTCTATATGTTCCCACTAAATCTTTTGATAACTATGTCCATCGGGGTAATATCCTGCTCTAAATGTCCCAAATGTTGCAATAATGTCATAGTGCACATGTTCACACTAGATCCTATCTATAAGAATACTATGAATAGGATGATTATGAATGTAAGCTCTAATAAAGAGTGCATAATAATCTGAATCATCCTCAACTATCTCCTTCTCTGAGAAGGAGATCAAAGGTCTAGCTGGAACTCTAGAATCATACACACCAATCATGTTACTCAAAGGATGTGACTCAACTGAAGGTGCCCTATATGTAGCTGGTGGTGGATGTGCATGATATGCATGGTGAATACCTGATGTGTCCCCTATCTCTTCTTTAGAATGTTGTGAAAAAGGATCTAAAAAAAAATTTAGAGCCTTATCTTGTGTTTTCTTTACTTGTGAAGGCTCAACTAGATTGCCAAGATCAATAAGATTGCCATCTATCAAGTTTTATATCTTGTGTTTCAAACTAATGCATCTATTTGTTGTGTGGCCTGGTGTCCTATGAAAGTTACAAAATGCATTCTGATCATATCCCCATGGAAAAAACTTTATTGGATCAACTTCCCAAATGGAAGGGAGAGATATGATATTACATTCTAAAAGTTGTTGTAAAACTCTAGCTGGAGAAATTGGTAAATTGGTAAAGGTGCACTGAGGAGGTGTTGATAAAACCACTCATTGAGGGGGCTCTGAAGCTGCATTGACTGTAGGATAATTCTAAATTTTGTTATCATTGACCTTGACTTTATATGGGACTTTGTTGTTACTCTTATTTATTGTTTTTGATATACTTGTGTACTTGAGTTTTCCCATTGAAATTAATTTGACTTCCCTTTCCTTTAGTGTATGACATAATTTAGTGAAGGAAGAGAATCTTTTGAACATTATTAACTCATGCAACGCTGGTAAAAGACTCTGTTTGAAGAGATCTTGTAACTCTTGATCGGCCATGGGGATATCTTAGCCAAGATAGTCTTATATCTAAGAATATAATTTATGAGATGTTCATTTGAACTTTGTTTCTAATGTAAAACTTGGGCATAATAAACCTTATCACCAATGTTAATACTAAAACGAGCTAGTAACATGTCAGCTAAAGGATTGAATGCATTGACCAACTAATTTGATAGACTATAGAACCATTGTAAAGCATAATCTTTTAGAATCTGTGGAAATAGATTGGTTAGTAACCAATCATTTGGCACATAGTCCAAGCAACTGTGTGAAAATCTCTCAAATGTGTCCCTGGATCACCCTTGCCATCATATAGAGTAACCTTAGGTTAAACAAAACCTAGTGGTAAGGGTGTTAAAGCAATATGACATGTCAATGTGTATACAATAGAGCAAAATAATCCAAGGCCTATGTAGTTTTAGAATCACCTTGCTCAAGATGTAGCACCTTGGATTGAAGAGAGTTTATCTCTTGGACAAGGGCTGCCACATCAGGAGACAAAGATGTGCTAGTCATAGTTGGTGGTGGCATAGAGGAAGGTTGGGTTGTTATAAGGGGTTGTTGAGACAGAGTTTTCCCCATAGTGTCATTTGTAACTGGTTCCTCTAAAGGAATGGAAGACTCAACTTGATTAGCCTTTTTAATTTCCATGATAGATTTTAAGATAAGAGTATGATCTTGGGGCTGTTCTTGGAGTCTTTCTCTAAAAATTTGTAGAATGAAGTCTTTGTTGATGACAACATGATTATCAACAATAGGTGGAAGTGGATCAAGAACCCAATGTGGTGGATCATGAACATCGATATTTGCATCATCACTGTTATTTTCATACTGTTCATTATTGAACTTATCCTCAAGAAAATTGGTGTAATTTGGATGTGTAGGATCTATAGCAGGAAGTTGAGCCGATTGTTTATCCATGGTATATGGCCAGGTTGAAGGAATATGAGTGAATTCAGGAGGGTTACCACTAAGTCTTGTACTTCATTTCAAAGGAAGAGATGCAAAGAGCTTAGATGGTATAAGGAAAACAACTTTAAAAATGAAAGAGTGGATTGAATAAATATAATCTAAACAGTGAACTAGAATATGTATAAAAAAGGATACCAAGCTCACAATTATGTAAGGCGATATCTCAAAAGCAATAGGACCTAGTATATACAACTAGTGTTTAGAAGAAAATGATTTTTTTTTTTTAATTACTATGAAATTTTAAAATTTAATGTATATTTTTATTTAAATATGCAAGTAAAAATCAAAAAAATATTGGAAAAATTCTTGATTTAAAGGGACCTAGTATATGCAACTAGGGTTTGGAAGAAAATTTAAAAAATTAAATTACTATGGCATTTTAAAATTAATGTGAATTTTTTATTTAAATATGCAAGTAAAAATTAGAAAAATATTGGTAAAACTCTTGATTTAAAGGGACCTAGTATATGCAACTAGGGTTTGAAACAAAATGATTTTTTAAAATTACTAAAGAATTTTAAAAATTAATGTGAATTTTTAATTTAAATATGCAAGAAAAAATTAGAAAAATACTAAAAAAATCAACAAGGAATTTACCCTGGGGTTTTTATGCGCAAATGAAGTAAGTCAGGTTCACCAAATGATTTAACTATTTTAGGAATATTGGCATCTTATTCCTAATTTAGTTAAAGGTCTGAGTTGACTAAATCAGTAAATAATATTGAAATAATTTAACTACTAATTTGTATAATTTATTTGTGTTTTTAATCTTTCTATAAATAGCAATAAATATGGAGAAAATAAGACAGCTAAAAATAGGATGAAATAATTGAGATAGGGTTTAGAATATGTTATATAGGATTGGGATAGTATCACAAATCAATATCTGACTTTCATTTTGTGAAAGGATAGGAGCACTAAAATAGGATACCCTAGGGTCTGGTTATATAGTCCTTTTCTATCGATGTTGTCCAAACTACTCGTAGAAACCTAAGTTTTTTGGGTTTTATTCATTGTCCTTGTATGATCTTTCTTGTGAAATCTTGACTGTTGAAAGTCTAAAAAAATCCTTGTAGAGTTGATTTAATATTTAAACCCTAGACTCCATTGTGCTTTGATAAACTTTGGGAAAGATAATGGAGGGGCTAGTGTGTGTAAGATGCATTAAACATGTATCCATACCCCTTATGTGGGCACGCTACCTACATACCAATACTTTGAAGAGAGATCAAGCCATATATATTTCTCCCATTGAATGTGCTTTGTGAAATAGTGTAATGCCGATGAAAAAATGCTAAACTAGGTGTGCTTGAGGTGGCTAGGGACTAGTGTAAAGATTTGGATATGCTTGTAGTTGTATTGGATGGTTGTATGTAGAGAATAGGGAAATTTACCTTAGTGGTCTTGTTTGTATTCTTGCTTGATTTGTAATATTTACCAACCCCTTCTAAATGAACTTTGAATGGGCTTTTATAAAGATCTATTGGTCATGGGTCAAATGTATTCATGCTAGGCAGACAAGATGAAGGATAAGAACTAGAAGGAAATGACTACTGGAGCTAAAAAAGCAATTGGATAGGAGTGCCAAAATTAGACACCCTAAGGTCTAGTACTATAGTCCAAATTGGGAACTATTATCTTATAGGTGAAGGACCTGGGAGATGGAAATAACATGGGAAATACACCCTGATTAAGCTATAATTAGGTTTTAGATGTCTACAAATGACTGGGAATAATCAAAAAAGTGTCTAGAAAGGTCATGAGAGCATGCAAGAGGAACCTATGGGTTGGGTGTCACAAGCCACACTAAAGCTACCAATTTTGACATTTTATATGACTACATTCGCCCCCTCTTTAATCTAGTGATGTAGCAAAGTGATATACTAGGATAAAGGAAAAGTAGAAAGCATACTTGAACTTACCTACAAGGGTGAAGCTCATGACGTTGTGTGATGTTGGGTGTGTGTAGAGATATCACGTTGTGAAGTGTAAACCTAAAAGAGAAAAGAAATAGTAGATAAGTTCTTATTAGATATGCTATATCTAAAATAAGAACATACAAAGTAGAGGAAGAGAAAGGAATAAATACACCTCATTGTGTACATAGACTAATACACAACCTATTGTATTGTTGAGTGATGCTAGATGATGTTGGGTACGTGTTGGATGGTGTTGTACCAAGAGTAATATCATGAACATAGCTGAGTGCTCAATTGTCCAAGAGTGGCTCAAAAATACAAAAGGTTATCCCTTTGACTCCATCATCACCCACTAAGTGAAGCTATGTGATCATGCATGTGTTAATCAATGTTTAGACTATGCGTCCAATCCCTCTAAGTAGGTGGCTCAAGAATATAAAGGCTAGCTAATCATTTAGCTCCATTGTTGCCCTATGAAGTGAATCTATGAACTGATACTAGTATGAATGTGTGTTATATGAGATAGATCCTAAAGCCCATAAATGTTATGTAATATGATAATGTGGCATGAATAGCTAAATGTGTGATGGAAACTAGGCCACTCTTGGCCACTTGAAAAAGGTGGAGATTAGGATTGTATGAAATCCACTCTATAACTAGGCAATAGTCTTATGTGGAAGCTACTCAGAAATGATTCCAACCATGTGCAAATGGAATAAGGCACGCAACTACTAAGACTACTTGGCTAATGTCATAAACTATAAAGAAGAGAAAGCAAATGTGCCACGTACTTTGCCCCTAATCACTGGTATCTATAACATAGATTTTGATCTGAAAGTTATACCAACTATCGTATCTAAAATTGGAAGTGAGAGCCATCATGTTGTGTATGATGTCCCCTATATTTGGATTCTCTGAGAAAAACTTTATTGAAACTATTGATTCTGAACTGAACTATAGCTAATAAAATTGTAACTAGTCTTACCTTTTTATATATTTCTAGAAAATTTGGTTTTTTTGTTGTTTGGATAGGAACATTCAAATAGGACACTCTATTGTCCAATGCTATAGTCCAAAGTTTGCATTCTATTATCCTATAGGTGCAGGACCTGGGGGGATGGAATTAGCATAGGAAATGCAACCTGGCTGAGCTAGAATCAGGTTTCAAAAGTATGTGGATGGCTGAGAAGAAGCAAAAATGTGTCTAGAAGGGTCATGAGAGCATGCAAGAGGAACCT